>CAEMYA010000140.1:3113885-3130530 GCA_903131615.1 Diplodus sargus | reverse complement strand
GAGAGGGAAACAACACACCTCTGCTTTGATGTCAAAGTGGTTGGGCTCAGAGGATGAGGCAATGACACGAGAGACACAAACACCTGGATGGAGTGGAACCAAACAGGAATGCCGAGTGTAGATGGCGGAGGGGCACATGTCGGATCTGAAACTTGAATATAGAAGAGCAGTCACAACCTGTCCATAAGGTCCCTCTGCAATGGAAACATTGTATTTGACATGACTTGATGACTTGACAACGAGAGATAAACTAGTTCAGTTACCTCAGCTCGCAGGAAGCATGATGAGATGGTATGTTTAGTCAGGAGTCAAACACGTCCAAAGACCAGCAGGTGTTTGACCAATATACCATGAAAAGACATGAAACATGTAAAAAAAAAAATTAAAAAAAAAGAAAGTCTGCACAGTCTCCATCAGTGTTATTTTTTAATTAACTCCCATCCCATCATCCTCAGCAGTACTTTGTGTTTAGTGTTAATTATCAGATGTAAGCATGCTAACTACGGCGGTTAACACAGTAAAGATTATACCTGCATAGCACCAGCGTCTTATTATGATCATCATGTCTATGTTAGCTTGCTGATTTTAGCAGCCTGAGCTGCTAGAACTGCTGTATTCTCACTATGTTTGTCTCTCTTTTCAAGCATTTGCTAGAAGCTATTGTTGGTCGTTCTTAGTCGTGGCGTGCCCACCTGCACAGCCAAGTTTGTCCGTTGTCATCTATACAAAATCAATGACAGTCAGCACTTAATTTCTTTATAATTTCATTCTGTCTAAACGGAGGGTGTTCCCACGGGTGCAGTATATGACATTGCTGCAAATTCAGGTCAATCCACATGAAAAGAGAATCTGTCAAAATCAAATAATGGTGTGTGTTTTAAGTACTACCTTGGACCAGGCGCACAGCCAGGTCGACCAATCCACCCTTAAACCTTTGTTTTGATTTGTCATGTCACTCACTTGTTTCTTTCAGTTGACAGAATTGGCTCAAATGTCAAGAGAATCAACTGACGAGCTACTGCAAGGAAGTGTTTTCAGCTTCTACTCACTTTCGAGCGAGTAAAAATAAATACCATCAAAAACGCCTGACACTGGGAAACACAAGCATGACTCGAATAACTGAGTTAGACATGACCTGCAATGGTAATTTAATAACAATAATAAAGTATGACCCCAATGTTATGTATTCACTGAATATCTTACGTTTAGCTTAACAATTTATACTTACGGACCTGAATGCTTTGAAAGAATTAAAGGCGCAATATGCAAGAATTGGCTACCTGTCTAGCTCATATTCAAGACAAATAGGGAGCATCATATCACCAGAGTAACCACTAACTGCTGGTAACTGTATCTCCCATTAGCTACCCCTGAACCACAGCCGCCCACTTCACACATTGACATTTTTTATTTGAAAAAGAAATACATATTGCACCTTTAACGTGAGTTTTATAAAGCAGTAAATCTTTGCTGAGAGACCCGAAATCGAATTTGATTAACTGTTGGATCAAATCATTACACCCTTACTCCCAACCGAGGGGTCCAACACCGCAGACAACCCCCCACGGATGAGAACAGAACATTGTCTCTCTATGTGGTGGATTGCTTTCCTGTGGGAATGGTCCCTCTCCAGTGGCCCATTCCTCTTTTCTGTTTCTCACCAGCTGGGATTGTTGCTCAACCACCCAGCCATAATGTCATAATTGTCCTGTTCCTCTGCTCCTCTTCACCCACCCGGACACAAAGCAAAGGCGGCTTAGGGCGGAGTGTGAACAGGGGGGCCCAGGTTAACTGGGTGGGTCCTGGATTATTCCCACACCTGCTGCTCCACTCACCTTGGCACTGTGGTGCACTGTCCTGTGCCACATGGAGGGACCCGAGATAATGTTCTCTGGTTGGGAGTATTGTATTAATCATGCACAACTGTGCAAAATTGGTGTCCTGTGCAGTCACGGCCTGAGTAATGTCTAAATGAAAGTTATCTTCTCCATTGCTAAAAACATTCAATGGAGGCCTTGCTGCACCATCCTGCACTGAAAGCTCCACAGGTCTCAATTAGCCCTGATGACTTGCCTAAGGGGAGCATGTGTTTAAATCAACCAAGGAAGTTATTGCTGTGGAGGCATAATAATTGATTCCGGGGGCCCCAGAACCACAAAACAATTACTGGATACTTATTTTTGTTTGTCAGCTATGACAACAGGGGTTTCAATAAAGCAGCAGGAGGGGAAAACAAAACTCCTCACATGGGACCAGACGTCACACTGGAACAGCACCCAGCTTCTGTATGTTACACAGAATTAAATACTTAAAGAATTCTTAATGCAAAATTACAGTTTGATTTTTTTTTTCCTGTTTTCTATAACTGATCCAAACAATTGATAAAAAGAAAAAGTGATTGCTTTACATAAAACATCTTCACTAATTAAACATCCCTTGTGAATGATGTAGAGTCTTGTAAAAACATGAAAACAAACGTGGGGCCACAGGGGATCAGGGAACAGGTGTTCTACATGTATAGCATGTCACCTCATGAAACCACACCGCCATCTGCCATGGTCACATGTATCACCTCTTATAGTCGTAGGCACGCTGAGGAAAATGACTACTGAACACACCATGCGTTGATTACTTTATTTTGGGTTACTACTGGAATAAGTTTCCATGATTTAGTGCAAAAAGAGCGTTTTCTCAAACTGTCCAGTGCTGCTGCGCTGTATTCCCCATCTGTCTGAAACACTCTGTTTTATCCCCTGTTTCTTTAAGGCCAACCTTTTGAATACCCAATTCTGCTCTGATTGGTCAGCTCACACACGCCTGAGCCAGCACCTCCAAAAACAAAATAGCAGCTGTGCTGAAGCGATTCGTACGTTCCAAAGTAGCCACGAGGCATAAAATATGCGAATGTGTGACATGGTGACATGGTGTGATGTCACAAAGTCATGGAGTTCGTAGTGAGACTGCTGACGAGGCGTTTCATGTCCAGCGTTGAGCCTCTGTTGTCGTTTTCACATTTACAAGAACATATATAAAACACTGCAGGAAAGGGAAAAAAAACCAAAAAGTGTAATACGTCTCCAGCACGTTTTAACCCAAATGTCTCGTCTTCATCAAAATTTCCTTATAAGTCATGCAGCTCGTAATGTGGCGGCGTCGGCAGTGATGCACTTCCTGTGGGTTTGTCCCCCTGTCTGGCCCGCAGAGAGATCTCACGATAAAGGTTTCAACCAGGGCCATGCTTCTCGCCAGCTGCCTCCTCTGGTCACGTTAACTTGGACCTCATTAGTCATAATCTGCTCCCCTGGGCCAGCTTTGAAAAACCTCTGTACAGAAACGCTCCGAGCGAAATGTTCCTGTTATGTGCCTGACCCCAAAAAACTACAACGGTTATCTGATGGATGGAGCCTTGGCAGTTCTCCTGTTCGAATGAGGCAGAAAGGAAAGTCTCTTTCAGATAACAGCGGCACTTTTGAAAATCTGCATGTGTAGACAAATATGCCTTGTGGTGCACCGTTTCTCTTCTGCTTATGAGAGCTTACCTAATTCACGACCACAAAACCAGCCGAAAGCATGCATCTAAAAACCATATTTATTTGTGGTTGCGCGGCATGAGGAGAGCATGTCTTAAAGAGGCAGTGCGAGAAACTGAGCAAGCAATGACCCCGGGACAGTAATCTTGGGCTGAGGAATTCAACAAGCTTTAGCAGACGTGACGAACTGGTAGTGATAACGCCAGCAGAATGACTGATCCCGCTCATAGCCAAACATGTAACCTCCTCGTCGGCTGTGTGGGGGGGAGAGCTTCAAACACATCCATATTTTAGTGACAGAATGCTTAGGGGCAAAGACAACCCATTTACCTATAATCTGTTTTTAAAAGCACATGAGGAGGAGCGAGGCAAGGCCGGTAACGATGGTAAAAGCTATCTTGGGGAGATCTGCCTAGGGAGACGAAAGACGTAGAGGAAGATGAGGCTTCAGTTGACCAGAGCTTGACCCACATTGCTCTGGTTAAGTCACTTCAGGCAACTAATACATTTTGTTTTTATGTAGATCACTGCCATGCCGACACTTCCCCAGCGCCCTGAGCTCCAAGGCCAGACCGCTAGCTGAGCTAACTAGCTAATGGCAACATATATGCACCTTTAAGAGGTTACATACTGTCTTGACTAACTCTTTCCTCAGGTCGCTCAAGTTTTCCATGCCTTACTGTCATTGTCATGCAGTTGTCTGGTGAGAAGGCCCCAAAGGCCACGAGGGCCCGAAATGGCTCAGGGGGTTCACCTTCTATTGTTTCCCCGTAAGATTTAAAAAACCACTCTGTTTTGTCGTCTTTCCCCCTCACCGCTACCTTTCTCCAGTACGCACTCACCGCAGAGCCAGAAGGAATGCTGTATTTAGTCTGGCCAACAATGAAAACAAAAAAAAAATCAACAAAAGCCAAAGTGCCAAACCCGACCAGGTTACCTCCCCTGGACTTACAATGCCCCTGCTTACCTCAACCCTTCAGCCCAACCCTTGCCCCCCTGCCAAGACAAAAATGCTGGAGGACAGTGACCTTTTCACCCAAGAGTCCCACCTTCGATTCTCAGGAAGATTAGGAGGTGGTACAGGAACTGGGAGTGCCTGATGGAGCCTGCTGTATATCCCAGTTGGAGGGGATTCCAGTTTTTCTGGAGCAGGACCAGATACTGGGTTTGGAAAACTCGGGTCTTAAATTTCATGCTGTATTGCAACAACCTTGTGCGCTTTTTACGCTCCACTGGTTTGGCTATTATTCAACAATGTGAAACCAATGCAACTGCACCACAGCAGTTTTCTATTAACTGAGCCGTCCATTATGAATAACCGAGCGCAGCCTCATTAAAGGCGCTTCTCCTCAGTGGCAGCAGACTGTTAGCAAACATTAAAGTGTGATTGGTGATTTTATGAGCCCCGCTTTCAAACTTGGTTTCCGTTGACTTCCGTGTTGTTGTTGGAGCGCTGCCCGAAACCGCCGTTCCAGCCGCCTGCAAGGCTCCCGAGAGAACAGAACCACGGGGAGCACCATCAGGTGTGTTCATCATGCTTAGGTGCTCATCAGGTGGTCTGGTGATTGACTGCAGCTGTCTGGGTGGTAACAGTGGCCCAGCAACTGCTGATACCACATGGCCTCCACTGGTTACAAAGGGAGCATGACATCATAACCGAGGCCTTTAGAGACGGCGTGCTGTAGATGAACATTAACACGCCAAAATAACACATAGAAATGCACTTTTTCTGTTGTGTTATCAAAAGTATAGACATTGTGTTTTCTGGCACGCATATATATCCAGTCTGAATATCTCAACAGCTGTTGGATGGACTGAAATGTAATTTTGTAGACAAATTCATGGAAATGATCCCTGACCAGGGGCATCACTAGGTTTTAAGGACAGGGGAGGCTTAACCCCCAAGAGATGCACAGGATGTGAGCGAACATAGCGGGCGAGCACAAAATTTCACAAATAGCTAACAAAGACTGAGAAATCATTTATTATTATTATGCTGATCTTTTTCTCCTTCAACATCTCCTTCTGCCTGACCCTTCAAGATATATTGAAACACAGTGAGTTGAATTAATAACTGATCAACATAGAGGCTAATGCCATGACTTTCACTCACAACACAATAATTGTTTGCTCCCAAATATTTTGAAGTCGCACAGATTACATTTTTGGCAAATATGTGACTGAAATGGTTGTGATTTCAAGCCCTGAAAATTTTACTTAATTACTTGAATTAAAGTAATATCAAGGTACTCTTGAAAATATTTGGGTCAGACTTATTTGGCTTTTATATATTTATCTTGGCCTTCTCCACCTTCTGATCATTACTCTCCTCAATATAAGCTCTAATTTAAATAAGTTAAATAATTTTGGGGGGCTTCAGCCCCCCTAAAATAGGCCTAATGATGCCATTGTCCCTGACGACTCCTCCTGACTTTGGCAATCCACTGGCTTTTTCTCAGGCATCAACATGAGGTTGCCATTTGTGGTTTTGAGCGAAATATTGCACAACAATTGAATGGATTGGAATCAAGTTTTTGTACAGATACTAATTCCCTCCTCAGAATGAATTGTATTAACTTTGCTGCTCGTCAAGTCAAAATTTCAGGATGCTCAACAGTCTTTGGCCAAATAAAACTAATGAGGTTTCCATCTGCGTCACCTAGGCTCAGACGTTAGCATGCTAACATCCTCGGTTTCCACAAGTGGAAATTCCAATCACATATGAGAAAAAGCCAGTCGCATATGAAGACCATTCACATGTGTAAATGGAAAATCATTAGGTGGAAACTTTCATTCATTCAAATGTCATATCACTTTTGAAATTGTCCAGTGCACATGTGGCATTGTTTTATTTGCTGTTTGATGTTCACATGTTTATGGGAAAATAACCAGTCCCATATGAAAATGTGGAAATTCACACGTGAAGAATGAAAACGGGATTTTGTGTGCCATGTGGAAATTCTAATGTGAGAAGAAAAGGTGCATATGAACGTATTCACATGTAGTCATGTACACTCATATGTGAATGAAGCGAATCCCTCGTGAAATGTTTCCAGTTCATGTGACATTTTTGTTCCTCTCACATGTTAAAATCTTAGTTCACGTGTGTAAATATTCATTTCACATATGACATTGTGATTTCACATGCAAAAATAGCACATTTAAATGTGACATTTTCATAAGGGTAAGTTAGTGAACATAATAGACATAGTATGTGCATAGTATTTGCATGTTAGCATCATCATTGTGACCATGTAACCTCATTGAACCGCTGTACTGAGGTACATACTCACAGAGCGGCTGGAAATGCTGTGGACTGTATTGTATCCATATGTTTATGCTTCTTTTGCAAAGATGTTTTTTGTCCTTGTTACAATAAATTACAAAAAGCCTCTTTAGTGCAGGTCAATGATCAAATACACCATCGTCATATTATTAAACAAAACAAATAATGTGCAGAGGGGCGACATATGCAAAAGTGAAATGTCTGAACTCAAACAGCAAAAGAGGGGTGTAATGAAACCTACTGTACATCTGCACGGCACACTTCAGAATTACCTCAAGCATGTAGAGTCACACCATGTTCCACAAGAGTGAAAAGACAAACAACAGCAATAGTGGCAAGCAAAGCTCCTGACGTGCTCCACACACTACATCTCTGCAGCAGCTGGGTGTTACCTCCGCAGACCAAACCAAATAGAAAAAGCAGAGTTTTCCACTATTAAAGCTTTCACAAAGCAGAAAGCCTGAGATTCCAACGCAAAGATTAAAGACTAATCCACATCATGCAGTCCTGATAACCCAGATTAGCTGCCATTACCGCAAAGTGTTACCAGATGCTGCCACGACATGATCATTAGTCTCCAGGTTATCAAATCTTTGCTCTTTAGTTTCTTTATATCACATTTTCCTCATGTCCTATTAGATCCAGTTGATATCAGCTTGGTCTGAAGGTATAAAAAATAGGCGGTGTGACAAACACGAACAGATCCTACGTCCCTCAAATAATACTTACATGCACAAACATTTAAAGGACGGGAGTTTGTACTTTAAGGGAAACAGTTTTATCTAAGGTAGAGGCTCTTGTTTCTTTTGAGCTGACAAGTAGTTGGGAGGTGGTAGTGCCTGAGGATTAACAGAGGTGTGAAAGGGTAATACCTTGCCTCAAGCTTCATTTCAAGCTCTAAATGCAGCCACCTCAGACTGTCAGGAAAGAGGAAACCAAACAAAATATTCAGACATACTTAGCTATATTCAGATATATTCAGATATTCAGACATTGAATATTTTGGCATTGTAAAGGAAGTTTCACAGTTTGTCCATTTCAGCAAATGTGTTCAATCTAATCACATTTACCGACTGCGTACATTAGCACTGTTTAAACTCAGGATTTTCATGTGCTATTGTAGTCCACATAGTGAGGTGTGTCTTGGGAGAGTACACAAATAAAATGCAATAATCTGTGTTTTGTATCAAATTAGGCATGAACTAGAAATAATATGCTCTTTATTAAAAAAACAAATAAACAAATAAAAACACAGCTATAACAAAAAGTAAACTAATAAGATGTGATGGACTGACAACACATTTGAGCAGGTAGGAGCTTCTAAGTTGGCCCTAGAACCTAAAACAGCCAGTTAATTATCGTGTAGACAAATGACCCACTCTCTCCTCGTTCTCCTGTCTCCTCAGCCACTTACATGCCTCCGGTTGATCAATGAGTCTTGTAGCCAATGAAATTTCATATCCAGTTATATAGTTTATAAAAAATGTTAAAGCCATAAACTTGGAAATTATGCAAGTTTATGTAGTTTTATGTGTTTTGCTCTTTGAATTGGCTGTTGTTGTTTTTTTTTACTATTGTCAATATGCACAAAGATGGTGTAAATAAGGAAATAAAGAAAACTATAATGAGTTTGTGCCCCTTTTAGGTGTAAGGTGTCCAGTTTCAGTGCATATGTTATTACATTTGAGACTATATGATGTGGAGCCACTGTGTTTTCCAGCTAATAGGGGCAGTTACAGGTCATCTGCAGGCACATTTTGGTATTAAATGAATTATTTGAGAAAAAAAAAATAATTAATTCAGTGTCTTCTAACTCCCATCGAAGCACAATTAGAGCTTCTGACGTCTTAGGGGAAAAAACAGCTTACAACCTTTTAAAAAACAAAACCAAGCCTGCACTCCAAATGGTCCAACAACAGCTCTACAACATTGATCCAAACTATGTTAATTAGACAGTGCAACCGAGAATTATAAAGTTTAACAAGTTATACATCCTCTTTTTCACCCTTTCAGTCAAAACTGAACAGAACACAGAATTCGTCCTTTTCTTAGTCACTGTGTAGAAATTAGTATTACCCAGATTAGTTCATGTTTATCTGTCAAATGAATCAAACCATGTATCAAATAACAGTGTTAATCCAGGTATTCACTTCCTGTGTGCTACCACACTGCAGCAAGTGGTTCAGATTTCAGGACCAACAAACCGTATTAGTATCAGGTTCAACAGCATTTAGCCACTATATTTTTTTGCATAGTTTAGACAACAAGTAATTATACTATGTTTACTGACCCATAGTGTAAGCCTCATTATGCTAATGAATTGCCAGTCATAATCAATATTTCTCAAAGTTGCCAGATCCAAGTCACTCTCATGTTTTGGCTTTTCCTTCGGATACTGACCATGAACAGGTCTGTCTTCGGCTTCCCCTTTGACGTTTCCAAAGTAATTTATTTGCTCAGGAAACATAAAATCACATCACAACTACCTAACAGGACTGACAAGCATAATGCATTGCTCTCCTGTGAATATCTATTTTCCCCCCACTCAGTGATTAATTTCTGCAGGAAGCTGCAGGTTTGTGTGCATCTAGGTGCGGCGGAAACCCAATCCATCAGGGCAGAGCGAGGCGGGTGGGCCTGCGCTGTCTGACATTATCCAGACACCATCATGTTGGCTTCGGCTTCGCCGCTGACACACGTGTTGCCAGTAGCACAAGCTGGCATTGAGGGACAAGAGAGCAGGGATAAACAAGTGGCTGCAAAATGTAAAAATGTTGCACTGAAAGAGCTGGTTTGTTGTCAAACAGGAAGTTACAGGAACTACATCCACACATAAATATTGGAAAGTATTGTCGCACATACGGATTCAATGCAGTGTCTTTAAGCCTGTGGAAATGGACTGCTTAACTTTACCATGTAACTAAGTATATTGGATTGAACATACAAATGTTACATTTTGACATTTTTGATAGAAAGGCATGATAGAATATCATCACTGCCAACAAAACAGAGTGACGAAAATTTTTAAAAAAATCTCACTTTCTAATCAGAAAATAAATGTTGACACAGAGATTTTGAACTGGGTATAGTGTGAACACAAAAAAGCAGAATATATGTGTATCTCTAGCACATACATACATTTAAAATTCTAAGATTTCAGGGGTGAAACGTTTTGGTTTTGAAATTAAAAAACACTTTATATCACTAATATTATAAAACCTAAGCTTACCAAATAAATTACGTTTGTTCTTACTAAACCGGCCAATTCTCCCTTTAAGAGGTTGTGAATAATCACTACTACTACTGTGATATTTAGCAAGTCAGAACCCAGCAATAACACTGTGGCTAAAATGGAAGAGACATCTATACACATAAACTCTTTGCACTTGTGAGTCAGCTTCACGTTTCCTGTCAGACTGTCTGATTGTGTTACTGTTTCTGAACTGCCTTCATCTTTATCTGCTTAAGGAAATCATCTGTTACAGCAGCAATGTTGTTTTGCAAGAGGTAACATCAGTCAGCGAGGAAGATTATCCCTCAAAACTAATCTCTCTCATCTCATGGTTTATGCCTTCACAATATGCAAATGCATAAACCATGAGACTTGTGCTGATTTAAAAAAAAAAAAAAAAAAAAAAAAACTTGAGTATGAGAATAAGAGAAAACAATCCAGAGGAAACACACCCTCAGATTTGTGGTGCACCAGCAGCTGAATCAGAATAAATGAGTGTTACAGGAGATTTATTTTAGACATGCAAAGTTGAAAATGAAACGCTTTAAGCTACACATTTGCCATGTAACAACAATAACAAGGTTATATTTAATTATTTGGCTATTTCAACTATTTATATGTAAAATATGGCCAGAATTCAAAGGTAAATCCAAAAACAACAGCGGCAACAGCTGCTCTTTGCAAGCTAGCTTCAGTTGTAGCTAGCTCCCACTGGCTAATTGGCTCAAGACTCAGTTAGCCGCAGAGCCAATGACCAAGACCTCGAATGCGGTGTCACCACGGTACCTGGACTCAGCTCAGCTGGGTGCAACAGAGAGTGAACACGGCTGGACACCGAAGTGGGACTGAATGAAGCCAGCACAACGATGGATACAGAGGTGATTTACGGCTCTGTCCAGGATATTCTTAATCGTTGAACTGAAGATCTATTTTCAACAAAACCCCATGGTCAGACTCAGTTTGTTGATGATGTAAGAAGACAATAAAGCTCCAATCAGTTCAGTAAAGACAGAAACTTGAATTCAGAAGGTGTACATTGTATTTTTAAGGAAATAATTGAAAGAGATGTTTTTACACTAGAACTCTGTCCATATCTTATAAATTTCTCTGTTAATATAATGTCAATCCGTTCCGTTTCACTTTGGGACAAGCTCACTAACGGATCTCTAATCATCTTATCGAATGTCTGCAGCGCCTTAACACATTCTAAGACTAAGCAGGAGCGCGTTCTGTCTTTGTCCAGGGCCGTCTGCTAATCCACACAACCAGCTTCCTACTGCAATCAAACCTTTGTAAACTTAACAACTTCAGCAAGATGGCCTCCTCTGCTGCTTTATTTCAACCCTGCTCTGACCACAAATAGGTCTAAATCGACCCAATTACTTACTGCTTCCTTAAATGCTGGAACCAGATTTACTGATACTTGCCAGCAATGACTCTGATTACTATCTGCTTCATCTGTTGTCTTCTTGTGTATCCTGTGAAGTGACAGTTAGTGTGGCACATTACGTAAACACAGCAGCAGTGATAGAAATCATAGCCCTGAAATGGACTTCCATTACAGGCAAATACCCTGCAAATAGAGGCTTTCATGCCCGTATTTAATCTTATCATCTCAATTTTTTAATCATTACATTTTTTTCCACCAAATTTTACTTTTACACTTTTGAAACATAACAGCAGATGTTTCACTTAGCACGCACTCAAAGTGTCATCCTGCTGCACTACACAAACAGGAAAAACCACTGAGAGACAGCAAAGGTGACAGATGAGACTCTCCTCTCTGAGTGGGTTAGCATATGGTAACAATCAGGGAAAGTGAGGGTCTGCTGGCCCAACAGTAATTAGCAGACAGCCTCATGTTCATGTTTCTTTTAATAGCTCAACACGGCCCAGTGTGGACTAAAAATAAACAGGGCAATTATGGGCGGCAAGGAAGGGCATCATTTGAGGGGCCTGACCTTTGAACCCAGGTCAGAACCCATATAGAAGCATCCATGTGGACCACCTGCACCCTTCTGGGCCACTGGGGAAAGGAGCCATGTAGTGTTTATGTTAGGGGTCAGGCGCAGAGGTAGCCCATTGTAGGGTAAACTCCATGTGTGAGTAAATACTGTCTATTTATATCATAAGAGGAGTCTAAAGACTTGCTGTGTTTTGGAACCAAGATGCAAGCAGTTGAACCAGCTGTGTGTAGGTATACATACAAGTTTGAACTTAGAGGCCTAGAGATTTATGCACAGCTCCACACAAACTAGTGTGCACAAACAGCAGTTTGGTCAGAGATTTGAGTGTTTTATGCCAGTCACAGCTAATATAGCCTCAACCAGAGATGAGAAGCCGGATACAGAGGTCTTTTAAGCACTCTTGTTTCTTACTCCACCCTAACATATCTCTCTTTTTTTTCAAACCGAAAGAAACCGACGCAAGTGACATTACTTGAGGCAATTATCATATTTAACACAGCTTGCTCTGCTGCCACGTAGGGCTTTAAACAACTTTTCGCACACTGCAGTAGTACCCTCGAACACCTGTAATTGGACAGTTTTTCTGATACCGCCATTTTGAGATAATGTTGTTCCGGAGCATCATTTCAACTCAATTCACATCAAGGAAGACCACATCTGTATTGATTGAGTGGGTTACGCATAATATTAACCTAAGTTCCCCCTCTTTTCTGCTGTTCGGTTAGGTTTAGCACACTAAATACTTGGTTAGGTTTAGAGAACTAAAATATTTGTTTGGATTTAGGGAACTAAAGTACTTGGTTGGATTTAGGGAACTAGAATACTTGGTTTTGTTTTGTCAATAACAGTACCTGGCAACGGAAAAACCCGGTTTGGATTGCCAGCTTTATGTATAGTTGGTGCAACCCAGTTGAGAAATCAGTCTTATATGGCTCAACAGAGGTTTTCCAAAACATTTAGTTGCTTTCAATGAAGTAAGACCGGATCATGACCCAAATGTTTCATGCAAAACTCTTGATGCGGAGCACAGAGACGTTTAATTCCCATCCCCCCAACCCACCCACAAATGTGTTTTGTCTAAATGACCATGTGTTTGAGGGGAAATCAAAGTCCCCAGCTTCAGCATGGATCTGTTTCTCTGCACTGGCTAGTAGTCCAGCACAGATGTTCACATCAGCCCAAGAACAACAAGAAAAGCTTTTCACACCTGGCAACTCTCAAACAGAACTTGGCACCAAAGAACCTGCAAGGTTGTCCCAGATTGACCTTTCACCTCTTGTGATGTCAATGGTCTTCTCGACCAATTAGATGCTGGAAGCTGCCCTTGGACTCGCCTGGCCTCAGACACAAAGACAAATGATTCTATCAGATTAAATGTTTTTTAATGGCAGGCAGAGAGGCCAAATGTGGGTCTTTCACAAGAGGCCATATGTGCATTTCTCTGGTTATCATTCCAAATGAGGCTCATTTGTAACCAATATGTGAATGAAAGGCTAACCTCTGGCAGACATGTGGGGGAAAATGTCTTGTTTGTTACGTCAGGGACAGCACACAAAAAACAACAGTGTAACAATTTATTTCCCTATGTCAATATCACTCCATCATCATCGTGTTCTCAGATTTGACTGACTATGACAATAACTGGCAGGCGGTAACAACATGGAATCATATTATGTAGCTTTGCATATGAAGCGGATTATGTGCAATATGTTCTGACCTCAAGCTGCCAAAAGAAACAGCAAGAGCAAGCCACACATCCAGAGGCCACGCTATTTTTAAACCCACATTTGGACTTGGCGCTCTGTGCCTACCACAGCAAAGGCTGCTGGAGCCATCATCGAACCCAACACAAAGACATTGTCCATGAGACGAGAGCTTCAAAGAAACAACAAGGTCAAGTGTTGTATTTTTATTTTCGGGTTCTGGGCCACACTGTAAGGCAAGCCGGACCTCATGTAATGGTATGTCTTGATGATTTTCCACAGATACATGCACAGACCTATGATCACTCAGCCATCATCCTTTCATTCAGAGTGCTGGTTGTGGGGTCCTTCACCTGGCCACTGGGTGACCTGGTCATTCCTCCTGCCCCCTGTCAGTGGATTATACCCCACCCCCAAGACAAGAAAGACTCCTGCACCACTTATGAAGCGTTTGTTCTTCCTGTCAGCCTTCAATTGAGGATAATTGTCTCTTTCAGATCTTAAGGCCTGTGATCTGCCATCCATTGAGCCAAAAAGAGGTTATGTTTCACCTCAGGTTGGGGAGTGGGGGGCAAAGATCATCCAAGATTCAGCAAGGAATGCCTTGATACTGATGTAAACACCGATTTTACATCAAAAGGTTGATCGTCGATTTATAAAAGGAGCAGTCATAGGAGGTTGTGTGTAATGTGCAACGACTGGTCAGGGCATCCCATGGCCCTGGGGGCAATAGATTATGTATTTGGGACAAACAGAGATCTTCCCTGGAGGCCCCATACACAAAAGACAGTGGTACTAGTTACTATTGCTGGCTGGCTACTGGGTGACAAACCTGTTAAAATGTGGATGGTTTCAACTCTGAGCAGAAGCAATTAATTTTTTTTTTTATACTCTATATATTTTGTTCCTGATAAGGCTACATCATAAAACATATAGACTGTAAGCTAGTGGCCAGAGCCACTGTTACATTATCCATAGGTCTTTGCCATCCAGTAGTGCCTGACTCCGCCTAACTCCCGTTTTATCAGTAATGATAAAAGAGGTAATATGGAGGTAGAACTGAAGTGACAAAGTCAGATAAGCAAGCCCATCCAGCTGGAAGCTACCAAGGAAACTAAGACTAACAAGCTATCCATGGGTGTGCATGTGTTTGTGCTCAGTTTAGCCTCTGACCAAAGTCAGCACTCACCAGAGAGCCTTTAGTTTTTGTCATCTTCCGTATTCAAATGAGAAAGAATGATCGTGCATTACAGTGGACGGCGGCACATCCACTACAACTCATCGCTATAAACAGGGTGACAACAGAAATATAGCTGTAAGGTCAAGATTAGTGACTGGATTTAGCTGAAAGCCTAGCAAACAGCTTGCAGCTGTCACTCTGTGACCACGCCCTTTACTATGCAAACTTTACACCCTAATACATGGCTAAGGGAGCTAACAGCTACAGAGCTAGTAGCTTACAGCCAATCGAGCTAATACAAACAGCTAAACACAGACTGAGAGCTGTGAACTGCAGTTTAATATGACAACACAACAATCTTACAGTGAATTATTATGCTAGAATACTTCAGTTCAGTACAATTTGGAGGGGATAGTAGACTGAATGCTGACGCTTTTAACTAACAACTATGGCTGTTGATAACAAAGCAAAGACACAACATTTAGATTTTTAGTTTACATTTTCTTCGGAATGGGTGAATTCGTTTTTCGGAGGGGTTCTAGGACGGTGGTGAAAAATGTTAGCCTGGATCTCTGAGTGCATCCGAGGCACTGAAGACTTCACATATGAGGTTAAGAATAAGATGATTCAATAAGGAATTCTGGTTTGTGTGAGGTTTCTGGTTTTTCTCTTTCTCTTTTTCTTTCTGGCACCGGCGCGACCATACACATGCACGCACGCATACTTCTTCATCCCCTGTGGTACTTCCTCAACCCACACATGCAGCACAAAAATGCTCTGCATAGTAACAAGCTCTGGCTCAAATTTGCATAACACATCCAGTGCCGCTGACATCAGAGAGGGTTTCCTCCTCTCGCTGCCTTTGCTCTTCCCTGCAACACCTGCAGCTGGTCGGGTCACACAATCAACTCCCAATGGCAACAGCTGCGCTCCAGCGAGAGCATCGTGTGGGAAATTAGCATAAGCTGAGCCTTCGCAACTGGCCGCTCCGTCTGGTTGTTCTCAAATCATATGTGAACCCGCGCAAGACATAAACACATCTCCCCTCCTTCCTCCCTCTCTATCTCTATATCTCCCTCTGTCTGTCTGTCACACACACGCACACACAGAGTCTGAATTGTGGGTCAGTGCCTCATGTGGTGACAATGTGTGCGCTGTGCTGCGGCGGTGGTGGAGGCAGCAGTCAGTCTGTAAAAAGAGGAAGTGGTGCTGTATGCCCCGGAGGAGTAGGGTCCCGGGGAAGAATGTTTATCCTGTCCACCGCCTTTGATCTTTTACTGTTAATCACTTCCTGCACACTGTATATGAACTAAGCAGCTTTGCTTTGCAGTGACAACGGGAGAGGAAGAGGAGGGGCAGCCATTTTGGATTTTTCTAAACAGAGAAAGAAGGGAGGTCTAACGAGCGGAATCATGCTCTCTCTCAATGAACGCTCTGACCGCCGTGAACAAATACATGGAAGCTCAGAGCCGCCTAATTGTCGTTTGACATGGAATAGAGCTGGACGCATTGTGTGGGACTTCCAGGAACAGCGAGCACAGACACTTACAGTAAAGCTGCCGTGCTCGAGACTTATGAGGCCCTAATGTGCATCCAACACACCATGTGGTTTGAGTGGCGGTGACAGTCTGTGGCCGTTATAATTCAAAGTCTCCAACCCTCAATGCCACTGATCACACGAGGGGAGACTCAGAAGTTCTCTCACATCCAGACTGCTTGTCTGGGTTTTTTTTTTTTTTTTTTTTTT
>CAEMYA010000140.1:3002972-3113873 GCA_903131615.1 Diplodus sargus | reverse complement strand
TTTTTTTTTTTTTTTGCTTTCCATTTTTCTGTCGCAGCCTCTCTGTCTCGCTCGCTCTCGCGGATTTGCGCACCACCCCGGCTGCTGGACCCCGTGCAGCACACACCTAACCCCTGCACATTCTGAACCCCCCCCGAGCATCTGAGAGCATTTATACGACTCTGGAATTCAGAGTCGCTAAACCCCACACCTGGCAGCAGAAATTTTAGATCTCCAATCCAAGGACATTCGGACTTAAAGAAGACAGGGCCTGACCTATACCCCAAACCCCTGCATGGTGAGTGGTGTGCATGCAGAAAACTCACACACAGGCACACACCCGCAACACACACACACACACACACACACACACACACACAGACAAAAGTCAATGACAGTTTGAATAGTACCAGTAGGCGGGATGCATCAATGAAAGACAAAGCACGAAAGCTTTTGTCTCCGAGTGATCGCCTTGAATTAAACCTGCTGCTGTAGATCACGTGTGTCATGAGCTGCTTTGACTAAAACAATATTGAGATGAGTAGAGAGGCAGGGAAAGGATTTGGGGAGATATTTTTATTCTATTCATTTTGGATTGTGTGTGTTGAGTGTGCGTGTGTGCGTATGTGTGTCAGGAGCTTTGTCTTAAAGGTCTCTCCTATCAGTCATTCAGCGATGCCCTGCAGCCTGTTCTGAAGCATGCATCCTGCTTGAGTCGGGCCCTCCTCTCTCACACACTTACCAGAACTATGCAGCGTGCTCGCACACACTCCAGCAAATAATCAATGCAGATTCACAGTAGGGAAGGGTCGTTGTTGCTTTGCCATGGTTTCAGTGTCATGCATTTCCAGTAGTCAGGTAACGGCCGTGCTAATCCAGCAATGGTTTAGTTCTGTTGTGTCGAATACAAACTTCCCTATTAATGGTTTAATGGTTCTCTGAGCTTAAAACTACAGAGATGCCGTCAAAGAGAAATAAGGCGTCAAAAGTATTCCTTAGATTTTCCAATAACCGCATGAACCACATACCAAAGCCTTACCCAACATGTGAATTTACTGTCCTTAGCCGCTCCTCTGACTCACTTTGTTTAAGTGCGAGGTTCGCGTCTGTGTGTTTTCCTGTGACTGTGCAAGTGCGTGTGTGCGCACCTATCTATGACGGGGCTTGCGTGACTAGTGTGGAGTGTGAGCAGAGAGTGGAAAGGTTCCTCTCTCGCCTGAGGGGAATAGCAGTGTGTTGTGTGCATCAAAACCGCTTTTAATCCCGCTGAAACTTTTAAAAGGCCATGTAAAACAGCAAGCCCCTCAGGTAGCTGCTGCACAGCACAGACAGGGCATTAACATAATGTGAACATGCGGGAACACCGTAGTTCCCACAAAGCTTTTGGGCTGCCATGTGAAAGAAGTGACAGCTACAAACATTATCCCTCCTAGATTTAACAGATACAACATATTCATCTAATTCTGCTTTACGTGTTTGCAAGTTGAGTTTTAAATGTTTAAAGGGGAACTACGTAGATTTGGAGAAGAAATTAAAACTTTATTTTACTTTATTATTTAATTACAATATTAGTGAGGTAATAATACAAACTCAGACATATTTATCTTTTCCATAGCTGAATAAACAAGCTGTTCTCTGAGTCAAATTAGGTTCCAAGAGCACTGTTTGAAGCTAGAGAGGTGGCAGGGTCCGCCAAATATAAACCAAGTAAAACAGTGTGAAATTGTGTCGTCCTTTAAGATCGGTTTCTTTATTTAGTGTATTTAGTCGTGACAGCAAATAGGGTTTGTTGATTTAGTTGAAAAAAAAAAAAAGTCAGTCAATGAGGACCTGAAAACTTCCTCCAAAAGGCTACATACTGCTCCTTTAAAAGGAAGACTTTGCGTGCAACTCCAGCAGTCTGCCTCTGTACTCATCACAACAGGTTTCAGCAGCCGTCTGGTGCAGTTGAGGTGAGTCAGACCGTGCTGAGCAGGGTGACTCACTGCCTGTCATCTCTCCTACAAAACATTATTTATTATCTCAACCAGTATTTATTTAGCAAAACTTAACCGAGCGTGCTCGCTCTTTCCTAGCTGCTGCACATTTGACACAGTTGCACAAATTCACACCTAGAGGCTGCCCTGCACAACCACAGTCATCAACAGTCGGCTGCAGAACCGCTTCACCGAAGCAGCTGGGGGTTAAGTGTCCTGCACCATGAAGACTTTTTGTTATGAAAACGAGCGAGCTGCAGGAAATTTAAACCCGGCTGACTTCCAAATACTATGTGCTGTTGTCACTTCGGTTAAAAGCAGAAGAGTGATAGTGATGAATACGATTGAATTGAAATGACGCAGGTATCAGTTCAAATGTTTTAATCAAAACGGTTGAGATTTATTGCTCTAACTTCGAATAAACATTAGTAGGCCGAGTACAGGAAAAAGGATTTATCAATTTATCTATCTATCACACATGAAGAAAAAAACAATACATATATTATCAGGCTTAAACAGACATTGTTTCACAACATCTGGGGTCCTTCAAATGTTATCTTGAAATAACAGTCCGTATGATGGCATATCTGGACAGATACTTTAAGTAGCACTCTGCAATGTCCGAATTTGGCGAAGGCGTTTATTTTTAACATTTGTAATGAGAGTGAATCATCATAATATGATCTTCAACGAATCCCCCAGTTATTTTTTGTGAGTGTGTGCTGAGTCTTACAGTAAAAATACTCCTGTTAACCAAGTAAAATTCCAGATTTGAAAAAAGACTGGATGCTTTTACAGAGGTTTAAGTGACCAGGATGCATTTGCTTTCTTCAATAAATAATCTCTTACAAAAAAGTGTAGATATGTGACATGAATGTTTTGCATGTGAAATTCAAATTAACAGCTGAAAAGAAAAATGCCACTGGAGGAATTTTCCTCCAGTGATCGGCTTTTGTTCCCACAGAAGAAATGTATGTTCAGATTGGAATTTTTCCAAAAGTGGAACCATTTTGCTTTTTCACATGTGGATTTTTCACATGCAATTGGGCTTTTTTCACATACAAGATAAACATTTCCGCACAAGAAATGTACATATTTCACAGTTTATACACTCTTGGCTTTTTTCACATGTGGATTTGAATTTCCACATGCTCCACAGGTTTAACTGCTACCTATCTGCTCCAAGATCTGAAGAGGCTCGAGTCCACATGCTTGACTGAACAGACTGCAGAACAATATTTGGTTCCTCAGTCTGTCAAACTATTAAATCAAAGTTTTGGTTCTGCTTAGTCGTAATATCTGATGTAATATGCTGTGTTGTTTGGTTAAATTGTGTGTTTTGTTATTTATGTAAACGAGTGCACATCCTGGGGCTGAATACAAATTTCAGAGGAATTACAAAACGTCTTTGAGAATTAATTAGTGCCACATTTTCGTTCCCATCTTTGGTGCTAAGTGTTTGTGGTGTGTCTGTGCTGCCGTTCCCCGGGGGATCCCTTGTTAATCAAAGAGTGCGGGCACAACTGTGGTGTCTCTTTTTTGATTTTCTGTTAATGTTGTTTGCGTTTCTTTTATTTGTCTGTTCAGGGGTGGCAGATGTTGCTGCTCACGCTAACTCCTTTCATGCGCTCCAAACAAACCACTGAAAAAGAAGAGTGAAACCCCTCACTGAGCAAAGAGAACGGACGCCATGTTGGTTCAACACATGCAGGATATTCATTATATTTATTTGAATTAGTCCAGCAGGAACAATATTAATGTGCACTCGTTGAAGAGAACAGCTTAACATAGAGAGGTTCACAAAGGTGGAGTACAGGTAGCCCCGAGACAAACGGATGGGACGGGAATGGGGGGTGTAACAGAGATGGAGGAGCTGAAAGAGGGTGGGATGGATGAGGGGAGGCACCCTGCTGGTTCCCAGTCTGAGTGACAGAGTGACAGGTGGAGGGGGCTGGCTCCAAATGTGTGTTTTGTATATGTGTGTGTGTGTGTGTGTGTGTGTGTGTGTGTGTGTGTGTGTGTGTGTGTGTGTGCGTAAATGCGAGCAGGGCCTTGGGGACAGGGGTTCACCTGTTCAACTCATGTCCTGACAGGTAGGACCCCCTCCCCCACCTCTGCCAAAGACCCTAACTCCCCCTCACATCCTCAGCGCAGACACCGCCACCCAGGGCCCCACGTCGCCCCCCGACAGTTTCTTTTATTCCATCTCAGGGTTCAATCTGGTCGGTGCAGCCCCCTTACAGTCTCGTCCGTGGGCGGATGTGTGGCAGCTTAAAGATTCCCATCTGCTGTCCTTGACTTGGTGCCAGAGGAGCTGGGAACGGCCGTCTCCGATGCAGGAAGAAGTGGGAACTGTTGAGGCTTTGCTTCCCGGTCGATTTCTACGCTCAGGGTTAGAGAGCATCACATGATATTTGTGTTGGAAGCAGTGGGAGGAATGATAATGACCTGTCTTTTATTGTTTTGACAGTCCAGACTTTTAATGAGATCGGTCGGGATTCTTTTCTCAAACGTGCTTTCACTCAGCCTTCCCTTTTCCATTGATAGAGATTTTACATGTTTCAGATGAGCTTTGAAAACGCCACACCGCCTCTTTAGCTTTGATTTGCATTTCCGGAGTTAATGTTAGATTCCATTTGGTTTAGTTTGGATGGTTGAGGTTATGGTGAGGTTTCGGACCTGTTTTCACTTTCCTTCCTGCGACTCACCAGCCCGGCTGGACCCACACAGCCCACTTCTTCTTCAATTCATATCGGATTGAGAAGTGGACGTTTACCTCCATGCAAGAAAAATGAGAAATTCTTGTAAGATCAGGTGACAATCAGCTAATGAAGAAGCTTCCAGAGGTCCGAATTGCTTGTGTTTTGCATTCTTCATCTCTCAAACTAAATTTTCATCCATTATTGTTATATCGCAGCACAAATACTATGACAACTTCTGACCTTCACTCCAAACATTTTAACTCAAATATCTGAAATCCCTCCTCCTTCCATTTTCAAAACAGGCTCGTCACTTTAGTTTTCACGCATTTGAGGGAAACAATAAATCACTTTTATTTTGCGTCATTGCACGCTGCCCTGCCAGAGTTGCAAGACTGATATCAACCTCTCGGTGCACATCAGGCACGGCAGAGGCAGACAGACGAGGTTACGTAAGAGATGTAACAAGATGGAAACAGACAGCAAGGGAGACTTGACTGGGGAGAAAAGGCATGCAGGGACAAAGTTGAAGTCGTACTTTTTACCCTCAGCGCCGGTGCTTTCTTACTTTTACTTAGTTGAACCCGGTCCTTCACATTCTTTACACAAGTATCTCTACTTCTGCTTGTGCCACCTCTGCGTACAGACACAAAGCCAGTATAAATAACCCACTCTTTCATATTATCTCACTGCAGCCACTCAATCATGTTGTTCTATGTGTTTCGGTGTGTGTGCCCGCCCCCTGCAAGAGACAGGGAAGTGGTGGCCTGGTGCCAGTAAACACAGAGCTTTTGTTTGTGGGAATCGGCCTCAGGTGCAGTTGACCCCTGACCTTTGAGCCTGCAGGTTGAACAAAGGGCCATTAAGTAGTACTGGGCATGTCTCCACTCCAGAACGACTGAGACACAGAGGTTTACAAAGGGTCAGGACGTGGACATGTGGAGTATACTTTATGAGTGTGTAAAAGAAAAAAAAAACAACGGCATACACATTCACACTCACAATCTGGCGATGGTTTTAGAATTATGCAAAAAAAAACAAAAAAACCCACAAAGCTCTGCCTCTGATTCCTAACATTAATCTGGCATTTCTGAGGGGACAGCCACCCATCAAACAGGCGCCGACAGCCGCCGTCAACACTTGTGAATCCAGACCAGGTCACTTCATCATCATCTGATCAGTGGAACAAGGTCCCCTTGGAGGTTTCCTCTTGTCCCCCTGTCACTGCTATAACAAAGTAGAGACAGGGGCTCGTCCTCTGGGCTACGGCTGGTGACAGGTAGGTCCCTCGGATTCAGCAGCTACACACAATGCCCCCAGTCACTTGGAGGGACCCCGAGGGGAACAATGGGGGTCACTCAGACTGAAAAAGTTAGGGCGTGCGTGCCTTCCCCTTACGAAAATGTCTCGCCAAATTATTCTTTTCACGTGTGGGGAAATCACAATTTCAAATGTGAGTTGAAAAAGCCTCACATGTGAACAGCAACACGTAAATGAACATTTTACAGAATAAATGTATATTTTCATTCCTGGATTAAAATTTACACACATGTAAACTGAAACTGGGATGTGAAAGCAACAGAAATCTGCACTAAACACATTACAGATTTCCTTTCATATCTACCTTTTGACTGTTTCTGTTTTTTGTCACCGTTGTTTTACATTTTAGTGTGTGTGTGTGTATGTGTGTGTGCGTGTGTGTGCGCCTGGAGCCAGATTTCAGTCCTCCTCTCAGCTCTTCCCTCCTCCGTCTTTCTGGCTCAACACTGCCACCCAGTGATCTCACCCGGTGAGGTCACATCACTCAGTCAGTCATCAGACTTCAGTCCTGAGGCCTGCGGTTAGGTAGACAACATGACCTCACTGCTGCCAGGGAAATACATGGGACAGGACGAGATGGGATTTTCCATTGCACCCTGGAGGGAGCATGCCAAGACCCTCCTCCCATGAGCTAACAAAGACAAGTGCTTGACACAGTCAGAAAACTTCCACAGTGGACACGTCTGAATGTGCACACATGTGATTTAATGCCGAGCTAGGCTCTCTCTGTTGAACCTGCTCTGATTTTCCTCCATGTTTACCTTTTTTCTTTTATCATAAATGCCAAAAACAAGGTAGACAGCAGAGTGGGAGAGCTGTGACTTCTTGTGTCTCT
The DNA here is from genome assembly GCA_903131615.1 of Diplodus sargus. Lineage (NCBI taxonomy): Eukaryota > Metazoa > Chordata > Actinopteri > Spariformes > Sparidae > Diplodus > Diplodus sargus. The sequence continues at coordinate 3,107,064 of CAEMYA010000140.1, read as the reverse complement.
GTGCCACCTGTGGATCATCACATCACATCACAGACACCGGCAACAGAAAGTGGCAAAGCATTTCTTTAGTAGGTTATGCATGGCTGCAGCAGAAACAACACAGTCGCAATCTCCACCTCTAGACATACAAAACTGGGTGAGAGCCAAGTGTCATTTGGCATAACAAAGTGTTTCTGTTTTTAAGTTCATGCTGTTCTGCTATTATCCTAATAGAGAGCACGTCATTAGCGGTCGACCTGAGAAGACGCGTGGACCATCAAGACGTAGATGTAATTAGCGACGGGGAAGGAGAAACAGGAGCTGAAGGGGGCCCATCACACCTCACGGAGACGTGAGATACTGGAGGGAAATGTGGCTGAATAATTCAAGGTGGACGGCAGTAAAGCTGCTCTGAATGCGGTCTTATATTCACACGTCGTAAATATACATTTACACTCACTGACGCACGAGCACACAGGGAGGTTTGCACACAGGCGTAGGATTTTTGAAAGCATCAGGCAGTTTATCATACATCACACAGAAAAATGTGTTCCGTCTCGATTTGCAAATTAGTCCTACACATATAGGCGGCATGGAAAAACCTAACAAACACACAATACAAAAACATGAGAGGAGACAGATGGACCAAGAGCCCACATGTGACAAAAAATTACAGGGGCACTGTGGAGATTTGGAGAAGAAATTCAAACTCAGACTTTTAGTATTTACAAAATTAATGAGATACAAACTATAACTGAATAAATAACCTGTTTAGGTCCCCAGAACACTGTTTGAAGCTAGAAAGGTGGCAGGGTCCGCCACATATAAGCAAAGTAAAACAGTATGAAATTGTGTTGTCCTTTAACGTCAGTTTGTTTATTCAGCTCATTCAGTCATGAAAATGAAGGCAGTTTGTTCATTTAGTTTGTTTGGGTTTAAATAAACTTCTCTTTTGATTAAAATGTCTTCCACCAAAACTACATAGTGCAACTTTAAATATAAAAAGAAATACTTCAATAAATAGATAATTAAAAGAAACAAAAAAAGGTGAGTTTTGCACAGCTTTGTTGTAGTATTATTACTTGTTTTCTACATACATCCCAAATATGAAGAAAAACAAAACAAAACATTGTTTCCCTTTTCCTTCTCTATGCACCGTTTTTGTCTTTCATTCACTATCACATAAACATTCACAAAATTCACTTCAAACTATCCAGGCTCCCTGTCATGACCAGAGTTTGTCCCAAAGAAAACTGTTATCAACTGTTACCTACAGTTTTACAGTGTTTTTTTAAAACTTGTTTTTGGTAAATTGTTTTTGGTGTTCCGGCATGTAATTCTATTGTTGTGGTCCACTCTTACCGTTTTTGGCTGTGGCAGACTGTTTTCGGCGACAAACCTACAAAAACCCCGCCATACAGAGCGCCGAACACAGGACGGAAAAAAGCTTCCAGCTGCCGGAGAGACAGATATATTTTAAAGAGTGTTTTTAATCTAAACGAAGAGAATACTGGACTTACATGAGTCAGCTCACCTTAACCATGACCTCAAGTGAATGGTATTGCTGCACATCTGCCTTATATGTAAACAAGCTTATTTAGCTTAGCTTATTAGTCCACCATTTATACATTTAAAGGTCATAACCTGTCAGTGTAAGGCATCACCTAGGAATACATTTTATATTCAATGCTATACTTTTTTTTAGAAATTATTTAATAGAATAACATGGACATTTTTTTTATGAATGAAAACGTATTTAAATAAAACATAAAGTCAGTGTTTTAGGGTAATCATTTTTTTTGAGTGAGGTTGGAAAGAAAACGACATTTACTACACATTGCCAACAAAAAGAGCTCAAAATTGCAGCCGAGATATATACTAGTAATACTATATACTATACTAATACTACTATATATACTCGTAAACAACTCATTTTGTGGTCATCTTTCTGGGCCTGGTCTTTTTGAGGATGTGGTGATTTGCGTTTTCCGTTGGTGATCGTTATGTGATAACCACTCACACATCTTTGCACGTGTGGGAACACACATCCCAAAACACACCGGGGTCTCAGCAGCATGATCCTCCTACACCTTGTTGGGATTATAGGTGTTGGTTTTCTTTCCACCGTGCAAGAGGAACCAGGGTCCTGCTCCTCCAGTGTGCAGCGAGCATTTGTACGTATGCATGAGCACAGGAAACCTGATCACATTTAATAATTCATGACGACTCTGAAACCCCTTCACTTCTGTCCATTAGTCCCTCTAAGACCTCTGGCCTTACACTACTTTGTAACTTCTTGAACACATGAGAGTGTGTCTGCCCGCTGTCCCCACTAAAGCCTGTCACAGTGACACTGACTAATATCAGGTTTGATTGTGCTCCAGGTCCGATCACCTGTAGCTTCACCCAATACTCATTTACCTTGATGATTTAAATTGATGGGCAGAGGAGGGCAGGGCAGCCGTACTAAGTAGGTGTCAGTGCGGTCCAGCCACACTTTGTCTCCATTTACTTAATTAATGTGTGCCTCTTTCTACCGCCAGCTCCACCAAAGGTATAAATCCTAGCTGACAGGGACAGCAGGGGGTGGCGGGGGGGCTGGAAGTGACAAAGAAGTCTGCTGATAAATAATGCACACGGTACACCTCAGAGTGTGACTAATCCAGACCTCTTGACACGAGACGGCCGGGGCTTAGCCACGACATTAGCCTCGACGCTTCCTGTGATCTTGCACCTCTGATCTTGGCCTTGGAGATTCACGTAATGAGTGTGTGTTCAGTAGTGAGCCCAAATACATCAGAAAGACAGAAATCTTATTACAAATTACAAATACTTGCTCATTAAAGGTGCAATATGTATATAAGTTGTATTTAAGTTTTGAACATTTGAAAATTAACTAGAATTATCGAAAGACTGCGGAGAAGACAAAAACTCCCATGATCCCACACGACTTACACCTTTTGTTTTGATTGAGTGACCCCTCACAGCAGAAATTACATACTGTGTGTTTAAAGTTTAGCTAGCTAGCAATGATGAGGTATGAGTCACACAGAGATAATCAAAACAATCGTTTTGGAACCGAAAAAAAACATTTAAAAAGCGATTGATTCACAAGCATAACAATGTTTTGAAGGAAAAGAGTAAATTTTATCCTGCACCTTTTCCACAAGCTCTGTAGATGTATTTTTTTAAATGATTTGTCTACGTAAAAATGTTATCAATATGACCTTTTAATACAAACATATTTAATTAAAATACTGCCCATATCTATGAGTGTACATCTGTTGTGTACATCAAGAGAAAATAGTGTTTCTGCATTCCTACGATCGTAGCACAGATCACTGAGAGGGAAAAAAAACAGTCCATCTAGAATAACAAGCTGGAGGCACAACAAAGAGAAAACTAATTGGCACCTTGCCTTGAGAATAACATGAACTTAATAAATCGGGTTCATCTGAGGTGAGCATTTGATTACATTGTGCCACCCTGTTCTCTGCCACTGGCGATGAAGCCCGCAGATGGAAAGAGAACAAACGAATTACCACGCCCGAAACAATCGGGACGTCAGTGAGTTCAAATCCCTGTTTGTCCAAGGTTGTCACTTCACTTCATCCTCTCGATTAAATAGGCCAGCTCTTATTTAAAATAAACATCAAAATAGTATGCCAGTTATTTGTGGTGTTGTAATCTAATGAGCAGCTAATGGCACAGGTAATGTCATAACACTCAGCATAACACTCCCTGCTCACTCACTCTACCACCTGCTGGAATGCAGTTTTCCCTTGATAATTGGGGCAATTAGAGATTCCCCTGCTTCACTATCCCTGGTTGTGGAGGAACCCTGCTATTACTATTACACAACTCGACCAGGAAGACTCACCTCAGGGTCTACAACCAGCTTATCTTAATTATCATATCAGCTTGCCTCAGTTCAGCTGCAAATGCAGCGCTAATGTAAATTAATGGCAAGAGAAAGTGGACTAATTACATCAGTATGTGAATTTGTGTATTTGAGGCTGTTACTGATACAAAGCAAACCTAAAGCCATGTACATTAACTGTATATATCTGTACACATGTGCTCACATGCACAGGCTGATAATGAAAATCTGCTCGCACCTCTCTGTTGTCGCTCTCAAAGGAATGACAGTGACAACTGAGTTCAAACGGAAAGCAGAGAGTCTCGAGGTGTGGCGGCGCTGGAAAAGCAACAGTAGGAGTTGCTCTCTTCATCTGTCTTGAGCAAGTGTTTCATCTTGTGTCTCATGACAGCTGATGGCAATCATTCGCCTTTGTGTGTCATGCCACACCAGCCGTCACTCACAGACCCCCGGTACTCTCACACGCGAGGCTTGTCTTTTATCAGGAGGCCCCTTCTTTTGTCTCCAACGTGACAGACAGAGATTAATCCCCCCTCGCACACCTTTACCTCACATTTAGGGCCACCTTGTTGTTGCTCGGGGTTGGGAACCACTTCAGAGAGATGACATGGGAGAGAAAAAATACAAGAGGAATATTGTGAGTGATACAGTATCGTCTCAACACGACCTAAACCGAAAACAAACATGAGATATGTTACAAAAAGCTCGGGCCTTGGTAGGAGCCCAGGGGTACCCCTCGGATCCAGTGTCTCCACCAAAGCTCTTGTTTTCCAGTACACAGTGACGGAGACAGCAGACACAGTAGGTAAGTGTTTGTGTCGGGCCAGGCCTAAGCCCCTTAGACTCCGTTAGTCCCCTAACGTCTACTCAGGTTCCTCAGGTTCTCAGGGTTGGACCTGTGTTCTGTTCCCTGAGCGCTGCCATGACACTGGCCCTAAGTGCCCACAAACACAAACAGTAATTGTGATAGATTCGTACAAACAGGCACACATGCACACACACACACAGACACACACACACACACACACACACACACGCACACACACACAGTGTAACACCCCTCCCTTTGCATAAAGAGCATCCCAATGGAATGTGGTGGTGTGTGTGTCTGACGCCACGCTAAGCCACCTCAGTCCTGCTGAGGAGTCTACTTTTGCAAGCCCTGTCGTCTGCGTCTGGCCATCACAATCATGAGAAAATCACTAGGTGCCTGCGGGGCACATCTCCCAGGTTACAGGTATGCCTGTTGACACATGCCAAATCCCCCTCTTTCTCCCAGGTTGGTGGTGAGCACGCTGGAACGCCCTGTCTAAACCACAGACATCACATAGGCCGCTGAGCAGGGCAGGACATGTCTTGTCACGTGATGGAGCCACTGGCTGCGTCGATGCCTCGTAAACATGAGCGCAAACCTGCGTGTTGATTTGCACACCAACACATGCGCACATCCCAGCCCGATTCGCCAGGTAAGGGTGCTGTTGCCTCCGGGGGCTGTTTGGGGCCTACAGCGAGCCACAGCTCTGCCTGCTCTAGTCGAGCTGCTGATGGACAGGAGCACTGGCACATTCCTGTGACAGGTGATGGGAGCAGCTCCTATTTGATCTCCGACTGAGTGCAGAGAGAAGAGGAAGAACCAGAGAAAATAAAAAATGCCCTGAGAAACATCTCCGGTGACAAACCTCACCCAGCACCACAGTACATACTGATGAAGACGCTGATACAAGTTGTGTATTACTCCAAAATGTTGGTGATCAAGATTTTACTTGAACTGAATTTTGAATTTTGGGGCTTTTTGTGCTTCCACTCCTCTGTATCTAAAAGAAACAATAGTGTACATTTTATTATTGGTAGAATTAAGTTATTGCTAACTGCAGTTTGTGATTTGACACCAAAAACATGTGACTATAGAACATACTGTGTTGTTAAGGATTAAACGTCACAGTAAATAGAATTAATACAAATATAATAATAATCCACCCAATCCTCCATGTGAAATACAAAAACAGATATCCCAAAAAGGGGTCATTCAAAATACTACTAACTACTTTTGACACATTTTTGTTGAGAATATACTAAATTACAACATTTTTACATGTAATGGAATGTTTTTCATCATGGTATTGTGATGATAAAAACAATGTTATAACAATATATTACAGTTATTTAAACTTTTAGTACAAAAGGCACACAAAATCTCAAGGCACACGTGTATTCATAGCAGTGCAAAACACCCCTTAATCTCAAAATGATACACCTTATCCCTCTGTACATGTTATTTTAAAAATCTATGCTAAATAAAGTTTAACAAACAGCTATATTACTCGTGACATGATTATGAGCAAAATTATTCGAGAATTCATTCAAAATGTTCTAAAATTACACAAAAGCATAAAATTATCCTCCTTCACACTGGCTGTCAATTAGGGCCTGTGATGTGTCACACCAGTTCTGACTCAGTAAATCAAAACCTCATTAATTACTTGTATTACTTGTATATTGTAAATACAGTGTTGTAACAAAAATCTTTCGGGCACACTATTTGGCAACCAGGGATTTAAAACACTGCAGGGGGATGTAACTACGCAATGTTGTAAAGTAAAAGGTACACAAAATTCTCAATTTATTAAATTTACAGTAATTTACTTAATTATTGAAAGTAATTTACTGGCAATAAAGGTGAAGTAAAGTACAAGTAAACTATATACTAAGGCCTAAGTATACTGTACTGTTTTATTTAATTCAATTGCTGATCAATTAAATTAATTTAAAAATGTACTACAGTGGCACTGATGCAGCATGTAATCTGCAAAGTTACTAGTAACTACAGTTACCAAAAATAAAAAGGGGGGAAATAGTACAATATTGTGTCCAAAACGTCCCGAAGTGCAAGTTTAAAGCAGCAGAAAATTGAAAACTTGAGGTAACTTTAGAATAAGTCCATCAAAAGTGGAGCGCGTGAGTAAATATAATAAGTTATAGTCCATCATAGTAAATTAGTAAATTCCACTGTTCCATCTTAAAAATCAGATTGTTTTGGGTTAGAATTGAATTATTCAATTATCATTGTTTGGAGAAGACTCTGTTCGGATTCAACTCAGGGCTCTAGTTAATTGTGAGGGCATTTCATCACTATCATTTTTATAAACTAAACAATACGGAAATGTGTAAAATGAAATAGTGCAATGAAAAACAATCACGAGTTACAGTCCTGTGCAACATTTCATATGAGCCCCACCTCAGCCAACCTGACAATAAAATCCTACTTTACTTTGCATTTTTGCATTACTTGCATGGTTATAATATGTAATGCTGTAGTTTATGTACAATTGTCCCGATTACACTTACATATTAAACTGAAGTAATATTTTGTATGCAGATTCTAACTTAACAGAGTACTTTCAAAGCGTGGTATTAGTAGTTATATTTAAGGATCTGAGCACTTCCTCCGCCGCTGTTAAAATGTGGGAGTGATATAAACAAAGATCATCTGTACTGCAGTTTAAGTAATCTGCTGTAACAGCTGGCAGGACAATGATGTCGAAACAAAGTTACACTGTTGCTCGGGTTGTTGGAAACTGATCCAACAGCCACATTTCCTTGAAAACATTTATCCAGACGTGTGAGCTCATATCACACAGTAAGTCATTCAGTGGCATCTTAACGTTTCACTGTTCCTGTGTCATCATTAGAAGTCTCCCTTTTATTCCCAGTTATGCCTGAAACCACACTGTGTACATCACAATACTCCCTAAGACTACCAACCACAAATGCAAACAAACCCACAATGCCCTTCTGCACACCTATAATGCGCTGTTGTCTCCACTCAGAAACCGTGATATCCTTTAATGTGGGGGGAGAAAACGCAGGTTTGTGTGATTGAAATGCAACATTGGATGCGCGTATTTGTTTTGCCGCCATGGCGACGAAATCCGGGCGTAGGAGGGAACAAGAACGAGCCTGGAAACAGGAAAGAGGAGAGTCGGATGATCGGGTCGGCGTTATTAAAAGCTGCTACCTGCACATAGCACACGGCTGACACATAGAGTGCCCGCCGTGCCAACTGTGAAATGTGTGTCAGTACTCTGAGAATACTGTAGGTACATCCATCAGCACCGAGCTCTGCTTGTTTGTTTTCCGTTCGCAGGTATCTGTCATTCTGGCGCAAAGACACAACAACTCTGCTGTTGAGAGCGTTCACAGGCCTGGAGATGTATTACATTTCAAAGCCGGGCTTGACACATAGACAGGCACGAGCAAGTCAAGTTGAGAGAAAAATAAATAAAAAGTCTGCGTCCTCATCAAAAGAGCTACCTTTTTGGTTTCGCTGCAGACTGTTAAAGAGGTGTTTAATTAATTCTACTCTCTTGTGGCTCCAGTCTTTCTGGTGTGTGTAGCTGCTGCGTCACGTGCATTGCTTGTAAACAAGGCCGTCTTGTATTTCCTGTTGCCTGCCTGGCACGCTATCTTTCCTCCATGCAACTGCGAGGCGCAAAAAGAGGAGAAGACGAGGCCTGTGTGTTTCTGCTCGTATGTGCTTTTTCTTATATGTGCTTCTGCGTGCTTCACATGTGTGTTTGGGGAGTGGGGTGGACGTCCCGGCTTGCGGAGGGAAGGTGGTTCAGCCACCGCCCTGACTGACTTCCAGGCTCCCCGGCACGACCGCAAAACCCCCGCTCCCCCTCCCCTCCCCCTCCGCTCACCCCTGCAGAGGCCGATGCCAGATTCAACACAGCATCCACGAAACAAACACAAACTCCCACTGTTCCCCTCTACGTGGCTTGCAGCGGTTGTGCAAGACGTTTGGTAGAAAATCCTTGTTTATATCGCAACCATAATACAGTAGATCTACAAAGAGAGGCTCCGGCCCACGCCAGAGCCACTCAAAACATTACTGACCACCTTCTAAACACTGAAAATTGAGCCTCATTGCAATGTAAAGGTTGGGGCAACGGGGGTTTGGCCCCATGTGGAAAAATTCTGTTCATACTTTCAAATGCATAAAATACGCTCGCGGACCAAGGGGTCGATGCGTAGGACACGCTCGTTGACTGTGCAATCCATTGGCCTCAATGCAGCTCCTGTGCGATTGTGTTTCAGTAAAAGTCACGTTTCTGTATGAATGTGCGGTATTTGAGTCTATACGTCAGATTTGCAAGAGGCTCAGGAGGGCTGGTCCCCTCATGTCCCCCTCCATAAACCTCCAGCACGCCTCCCAGTCTAAGCACTGCCACTCTGTAATTGTGGAGAAACCACAGCACACAGCCCCATATATAAATACCCTATTCTCCCAGCCTTGTCAAAATAAAGGTTGTGTGGGGAGAGAGAAATAGGGCTTTTTTGGTGGCCCTCTCCCCCACTTTGGAGCTATTTTTGAGCGAGCTCCTTACCTTTCGGGTGAAGCAGCGCAGATTTGATAAATGAAGACGAATCTGAGGAGGTCCCCTTCCTCTTAAGTGTTTTTTTTCCCTTTTTTTTAGCTGAGCTCGACATCAAGGGAGCTAAAAATAAGGCCGTCGGTTTTAAAAGTTGTGAAACTTCCGTCACTGGATGGGAAAAGGTTTGAAACTGGCGCTGCAGCGTGTTCATTACAACACGCAGGTGAGCTGACGGGGGGCCCTGTTTCTTTACAACAAAAAAAAAAGGCTTAAATGTAAAGATTTGTCTGAGCTATGTACACACGGCAGACTGTTGACACGTAGCCTGCTTTGATCTGTGTTTTCAGTGAGCGGAGACTTCCTCGTCGCCTTTGCGGCCCACTCACCTGTCTGCGTCTGCGGCAGTGTCTTGTCTCCTCTGAGCACACATGAAAAATGCTTTAAAAGTGCTTTGAACACCTGCTGAGAGTGCAGCCGCTGACCAGGCGGGAGACTGAGACTCCTCACAATGAGAATGATGTAAGATTTCAGTAACTGGTGTTCAGAGTTATATTAAAAAAATACTTTTGGTTTTTTTTTCCAAACACATTAGTTACAGACAACAAGTGGTGGAGGAAGTATTAAGATCATTTACATAGGCTAAGTAAAAATACTCATTAGTGGAAATAACCACACTGTGATTTCCCACTGACACTGTAAAATGACACCATCCATGTATAAATCAGTTCTCCATAAACTTTGCTTTCACAACGCTAATTGCTAGATTTTCTTCCCGCCAAAATGAGGGATGAATAACGACACAAAGGAATCTGCCAATGCGCAACCAAAACAGGAAGATGCATCGTGTCCCTGGTCACTATTTCCGGGTAACAACTGGAACAACTGTGCAAAGAAAAAGAACCCCGCAGATCGAGGAGGGGACGAAGGTGAAGAGTGAACGCGATAGAAGCCGAGGTAAAACGAAAGTGAACCGACGGAGAGCGTCAGTGTTGTGTCAATGTCTGTTCCCATGCTAATATGTGTTTCCCTTTCCTCTGGGACTCGAGACAGTTCAAAACCGGCATTCTTTCTACCGGTAGGAAAAAACACAATAACGCAACCAAGTGTTTTACTCTGCCTTTTTTGTAACTGTGAGATCAGGGTTTCTAGGTCACATTGGGATTCTTACGGTTATTTTTTGCTTTGGACAACAGCGCCAACAGTAATACCACAGGGAAACACTAGCAGGGGGGAATTTGAAAAATATGAGTCAAAGGTTGAGGTGATGATGGTTGAGCTCATTTTAACAACTTCATACACTGTTGGGCAGATTATTCAGCAGTGCATCGTGTTCTCTAAGATCCTCATGTGTTTTTAGCTTGGCAATCCTCTGAGAACCATGTTTCTCTAAAAAGTCATTTTTTAAATGGTGTCAGAAAAACGTTTGGTTTCCTTTAATCCAGAGAAATCGTACAGTGCAGCCATATGTTCAGAGACACAACCTCAGGAATAGATGCCATGGATTTCTGCATCTGTCCATGTTTAGTTCCCACCATTCTCCGGGGGGGGGGGAACCCTAAAATATAAATGAATAATGACAGTCGTCCACAGACACAAGAACACCAATTGCACAAAGTCAAAGAGAAGACGAACAAATGAAAATAAGAAATGAAGTGTTAAGCGATATAAATGAGGAGAGGAGGAGACCATGACAATGCATTTTCCTGATTATCCAAGAGGGCTTGTTGAATTGTTCGTTTAGTTCAAGAAGTACAGGAATTGTCTCGGTCCATAAGGAGTTAATCTTTTAGTTTATTCAAACATTCATATTCAGAATCGCCTAAATCCTGCTTTTCACTCGACAGGAAGTGCAGCAAAAACTGTATTCTGAAAAGTAACTAAAGCCGTCAGACGAATGAAATTGAGTAAAAAGTACAAAACTTTCCTCTGGCACGTAGTGGAGTAGAAGTATGAAACTGCATAAAAACCCCCATTTTAAGTAAACTTTACTTGAAAACTTTATTTGAAATTCCCCATTTCATGTAAAAGTTGTACAAGAGTAACTTTATTTACATTCCACTGCTGGACTAACCAACATATTGAGCCTTACCTATTGAACTAATTTCACCCATATTTCCGAATACATTCATCCTGTGTCATCTAACACAGCTAAATGGTACGTCTTCGTCATTTTTAAGACGTTTCCTGGAAAGAACTGCCAGGTGTTCATTTGGTAATTATAAGAAACATAGAGGCAATTACAATGGAGATCATTTCTTTGCTGAAGCAGCGAATGTGAAATAGCAAGCATACAATCCAACTTATCTTATACGGAGAACAAAGCTGATAATGAAAGTGAATGAACATTTAATTGAGCCATAATAGATTTTATTTCCTGTTTTCCTCATAAAGTGCCAACTTACATGGTTCTTGTCAGGATTTTTTTAAATCAGATTATAAGGAAATCATTTTAAAACCATAACATTAAGTAATACCACTGCTGCGATTAAAACAAAATAACTCATCTTTTAGTGTCACACCTTGAAGCGTCTGTGTTTGCAAATAGCATGTCTCGTGTTTATACGGTTTCAAATATAGTTGCAAAGAAGTTGACTGAATCTTATTCTAACTCTTGCATGAATGCATTTTTGTGCTGTCTCTTATATGCAGCATGTGTTGTCCTGCCGCCAATCTGTCATGTCCCATAAAAGTAAACCTACGGAGAGGAGAAGATTGAAAACATTGGGATTGTGAAACGATACGGAGGTGAGTGTCATGGCGCAGGGGTTTTCTCAGTTGTGAGCGTTTACTTACTGAGTAAAGTTCAGGTTTCAGAGAATCATTCCTGCCTCTTTTTGATACTGTATAATGCAAGGAAATCAAATTTTTTACACATCTTTTCTAGCCTCTGCCTTCAGGACAGAATTGTTCCTCCACTGGGAAAACACATGAAACCGAGCCCTTGCTCTGCTTTAGACATGTGTACAAGATATTAGACTGGTTATGTATGTCAAAATCATTCAAAAGTTACTTGTAAAAGTGCCAAAAAAAATCTGTCTATTCAGTGACAGCAGGGGCATCAGGGACTTAGCCGCCCCTCTCACTCCCCTGCTCAGCTCAGATGTCATGATACCTCTGGTTGGGATGGGGTCTACATTGATGCTGCTGCACAGCCCGTGCAGCCAAGGATGCAAACCCACGCACACATGTTCTTATGAACATGCACACGCATCGCATCCTTCACACATCTCCTTCCCTTGCTCGCTGTCTCACACACATACACACACACACGGGCAGGCAGCCATGGGAGGAGGGAATGTGAGGAATGCTCCAAACCCCGGGCTGGTGTTCTGACTCGTCCCAGACTTCATGCCGTCACCGCCGGGGTCTGTGGCCAGACCTCCCTGTGCCAGACCCACTGGCTCCAACACCCGCCCAGGCCAGCCGAGCTGCAGCTCGCGACCCATAATTAACCAGCAAGCCGCACTGCAGCGCACATCCCTTCCCCCCTCCCCACACTCCTGCAGGGGCCCCTCGGAAACTCGGAGGAAGAATATACAGACTTGAGCTTGGAGATGAGGATGCTCTGGAAGACAACGTATTGATACAGTATGTGTATTAAAAGCACAAAGTGTCAACGTTCAGGGTCATTCGCTTTCAAGCCTTATGAATTCCCTGGTTGCAATTTAGCATGAGATGTTCAGACCATATAATTATAGCCGGTAAGGCACTCTTGGCAAAGATCAAAGTTTGAAAAGCTAAATGGTTTTCTGAAGAGTTTACGAACTCGGAGCAAGAGAAAACAAGAGTGTAGTACCTTTCGATAAATAAGAGGTAAGCGTGTGTGTATGTTAGTGTGTATTAGAAGTAATGCCAGGGTACCTGTAATTCTCCCAGACTGGCATAATTATGGTTGAGACGTCTGGAGGAACACTTTAGAGAGTAAGCAGTGATCATCTTCATTTTTCTGAAGGCTGCTCTCTTGTTCGGGCAGGAAAGACCTTTATTCAGGGTGAGGTTCCTTTAGATCAGGAATCTCATGCCAGCCAAGTTTTGTATGCATGAATGCTAAACTATGACAGAAGAGTACAAGGTGAATGATTTATCTCTTCTTTTGATTGCCAAGCCAAGCGACTCATGATCAGACAACACAATATCTAAAAAAGCAGCAACACAGCTCCATCAAGTGCTAGACGAATGATTGTAAAGCCCCATACATGCCTCTTCTTCCCTGTCAGAGAAGCCTCCTTCCCGCTGATGTGGGGTCATGGCTTGTAAATTTAACAGGGCTTCCTCGAGGAATACCTCATCCTTTGAAAGAGAAACAGGAAAATTACATGGTGGACAGCCCACTTGGTTTTTCACCCCCTTTCTTGCACTGTAATTTGCTTCTGGAGCGGGTCGGCCTAAAATAACCTTAACCTAATATTCACAACATAGGGTAGACTTTGAGAAATGCTGGAGGTCTCCCCTTGGGTGGCGGTTGGACCGTCCTCAGCCTGTGGGCGTAAGAGATTGTTTACTTGCTTACCTCTCTTAGATACATCAAGAGGATAGGCGGGGTACTCATTGTTGCTCCGGTGCTCGAAGCGTAACCTACCGCAGTTCTTGATATGCCTTTAAACGTGTTCGACTGGTCAACTTGATAGTTCAGGTGCTGGTTGGGAGCTACTGCCCACTATGGAACCAGTTCTTTGCGCTTCAACCACCAAAAACAGGCCCCCGGCCAGGAAAACTGCTTCCAGAGCTACTTAAGAGCTGCTCACATCAGGGGCTGGGAGCGGGGTCATTGTGACCAAGGACCAACAAAAACCACTTTTGACAGACTTGGGCGAATAAACAAATGATTTTAACTATTTTCACAAATCAACGCAACGGCAGTGCGAGGATCAGTCATGCTTGGATACCAGTGTAGGCAACAGAGTTGTTGCAGTCTGCCAGTGTTGTTCCTTGCAATTCTGTTGAAATTAGACACATGAACAGTAACTGACTGATCTGACTCTACAGTAGCTCCAATACTTGTGAAAAAAAACTGGCAGTTTCACAGGTTGAACCAACTTCGAACAAGCACTTTCACCGACCAGAACCAGCACTTGGTTCACTTTGGTCTTGTCCCAGTTCTCAATTCATTTAGTCATGTTTGTATTCAGTAGGCGAGATGTGGTTTATCACAAGTATATTGTGAATATGCAACAGATCCGTCAGTGTCCTGGCGAACCGCTCCGTAGTCCTGTTTCAGCATTATTCCCCACGTCTCCAGAGCTCAAGCAGAAAACCACTAAACCCAATTGATGGGCATCAAAAGAGAAGTGCCCATGATCTCACTTGAACCAAAGTTTCCTACAGGCAGGTTTCTCATTAATCTGAGGCTGCGCTCTTCTCCATATCCTCATCGTATTTCCATGATCAGCAACCATGACGCCCCAGATGTTTATACAGAGAAAGATTGGCTCAGTCTCAGCTCCGGTATGCACTCTTTAGATACAATATCCATAAATTTGACAGTGATTTATGATTTGTGATTCATGGAATATGCGGTTTTATTTTGTAGCAGAATTGGACATGTTTCATCTTTGACATTTCGCGAATGAGTCAAAGATGTCTGTTTACTTTTGAGGCTAATTATTTTTAATCCCTGCAGGTTCGAAATCGAAATGTAAAGGGGAGACTCTCTGGTAATAGGATGACTTTTAATAAAGCATAATGTATTTTAATGCCAGGACACACCACACATGCCTACAGACATGAATATAAAGCCTTGCATTTCCTCATAAAAGCGCTTGCATTCACATACACACGCACAGTTTCCCCCGCCAACCCCCCCTAAACCCCCAACACTCACACACCACACCACACCACAGGCACCACACACACACTGGTTCTCATATGGAATATCGTGGGTGGCGCTGGACCGGTAGAGGGCTCTGTAAATAGCTCGGGAGCAACCCCTCCATTTGAGCGACCCAAATTTCCTTTTCTGAGGTCGGCTGCCTGGGCTGGAAGTGCTGTGCAGCAAGCCTTCAGTCGCCACGGGAGACCACAACGGCCACGCTGACAGCACTTCACAGGGACCACGGCATGGCAGGGGTGACCAGATGGCCCTCCACACACAAGCACGATGGCACAGCGAGCCCACGCACACACACCTTGTGCGTGCAGATCCCGCATGCACCGGTGCATTTAACCATGCATTCTTGCTCCACCTCGGCGTCTACATACAGCACATGAGTGTGTAGGTATGTGTTTTCATGCTTACAAGGAGGTAAATACAGGTCGCACTACACACAAGACTGTGCAACTACATTCTGTGGAGGCGAGGGACAGTGGGTGGCAGCATGGGAGGGAGTGTGTGGTGTGTGTGTGGTGCATGTTTGTGTGTTTGGTTTGTATCTGTGTGTGTAGGAGGCGATTAGTTTGCTTTACTGTTTGACTGTAAGTATTTGTGACACTGGTTTGTGTAAAACTGTGTTTGTGTATGTGTGTGTCGGGAGGGTAAATCTCCACGGGGCAAAGATGGAAAAACATTGAAATGGAAGAGGTCTTTACCGCGGCCCCCACATATCAGTTCAATTTCACGGCTGGGCGTTTACACTGCAGGTAAACCGTACATTGGTCAAGTCGTAACTCAGTCGTTTACAGCCGTTGTTGAGCTAATTTCAGCGTTCAGATTACTGACACTTAAAAATTGATGTGGCTTCCAACAGTTTTAAAATGTTTTGATAATATTCAGGAGATTCTGGCTTTACTGAGCTTTTACGACTTGCGTAGTGCTGAAAGCTCAAATTGTAGCATTAAGCTCACAGCCAAGGCAGCAATGTTAGTACACGTCTGACATTTTTGGAATATATTTCCTTTCTTGCTGAGAGCTATAAGATTGATACCACTCTCAAATTTGAACATTAAATATGATGCTGTAGCCACCAGCTGATTAGCTTCGCTTCAAAATCAATGTTAGCCGGTCTAGCTCCACCAAAAGGAACCAAAATCCATCTACCAGCACCTGCAAAGCTCAGTAATCAACCTGTTATATCTGGTTTGATTTATGCACACAAAAACAATGAATCTTCAGGTAATTTTGGTGAGTCTTCAGGAAGTATAATGCTGAGTCTTAAAGTCTTCAACCTTGGGTTTCATAGAGTTTTCAGAGTGAATTAGGTGGATTTCGTGACCTTTGGACAGAGCCAGGCTAGCTGTCTCCAAATCTTTATGCTAAGCTAACAGAGCTGCACCATATTAAGCATACAAGTGTGAGAGTGGTTGGCTATTAATCTTCTCTGTTAACCCTCAACAAGCAGGCAGGAAGAAGCGGACTGCGTTTTTAAACTGACGTTAGCTACTGTTGCTCTCTGTTAGCGGAGAGAGGCGCTGAGACGAGGCACATGAGAACTCATTTTTCACGCCAATCTTGTCACATATTGCCAATAAAAGAAGTGATAAATACATGTTAATTGTTTTAAAATTATATATAGAGCCTGTTAAATGCAAGCCACCACATTGGAAAAGTTATCAAATAAAAACATTTTTTTAAGACAGAGTGCTGAGGATGCATTCAGGCGTCTCAGTCTGAGGCTGCTCTGTAGGTAGCTAACCATCTCTGCTCTGGTACAGCTCTGAATCACGTTTATTTATATCACCATATAAGATAGATGAAGATCGCTTCCACAATACGTGGTGGTGCTCATACCTCTTTTGTCCTCAGGAGATGCCAGAATCAACAACAAATGATAGTTCCTTGTAGCAGATTTAAAGAGCATTTATTTTATCTTGCAAAAAATAAAACAGAAAAAAAAAAGTTTTTATCTTAACTCCTCCGTTGATGTTTTGACGTTTTCCTAGAAACATCTGGCGGGTCAAATCAAACCTATTTTTAAAATGCATTTTCAAAATAAAATACCTTTATATCTGAAGACATTTAGCCCAGTGTTTTCTTCATCCACTGAAGCTCAGCTGAGCATAAATGTTTTCCAGCAATAGCCAGGAAAACCACATACTAATTACACTTTCAGCAAGTGAGCAGCTCCACTGGAGGAGCAAGCGGTCCTGCTTAAAGGCACATCAGCAGCAGTAAGTGTATCCCAAGTTTTCCCAGCTCCTTTGCGGATTTGAACCAGGGAAGTTCCAAACTCACTTGACAAATATCAAATTAAACTGTGGTCGTCAAAATAGTAGGTAACTAGAGTCTTTGGTTGAGAAAATGATAACACATTTACAGACTTTGCAGTTTATCATGTAAGTGACCAAGGCATCAAAACCTGATCTGAATGTGCAGAATTTAAGAAATATGCTCTACATGCACTGATAGCACTGGCAGAATTTATATTAGATTGTCTTTCCAGGTAATTTAGAGCCATAACTCTGCCTCGGCAGTGCCAGCAAACAGTTAAAGGGCTGTTCTCAGAGGTTGTTGCACCATATCATGCACAATATCTCTGCCAGAAAACACAAAGCACTTACTAGAAACTCAAATGAACCATGAGAAACCGTAAAACACAAGGTTTTGGGCAGCAAAGGTAGTAAAAACAACAGAGACTACCCCATGTTTCTCCTTCAAAGGCCTTTTGTTTGTAGTGGAGGGACTGAATGTTGCCATTCATGTCGGCCATTTTTACCCGGGACAATATTTTATAAGCCCTTCAGAGAGGACCTTTTCGCTTCCTTTTCCTGTGGTTTGGCCCGGGCCGAGCTGTCGGGAGAGGGGAACAGCCAAACCCAAATGTAGATGCTCAACTTGGCAGGCTCTCCACGGAGTGTCCTGACCAGACAAAAGCAGGGGAGAGAAATACAGCCATTTATTTATATTCGCTGTGGTTTTGCGTGTTGCGTCCTAGACTTCCAGACCCCGGGTGGATATTCTGTCTGAGGACGAAGACAGACGGATGGCTTTCCATTGACACACTTAAAGGAACGCTCGGGATTGATGTCAGATCCATATGTGTTAATCGAGTGTGAGGTTTCGATGTGTGGTCCGCCCCGTCCTCCGTGGGTTTTTTTTTTTTTTTTCACCTTTGAGACAAAACGCTGTAGGTCTATCTTTCACAACAGGTTAAGGTTGAAGACAGACTATCATCCTGTAAATACTTGACATTTTGCATGATGGCCTATAATGACAGCAGCAGAGAAAGCATGAAATTTGAGCATTGTCAGATTTGCCCCTTTTTCTGTGGGGGATGACCTCACCACTGTCAGCCAAGGTATGGAACCAATTTAGGGGAGCTCCCCTGAATTGCTTGTGTGTTCAGATTTGTCAAACTCCACTACATCTGGGCCCTCCTCCACTTCACTTTCATGTATACTTGTGTGTGTTGTGTGTGTGTGTGTGTGTGTGTGTGTGTGCGTGTGTGTGTGTGTGTGTGTGTGTGTGTACACGAGAGGGGTAAGGATCAGGGGGTTATAACAAAAACTGAAAATTCCTCCAAAATCAACTCTCTGACTCACACCTTTCAATGTGGGAGAGCCCATAAATGAGTCAACCAAAGCTGTTTCTATATAGGCTTTAGAGGCTGGGAGGAGGTGGAGGGGGAGGGCTATATATGTTCACACACAAACACACACATCCACACACACACACAGTGGCTGTGGCTAGCTAGACCTCTCTGGTCAGGAGCCGGTGCCAAGAGCAAAGCCCAACAGTGGAACACTGGGAGTCTTGTGCCTGATTTTGGAGCCACTGGCTCTCTCCCGACCTTGCTTCAAAATACACTGCGGCTTCGAGGAACAGCACTCTCAGCAGTGGGGAGGCCAGGCATGGAAAATTTAGACGCAACAAGAAAGACTGAGGGGGGAAAAAAAAGGAGGCAGGCGAAATTTATGTGCTCATTCACATTTGCGGCCGCGAGCGTTTTCTTAATGTTTTTAACACACTCACTGTACGGCTCTCCGAGAGAATTTCAAATCTGAAAGTGAAAGAAAAAACTGCACTGTAACGATAGTTTGTGACTCTGTCCAAACAATAGCGGGATTACACGTTGCAATGTGATGACAAGTTACACAAGCACATGTTTGAAAATGTCATGTTGAGTCAAAATGTATTTTTGTACAGAATATTTCACTTTATAAACTAGAGTCTGTTCCTAACACTGAGATACAGGGTGGTGCTCCTGAGGCTCTGCTGCTGTGTTTTGCCCAGTAGGTTAATTTCTTGAACTCTTGTATTTTGTGTATATAATTTAGACTCGTTTATCGTGAGTTGTAA
Organism: Diplodus sargus; assembly: GCA_903131615.1. NCBI lineage: Eukaryota > Metazoa > Chordata > Actinopteri > Spariformes > Sparidae > Diplodus > Diplodus sargus. The sequence continues at coordinate 3,087,659 of CAEMYA010000140.1, read as the reverse complement.
TTTTACCTCCTCCATGGAGGTTATGTTTTCACCCGTGTCTGTTTGTTGGTTGGTTTGTCAACAGGATTACACAAAAACTACTGGAAAGATTTCCAAGAAAGTTGGATGGAGGACGGGTCTCGACCCAGAATAGCCCCCGATACCTTTTGTGGCGGGTCTGGATAAAGTGATGCGTCCAGGATTTTATTCTCATTTTCTCTAATTTTCCAAGATGTTTCTTCATTTATGTTAATTGTTCTGGGATTAATGCACGAATCTTGATTTTTTTTAAAAATCAGGCGTAACTAGCTGGGGTATCTATGAGTGTGTACAATTAGATGCATATATATATATATATATATACATATATTGCATATTAATAAATATACAGATGTAGCTGATTTAATAGTTGCCTGACTGAATTAAAGGGGGCTGTTGGGCCAGTGTAGTTTTTATTAATGTATCTTGCTGAGATGTCTCTCATCTTGTTTTCGCATTGTTCTGTGTGCATATGAAAAATTTATCTAGAGTCTTCTTAATCCTACGGTAACCTCTGTGATTGCTGATGAGTTTGAGAAACGTCCTCCTCATTTGGGTTTTCTCTATTTCAGTTAACAACATGCCTTGAGTAAGATGAACATTTCTAACCCCTCTCACATTGGACAAAAAAGACACACCTGATTACATGTGACTTCTGTCCTCAATGTGAATGTATATAATCTGCATTTAATCCCACTTCAATTGACTCCGCAACAATCATGGGTTTCAACTGGCTGTGATGGAAACACGACATCCGCCTGAACATGCTATTTTCTCCGCTTCCCAGGCGCGATTATATGGCGGGTGTTGAAGTTAAGGCCACTGGCCTTGGTGATACTTTTGCATCTTTCTCTGTTCAAGCAGCGCTCGAACATCGCTCAGTCGCTGCTGAGTTTAAAGAGAGAGACTCGTGTTAAAGACATTTTAAAAAGTAACCGTTGTTAGCTTCCATGCTAGTCAGCTGCCTGAGCTGTACTGCACATGTGCAACTTTCAGCAGAGACAACAAAGAAGCAAGATATCTCACTCCTTAGCAACTTCCATCATCAACTCCGGAAAGAATGATGTGCCTGAGTCAGAATTTTGTGTAGTCTGATGGTCTGCTGCTTTCTATTGTTCTTTGCTTTTACAGCGCATTAGAGATAAGGAACGTGACACATGGAGGGGGGGAGCAGAAATGTTTACGGAGGTTTAAAAAAACCTACATATATACACTAGCATCTGGTATCAGGGGCAGATATGTGTACCACAGAAAGTTAGCATAAAAACTACATTTGCTAACTGATTGGTTAATGTTATCCAGCTTAACTTATAGATTTTTTTTTCTGAGAGAAAAGTTAGACGACATATTCAGCCAGCATTGGTAGCATGCTAGCTGTGTAGCATATTGCATCTATAGTTCTAAACTAAAGTATTTCACAAAACTGGCTGTGGTCAAATGTCTCAATAAGACTCCATACACTAATAAAAAAGAGAATATTAGCGTCACTCTCATATAAGCAAAAGAAATACTTTGAAGTATTTACTGTATGTTTTTATGACATGTCTTTTGATAAATGGATGTTTCCGGGTTTGTTTTTACAGCACGTCTTAAGGGGAAACTGAAGGCAAATTTTCACATCAGCAGACAAAAAAGTTTTTTCATCATCATAAACCGAGACCTTGTTCAGTAAAGTCTTGGATTATCGAAACACAAAGCGTAGAATCACAAGGCTTTCCATTCAGAAAAGATTTATACAGTAGCGTCTGTTGTTAATGTGTTGTGTATTACTCACGTGTTACTGTGTAATCCTGCTGATCCAGCGATTGTAAGCATGACACAGACTGGCTGCTCTGACATCTCACCTGACACCAGAGGCATAATAACACCTTGTCTTGCTAATAGTGTGTGTTATTGCCGCTGTACCCTGTAATCTCTTCCCTTTCTGACGCTGGTAATGACTTGGAATATCAAACTGGCCTGCAGTGATACAATCCCTACAAACACATGCAGACACAAATAGTATGTCATACAGTGACACAAACACACACACACGCGGTAGACGCAGCTTCCAGTGAGCTCACCCGAGCTGGAAAAGGCAACTTACCCTTTTGTTTTTTACCTTTCGGGTTATTTGCCTGCGACTGATCCTGTGCTGTCTTTGTTGATCTCAGCGTCGAAGGGCAAGACTCGACTAACCCGCGCGCTGATGTGGGATACCGAACGGCGTACCTTCCGTCTCCGCTTTGAAAAATACCCACCTTAAAAACTCCCCTGTCTCGGTTTCAGAGCTTTACAATGTGCAGCTAATTGCTTTGAAAGCGCACAGGTGAGAGTAGGCAGCCACATGAGAACGAGCAGGTACGGTTGAAGTGCCATCAGAGAGCCCATATCAAAGCGAGCGGAAAGTTTTTTATACCCCGAGTGGAGGCTTCTGCTTTCCTTTCATCATTTTTATTTGCCTGACTGGGAGAAATCTTGTGTTTTCTCCGCGAGGCCAAACAGAGCCGAGACGCTACCCCATACATTCGACGGAGCCTCCTGCGTTTGATCACGTCTGCGTGGCCCCATCCTGTCTGCCTCGGCGCTGATCCCCGCCGCTCTGATACACAAATGAATACACAAACACATCATTCACTCAGGGGAAATATAAACAGCTAAATACCTGAAAGACTGGCCTACCTGTGAAGGTATTGTATTCAGCTGTATGTCCCTATTTAGGTCTTTAAAGGTGCACTATGTAGTTTTGGGGACGACATTTTGATCAGACTGATTTTTTTTTTTTTTTTACAAACAAACTGTCTTTGTATTCATGGCTGAATAGACAAACTGACCTTATGTCAACACACCTCGTTACTGTTTTACTTTGCTTATATGCGGCGGACCCTGCCACCTTTAAATAAATTTCCCTGTCTGGGATCATTAAAGTAGTTCTATCTATCTATCTTTCTAGCCTCAAAAAGCGTTCTGGGGACCTTATTTTCCTCTGAGAACAGCTTGTTTACTCAGTTATATTCAGTTTTTATTATAACCTCATTAATATTGTAAATATTTAAATTTCTCCCCCCAAACTACATAGTGCCCCTTTAAGTTTGTAGGTAAGAGACTTTCGTTTCGTGACAAGTCAATGCAACCTATATTTTTGGAAAAGTACTGCTGCTGCTTCCCTCTCTCAGGAGAGAGGATGAGTTACGCCTGAGGATCTCAAACATGTTTTGTCTGCGACTCACTCGAGGTTTACACCTGAACACACCTCGACACACTTCAACGCCGGTTTGACTTATGATGCACGGGCACGCCTGTGGGTGGGTTGGGGAGAGGGACAAACCGGGGGAGTGAAGAAGTGGGTGAGAAAAAGACTAAAACACAGCAGATAAAAATAGGGGAGAGGAAGAAGGAGCATGAGTGGAGGGATGGAAGGTGGGGAAGAGGAAAAGAGGGGCGGTGGAGAAGGGGGGTGGGCGACATGAGGAGTGAGTGACTGAGTGAGTGAAGAGCTGAAGGAGGGTAGGAGAGGATGAAGGGAGGAAGGAGGGAGGAAGGGAGGGAGGGGAGGAAGGGGGGGGGGGGGGTGCTGCTTCCTGTCGCCATTCCTGCCTGCCCACATAGACAGCCGGAGAAAGAAAGAGAGAGAAAGAGAATATCTGGGCGGACTGCAGGCCACATGACATTCTCTCTGGGTCCCTTTGCTTTTTCCTCCACGCCGAGTGATGTGCTCCCTCCCTCCCTTCCCGTTCCCTCCCCCTCTCCCTCCCTTCCCCTGCCCTTCAAAGCTTCGACATGTCATCTCCCACCACAAAAACAGAGGTGGGAAGACTCGCTGGCGCTACTGCTGCCTCAGGGTGTCTGGCACTAAAGCTGCCTGCAAATACAGCAGGGAGAGGAGGAGGAGGAGGAGGAGGAGGAGGAGGAGGGAAGAGACAGGGAGAGAAAGACAGAAGGAGGGAGGGAAGGAGGAAGGAGATAGAGACAGAAAACTCAAAAGAGAGACACGGAGAGAAGCAGCGAGCAGGACGGTGTGTATTAAACAGGGCTCGTAAAGCCCTGGGCATCAAAGTATGTGTGTGTGTGGAGAGGAGCTGTTATTAAGGTGGAGATGAGTCTATTTTTTTTTTTTTTAAAGTGACACTGCTGTAACCGCACTGTCTGCCTCTCACGTCTCCCAGCAGCTGACTGACGTTTATGAAGTTGGAATCGAGGAAAATAGGCTCAAACTACGGAGCGGGGGGGGGACCTCTCAGATGTACAGTTCTAGCTGTGTGGCCCGTCCCACCATCAGAACCACAAAAACACAATGACACCCATAAAGGCTGAACAAATGGGTTGAATTGTACCGGGCTTAATGTAAAATGTATGTAAACCACAGGCCCATAATTGAACGTATCTCCTCTGATTTGAGCGTAATCTTCTCCAGGACACCGTAGTATTTTGTGTGACTCTAAATACATACCGCGGACAGCCGTTCCTCTTGAATAAACGCTTCCAGGCCAACTGTTTGCAGCGAGGATACCACGAAATTTGCAGATTGATTTAAGGAGCAATTATGCACTTGGCTTTTGAACCTCTGAGGCTTTGGGAATGAATTGGCGATTGGCTCCTCGACAAAGTAAGCACATCTCACCGAATGGGGGCCCTGCCATCGGCTGAGAGTGTCGAAGAAGCCACAAGAGCCCAGCAAAATAGAACATCACTAGCAGGGCCCGGTCATGGGCCTCCGGGGACCGGTGGGTTCTGACCTAAGAACCAACAGATGTGCACTGTAATGAGTGTGGGAAAGGACAACAAATAATCATACTGAGAGAGAGGGATGTGACATATTGATGGCTCGCTTAACATACGACGACTAGAGCTTAAAGAGACACTTCACTCCAAAAACAAAAAATACATATTTTTTGTCTTACCTGTTTTGTTATTTCTTCATTTAGATTGTTTTAGTGTGAGTTGCAGAGTTTTGGATATATCCAAAGTAGTACTCAGCTTGTGTAGCTCAAACTCAAACATTTAGCTTGCACTTTCTGTTTCTGGAAGTGACTAAACATTCTTTGGTTCAAAAGAAAAGTGTGTCATTGTGGGAAATACTCCTTTTTGCTCCCTAGCGGAGAGTTATACAGAGCCATGCTCGCTGTTTCCTTGTGCAAGTCTTTGTGCTAAGTCAAGTTAGCTAGCTGCCGGCTGTAGCTTCAGCTTTAAATCACAGACATGGGAAAAATACATTTGGAAAAATTGACAGCGATGTCTCTTTCCAAAAGTCATGACCCAGTTAGTCAAAATAATCCACAGACCTTGTTGAGAGCAGTTTCATGTAGGAGCTGTTTTCTTTCTACCGAACTACACCCACAAACCGTATCACCACGCAGAAGGGGGAGTGCTTTTACTCATAGAGGCTAACTAACTAAGCTAACAAAGCTAGCTAGATCTAGCTTACATCTGGCCCTGTCACAAGCACGAACCTCATTGTCCATGAGTGGGTGCTAGTTTCCCAATGCGCAGTGATGAAAATAGTTCCTACATGAAACTGCAACAAAACAGGTGAGTAAAAAAAAAAACCTTAAACAACAATGTTTTTGTATCACTGCACAAAAGGAGCATACAGCTACACAGAGACGAGAGGTTTGTGCTTGTGATAGTGTCAGACGTAAACATTAATGGCGTCCTCCCTGTTGTACGCTTAGTTACCTTAGTTAGCTATAGCCCCTCGTTGAGTAGATGAGCGCTTCCTTCTGCGCAGTGATACAATTGGCAGGTGTGGTTATACAGAAGCACTTCCTACATGAAACTGCTCACAAGGTCATGATCTCTGGAAAGACATTTGTTCAGATTTATTTTTTTGTCCGTATTGTAAATGTGAAGCTAGTTGATTAGCTTAGCACAAGGACTGGCACAAGGAAACAGCTGGCATGGCTCTATATAACTTTCTCTCGAGGAAGCAAATATGAACTGAACTATCCAGCTGATGTTACACTTTGAAGTATGTTCCATGTGAGTGAAAGAACACAATAAAGTTACATAACCACCTAATTTAAGTAATTACAGTGCCAGCAGATAAACTAACCTGTAATGTACTAATGTGATGGCATGTGCTGTAGATGCCACAGTCAAAAAGCAAAAGGTCATGACACAGTTCTCCAGCCAGGTTTCAGCAATGAAAAAAATTCTTACCGACAATGATGCCATCACAGACAGAGGGGAAGTAGAGAATGATGTTTTGGTGACTGAAAGTGTCCTCTCAGACATGAGGTAACACTGAAACACAAACTCCTCGCGGAGATTTTGATCAAAGCCGAGAATCAGCTGCTTCTGACACAGGCCTCTCGAGTGAAGTCTTGTGTTTGAGGAAGCTCCAGTGAACCTCCGCCACCTGACATCACCTCCAAAAAAGCGTGACCGCCCGCGATAAGACATCTACGCAACCTGTCGACATCTGAGTGTGCAGGTGGGGGGGGGGGGTTATTATCTACCAGTGATGATATCCGTGCAGTGCAGTGCACTCGCGGCGGCGTTGATACGGCACTGCTGTGGTGTTGGAGGCGCAAAAAAAGACAAAATAACCACCCGATGCTCCTCTCGGCCCATGACTAGGGCGACCAATCCCATGACCCGGAGCCTGTCTCACCCTGTTAGACACATGGAGACAGAATCACCACAGTACCAGCCTGAAGCCCCCAGTCTGAGCATGCAAAGGCAGACAGTGGTATTTCATTCTCAGAGAGCCTTGAAGAGCCAAATGTACGCCTCTGTAGAGAAACCACACTAAAGTGCCACAGGGCACCAAACAGGAAAAACAACTCGGAGAGCAAGAGTTAGGAGGCATCCAGGCTAACTGTAAAACTCCTATGATAATTTATAGCTACATGTACTTTATGTCGTACCGCCTACCATTGTATGAATGGAGTCTTCATCCTACAGCGTCTGATCTATTCTAGCGTGTGATACTTTGACATGAAAACGATTTGTGTCATCTCGCTGAATGTGTTGTAGTAAACAGAAAATGAAAAAATGTGATCCGTTTAAAGACGCTGCAGCATCTCATGTAGAAATTCATCATTTTTACTTCTTAGGATATAAAATAATTAGAGAAATAGCATAATTTTCTAGTGATGTTACTGCGATGACAACTTTGAAACTTTTTTCTTTTTTCTACTCGACTGAGAGACTTCAAAAGTGTTTTTTATGGTTATGTACTGTGTGGTCTGAGCAGATGTCATTACAAGTCCCTGGATTTTCTTGATTTATGCAAAACTAGCCCTTTTCAGCGACGTGGTTTTCATCTTTCTCTAATTCAACACAGCGAGAACTTCGCCAGTTTACTGTGTGCAACAACAAATATCTGAATTTCTTTGTGGTGGTAAAAATATCGCATGCTGGCACTTTTAAAAATTGATCTTAAAACTCACAAGCGAACCATAAAAATCAAAGGCAATCATAATTTGAGTCACATTTCACGTGACCACGGCAGTACTTCTTTTGTGTTTGGACATGTCAGCCAAACACACAGACAACAAATTAATCAGGAGGCCTTGACGGCCTTGTTGAAATATCTCCATTTTGGCTATGAGGCAGTTGCACTGCAGGTTTTTGGCGCTGTGATTTCATTTGTGTGACACTACAGCCACCTGCTGGATGAGATGGATCCTGTCTCACAGTAACTCATGGACATTTTTACAGAGGTCATTTGCTGATTCAATTCAGCATCTTGAGGTCCTTTTGGCAAAAGATCAACTGAAACTCAACTCCTTAACCTCATGCAACGGACATTTATTTTGTCTATATGTAGATCAGGTGCAGTATGCAGGAAATTTGATTTAAAACTATCAAAAATGAACATCATCAGGACACTGTGAAGAAACATGAGTAGTGACATCACCTCAAAGATGTCTACGCTCCGTGTTGCAGAGGTATCTACTAAAGCTAGCATGCGAACCTTAACTGTGAAGGCTCTCTGACCTTTGTGTACTAACCTAGACCTTGGAACAAGGGACGACGCATCTGCGGATCTCAAGGAGCAATGGAAGATATGTTAAGAAACTGAACTAAGCAATCAGTAAAGTCTTAAAATCAATTGTAAACACGACAGGTAAACAGAGTAACGAGGCCGGGATCAGTTTCATGTCGTCCTGCTTCCTGGCCTGGCCGAGTCCAAACTCTGGCAGCCGAGTTCTGGATGAGCCGGAGGGCAAGAGAGGGATCTTTGACTGATGTCAGAGAGTAAAGGATTACAACCTTCTAATCGTGCAGTTATGAAGGCATGTACAACAGTTTCCAGATGTTTGGTAGAATGAAATGGTCTAATCCTGGAAATATTTCTGAGATGGTGGAGGCCGGAAACATGTATATATATATATATATATATATATATATATATATATATATACATAGCCATGTGTGTCCATGTGTGTCCATCTGTGTTTGTTCCATATATATATATATATCCATGTTTTCCGGCCTCAAGGGAGCAAGGACACCAATATTTTAAAGTCCCCATGCACTCAAAAACAGGATTTTTCCTATGTTAGACCTTCACTGTGCTGAATGACATGAAGTTTGGTATTAGGTGGCAGCTTTCACATTCATCAGGTGTATAAGATGAAGACAATCGTTTTTATGTGTCTCCAAACACGTCAGAAGTAGATGGTTAAGTTAAACACTAAACATGACAGTATATTTACATACACTTTGTCCCTTCTCCTTACTTAACTGACCAGCTCCAATGAAGCCCACTTAGACGTATGAATGGACCCATTTGTCAGTGTTAAGATGCTAAGATAGCACAGGGATAGCTGGTCGGCCTTAAAACCGCTCAGTCGGTCTGCGAGGTGATGATATCAGGCCTCCAGTCTGAGCTCACCACAGTGCAGCATCTGTGGGGTTTGACTCATCTGATAACACGGTGTCTGTCAACAGGAGCTTAAGGCCCTCAGCTCGGAACAAGGAGCCGTCCTCGACCGGTTAGCGCCGGTTGTTTGTTGTAGCGCCACCTTGTGTCATTGATCTGTATCTATCTGTGTTTGTTCTCAAGTCTATCTTCAAGAAAAGCAGTGAAGTGACAACATGGTTGCATTTGCTAAAAAGGCCATGTGAAAGCAGTTATTCACATGAATAGTATGATGATGTTTCTCATTACTTCCGACCACAAAGAAATGATGCACAGACACTGCAGCCTGTGTCTGTCATGTACAATTTCCCTGCCGGATGATGATCCATGTAATACAGCAGGCTGTATTTCCATAACAGGGGCTACAGTCGCAGTTGTCTCAGTGTAACAACTCAGTAAGTGGAACCATATCCATGAAAGATGCCTGGACGCCGGTGACACATGTCAAAGAGGGAGCAGACAAATCAAATTCTCCTTTTGAGAAATGCATTAATGTCGTACTTAGTTCTCAAGTATTGCTCTTTATCAAACAAAACAACATGTTTGGAGTATGAACTCGTCGGTTGGCCAATTCTTACACATCACACCTTTAATCTAGCATCTTTCCCAAGAAGCTGAGGCCTGATCATGTGGCCCAGGGGTTGAGCCATCAGCCATAATGTCCCTAGTGTGTGTCTGGCTGGAGACCTTTGCTGTTAGTCCCTCACCATCATCTCTTTATCTGCCATCTAATACACTGGTTTAAACCTGTAGGAAAACCATCACTTTACAGAAAATGTGAACTAAAGCACGGTAGAGCGAAAAAGGCATAAAAATGCCCCATATGTGGATTAAACTGAACGTGTAAAGCTGGACCATAGAAAATAAGCTGGACCATTCAGGCCCTTGTTAATTTTGACATTTAAATCAACATTTGAAATCACAGCCCACTCAAACAAAGCAACATGTGTTATTGGTTAACTGAAGAACTGTGTGACAGCAGGGGATGTAAGACTGACTGTTTATGTCAAAATCTGCTTAATCCGCAATAAAAACCCAAACATGATGATGTTTATATGGACGATCAGTTCCCACTAAGAAGCATGAAAAGTTACTTTTCTTAAACATTGTCTGATTTCAGTTACAATTCCTATAGGTTGACAGATTAAAGGATAAATTCACCCAAACATGCAAATTCAGTCATTATCATATGCTGATGGAGAGGTGGGTGAAGTTTGGTATCCCACAAAACATCTCTTGGACTTCAGACCAAAACTAGATGGGGACTTCTAGTTTAAAACTTAAAAAAGAAGCAAAAATAATGATAAAATGGCTCCATATGGCTCATCTGACTCCAGAAGACCCGATGTCCCAAAATCAATTTAAAACAAGCACCCCGTCTACTTCAGTTGTTTAGAATGCTGCAACTCTGTTTTGCTGCAAAGCCCTGAAAATGTTGTGTAGACTACAAAACTTCACCGAAATTTCCATCGGCATGGGGATGAGTAGGTAATGACTGAATTTCCATTGTAGGATGACCTCATCCTTTTATCTGACAATAAAATATCCCATGATGCAACTGCAAGGGGGTGATTCAGAGCGATCAAAGTAACATATTTGTTTTATAAGAATCAGGACTCTCCAAAGGGGGCTGATGGCTTCATGATTACATTTGTGGCGCAGCACTTGAACTGTCACATAATATTCATAATTCGGCAGAAAAACACTGGAAGAGTCACATGTTTGCAGGTGAAATGGATCAGAGGTTAACATCAGACTCAACAGCCACAGAGCAGCACAAATCCTGAAATGGCCTTCCAACCACCGCTCCCCTGCGTCACAGTGAGCTGCAGCGTTGTGTCATTACGCCGGGCTCTTTGTCACTGAACCATTTCATATGCAGATGCCATGTCTCTGATTTCTTTTGATTCAGCACTCCAAGTTAGCTGTGCGCACACGAGGGGGCTGTTCAGGTGTAATTGCCTTTCAGGCCTAATTGTCCCGGGGCTTTTCTTGCTTTTGGAAGCACCTGTGCCCGGATCAAAGCGCTGGATGTGCGTGTGTCAGCTTTGTTTCGAGTGGGTGTCCTCACGGCTCACAGATCGTCGAGTAATTGCCTCTTCAGAAATTTCTATAGCCTCTGTGTTGGAAGAGGAGCTCACGTTTTTTTTATCAAAACAGAGCATTTAAATGGCTAAATAAGTAAGGATAATGAAAAGGTTTAATAACAGTGTCATTATCTCAGAGAGTGGAAGATAAATGACCCTACTAACATGAAGACTAAACAAGAAACTACAAATATTCACATTTTTAGATATTTCAGGTTGAGGTGTGCAACTTGTTTCATACATATTTCATTGCACTTGAGATTTCAAGCACTTATTCGCAGGCGTTCATAAATAATGAGCTCTTTTTTCATTGTCTCATTGACTTTTGACCATCAGTGGTCCAAATATACACATGTAATCTAGCTGTTATGACATTAAAGGTCACGCCTGTCTTGGCCCATTTAAAGGGACACTATGACGTTTTGGAAAAGAAATTCAGAAATGATAAGGAAACAATACAAACTCAGAAATATGTATTATTTCTATAATTCCTCAGTGGAAAAAAGGTCAGCAGAACACTGTTTGAAGCTAGACAGGTGGCAGGGTCCACCATATATGAACAAAACAGTATGAAGTTGGGTTGTCCTTTAAGGTCTGTTTATTCAGTCATGACAACGAAGAGTTTGTTCATTCTGGTTGCGTAAGCAATAAAAATCAATCAATGAAGAATTAGAATTTCCTCCCAAAAATGACACAGTGCACCTTTAATGAATCCAGATCTAGCAGTAATGCAGCAAGTCAACGACCTAACCAATAAAGCGCTGCCTTCAAAGCACATGGTCATATTTGCAAAGCATCACACAAAGACCCGACGCGCCTGCATGTCCTGCCCTCTCCCCCCGGTGATATCAAAGACCAATGTACGCATCACAGAATATTTTTAGACCAGCAGCGATCCAGGCGTCTAATAAAAATGGAGATGAAAGGTGACGATGTCAAATGCAAATATTTAAGCTTTAAAGTTTTTGAACATGAAGGGTTCTTCTTAGAATTTAACACTGCTAGTAAATGTTTGGGTGACATAATCCTTCCAACTGTAGAAAATGCAATGGAGACATCAATGCGTAATCATGTTTGGAGAGGAGGGGTCTGTCAGGGTGAAGAGGTATAAATGCAGCCTGGGTGCAGCTGGGGCAGACAGAATAACACTGGAGCACATCTACCTAATATCCATTTTTCAATGAATTTTGAGCTTTTTTGGCTTAAAAATTACAATTTTGTTTGAAGGGACAAAAAGCGAAGCATTTTTCTGTGACCAAGAAATGGATAACTGGAAGATCCAGCTTGCCGTTGTGACTTTTTGTGCACTGGTGCAAACTTATCAGGCGCTGTCTTCCACTGTGGACGAGGAGAGATGGTTACCTGAAGACTGGCAGGTGAGCATCATCAGTAATGACAAATTGACGTTGTATTGCAGAAATGCAATGCTTGACTGATAGGGAAGATATCAAATGCTCAATACTGTGAAAATGTACAGACCAAAAATAGTAAAAATTACTCATTTCTATTTTTTCTTGATTTTACTGTGATTAAAATCAAATGTGTTCTGGATCGTTTCTGTCAGGCTAAGTCACTGGAGGCAGGTCTCACCCACCCGATGGTCAGTCTGATGAAAAGAGCAAAAGCCCTTCGCTTCTATGGACTCATGGGGAAACGCTCAGGTGGCTTCACACCTCGCCTCTTAATAAAAAAATTTTTTTTTTTAAAGTGTTTTTTGTTTCAGATTTATTTTTAAAAGGCTAGTTATAAACTATGGCTGCTGTGTGAATATGAATGGACTGATGTATTAAAAAAAACACTAATAACTTTTTTCTTTTTTCTCAGGTACAAAGAAACCTTTTCAAGTAAACAGACGTAAGTAGCTTGATGTTTTCAAACTGTATGATATAATAATGCAAACATTTCCTAATGCAGCTGCAACTAACAATATAACAATAAGTCAATACTGATTTGTCAGTTATACTCATGATCAATCGTTTAGTCTATAAAGTCTCAAAATTCTCATCCAAACAATAGTCCAATCGAACGACAGCCCAAAATCCCCAAACTCTTCATGTGCCATCATAAAAGACAAAGGAAAGAAGCAAATCCTTATATTTAAGAAGCTGGGACTGACAAATGTAAAACATTATTAAAACATTTTTTATTGAAATCGCTTGATTATCAAAAGATTTAGGAACTAATTTTCTTTTAACTAATTGTTGCAGCTCTTCTGTCCGAACGTCAAATGCCTGTGAACTTCAAAATGTCTGACTGCTGATACATTATAACAATGAATCTGGTACTCTGTAAACATGTGCGTCTTTCTCACATTTGCAGGAAATAAAGGAGAAACGTTCGTGGGTCTAATGGGAAGAAGCATTTCCAGCGGCGGTAAGCACAAAAGCCCAAGAAAATCTTGTCTCAAAATATCAAGGCAGCTTTATTGATATTAAAAATATCAAATTGCTAACACACATTTAACAGCTAGGATTCAAAATACAAAGCAAAGACAGTCCCAATAAAAATGTGTTCTGCGCATTACAGAATCTTTAAACAGAATGATTCCATCTGCAACAACCACTGCCCTCGATGTCTCGGAGAAACCACACAAGCAGGGTATGATTGTATCAGTATAAAAACCTGAGGTTGTTTTATTTCTGTGTGCATTCTTACAGTGGTATTGTCGTCACTTTTAAAATCTATTGTTCCGTCTTTGTTTTTTTTGGCAGGTTCATCAGAGGAATGGGTCCAAATCCTGTATTGATGGAGCTAGAGAAAAGAAATACATTTTAATATGATCTATACAATTTTTACACCAACCAAAGAAGGCGCTACCATACATCACACTCCTCAAAATACACCCTGCGTATTGTTTCAGTTCATGCTTACAATTATTGTGTTTATCCCAAACAAAAACAGCTACCACCTTCAAAATGCACATTTCTTGAATGAAATAAAAAAAAAAATGACAGCCTGTAAATGCTGCCAACTATAGGCATGTATTCTCTTTTTTTTTGCGTGAGCAAAGCAAAACATTCATTTTATCCACCACACTGGACCATTTATCATTTAACATTCAAAGCTTAGTAGACGCAGGCGGTTTAAAAACATATAGGATGAATGAATTGTCTACTGTCTGACAATGTTTAAATCAAGAGTCATCGGACTTGGAACGTACGGTGTTTAAAATACAAACAAAAGTCAAATATAAAAAGTAAAAAAAAAAAAGCAGGCTAAAAACAGTAAAGAAAGAAGGAACTCTGGTCTTTATTGACAGTTTGTAGGTCTAGGCTACTTGTGGCTGGTGAGGCTGCAGGTGAGTTCATTCAGTAGCCTGAGGATCTTAGTGCTTATGTGCCTTTAGGAGGGGTCCATTTAAGTGAGCTGGGGTCGATGGTTTTGTTGCTGTTCCCTCGCTTGATCTCCTTTGCTCTCCACTCATCAATCAGGTCCTGGGAGGGAGAATAAAAGTAACAAACTGGGCGGTCAAATACAATCCAAGAATACACTATTAGACAATGAAATGTAATGCTAAGGACAAATTCAGATCATTGTCAACCAAATTTTAGACAGATTATTTAAAGCACTGAGTGTTGTACGCATTTATTAATTCATAAAATGTGATATAAATTGACAATTCTGTTTTAATGTACTTATTTATCTTCATAAGAGTCCCACTATTTATCTACTACCCTATTTCATTTTCCATTTGATTTATTTTCAAGTTTATTTAGTTAGACATTTTTGTATTATTTCCCCCTGTGCATTTTGTAAGTTAATACAGAAATAAATATATAAATAACACATAATTAAATTATTAACAAATTCATAAATAAATGAATAAGGAAAAAGGTCAAACATATTACATAAATAGGGGAATTAATACAAAAGTAAATCAATAGATAAGCAATGTTTATTTTTATTTCTGGTGCATTGAACAGTAAATGTACTTATTTCTTTATTTCCTCTACAGATTTATGAAGAAACACGCTTATTAGAGTGAGTGGCATTAACCTGCCAACAATTATTTTTGCCATTTTAAGTCAGGTATAATGTAAAAATACAGTATTCAGGTCAGTGGCGGGTTTAAAACATTCTTAAATGTTTACTTTGATGCAGACAAGCTTAGGTCACTTTTACAGAAGGAAATTAAAAGCTGGATAAATTCATTCAAATGTAGTTTTGGTGTCAAGATTTCACAAATTCATATACAAGACCATTTCATGACATTTAATGCTTAATATTTAGAAATGTAAGACATTTTAAGAATGCTTAAGGACCCGCAGAAACCCTGATTATTGGCTATTATAATCATTCTACAGGACAAATGCAAAAGATATGGAGTATATAAAATGTACTCATATCCCTCCTAGTTAAATGATTTGTCTGACTGGATTAGCGTGACTATACTTGATGTAACTTTACATTTACACCAGGGGATTGAAATTTCTTTAGAGATGATAAACAACCATAAAAATGTTTTTTTTAAACTAAGAATCACACAGAATAACAGGTCAGTATCTTACCTGTCGTTTCAACACCAAGTGCTTTCCCTTCCAATATTTCAGCATCTGCAGAGACTGCAGGGTGCTCACGATGTCCACCGGATTAACAGCTGTTTCCTGACTGATCTCTGTGGATCAAAGCAAACATATATAACAGTCAATAAATTCTGTATATGCAGCTGTTTGTTCAAGACAATCTTTTCAGGTGTTAATAAACCTTTTGCACCGGCAACAGCTGGCAGCCTGCATGAATTCTGTGTCTTCTCACTCACCTTTGATGGAGATCTCCTTGCCTTGGAAATTGTACATGTATCGCAGTAACACTTCCTTCCAGTAACTACGGTAACTGATGAGGCCCAGGTCAGACAGAGGTCTCTCTGGTGAGCCCACCTTCTCCTCCACTTTGGACAGCAGGTAGCCTGAACAAAGCACAGAGGGCAGTCAGCAAGAGAAGTCTATGTACAGACTGCAATATTGTGTAAATAATGTAAATTTCAATGTTAAAATTCTGATTCAAACAGACAGTTTAGTCAAGAATAAATCTGAGGTGACAAATCTAGCAGTGGCGCAATAATCTACGCACAGACTGCATAATGGGCTTCACCTACTGGTAGCTATTACAAAAAGGATAAACATAAAGTCACAAACAACTTTAAAGTCTCATACAATCTAATGCTAAAGCCCAGGATAAAGATGACCTAATTAAAGCTTACATTAGAAATAGTCTTCAGCATATGATACAACAGCTTCACTTAAGAAGATTTAGCTCAATAAATGTTACCCTAAACCTTAAGATGATCATTTTCAGTAAAAATAAAGACGTCAAACAGATCCAAACACACACATCATTGTCTTAGTTTGAGATATTAGTTTTTTTGTGTATGTGAACTAACATATTTAAAACTGCGTATTCTGCTTTACTGAATCATCCCACTGTTGGGACAGTCGATACAAATTTTTATCAGTAAACAATTGACAAAATGAGAGAAAAAAAAAAAATCAGTGAAAATTATACTTACTGAAGTCAATGAGCATCTTGCCAAAGCCTTGCCTCATGTATTGTGGCATCGTCAGGATACAGGATACATTGTAGTTAAGGAAGGAATTCTTCTCCTGGAAGTGATTTAAAAAAATTAAAAGAAGAAAAAAAAAAAAGGAAAACATTGCAGTTACTTCTGTATACAAAAATAAAATGTATTTAATAAATAATTGTTGTATGCACACACACAGACACACACACACACCTAAACTTCTTTTTTCTTTTTCAACTTACCTTGGAAAAGTATCCCACTAAATGGCAGCCAGTGTTGTCGGCCTCAGTCATGACGTAGAAGAGGAAAGGCTCCACGTCGTAGTACAAAGTTTTATGGTCCAAAAAGAGCTTGGCAAGTAAACAAAGGTTCTGGCAGTAGATCTGGGGATAGAAAGGCACTTACTTAATTTGTTACTCTTATTTATTTGTCTAAAAAAGTAAGGTTTCCTTATTGTGCTTGGCAGATGGATATGTAACCAACCTTTAAATATTGACAAGAAAGCAGAAACTGTTACCCTTTTTAGACAGAAAAGGTAGCACATTTGCTCTAAGGCAATGTGCCGCCCTGTCTTTCTAAAACGGAGGTGTAACATTCCTCCTTTTCCAAAAGCCGCCACTGAGGTAGGCGTAAACATGTGACGTAAGTGAAGCACGAAGTTGGGCAGTGAACAGTGACAAAGAATTTGTCTTCAAAATAAGAGCTTTACATTGCACCCCACTGGAGTTTAGAACTGCGTTCTTAGCGGAGGCTTTTAATTTGAAAGTAGTGACCGTTCGTAGCTTGCTGCTACAACAAGAAGCGGACACAACCAAACAGCCACAGAGACCGAGGAGAAACTAGCATCTCCCGGATCTCAGCAGCTGTCCAGTTGCTCCGCAGATGAAGTGATGGACTGACTGCTGTTATCAGCTTTTTCTTGGTTTTAAAACTCGGCTGTGGGTCGCACAACAGTGCAGGTCATTGACACTTCCGCCCATCTCACGCAAGGGGCTGGCACATTGACGCCTCGGATTTAGATAGCAGTCGAGGCAAAAATAAGTGTATCCTCCGAGGCGGCAAATTGGCGGACCAAAACAGACCCCCAATTTGCCGCTTTCTGTCTAAATCCGCGGACCTAGCCGCAAAAAGGACGGACAAATTGGCGGCTTGCTGCCCAGTATAAAAACGGCTTGTGTGTGTCTCCTTACCTTATTCTTTTTACCGTCGACTTCAAACACAGATATAGACCCCTTTCTGTACACCTCGTCTCCTGGAGGATGCTTCCACACACACTTGGCCTGAAAGTAACACAACAAAAACAATGTTATTCCCAAAGGACTCAGCGAGTATGAACATATATTTTAAATGTAGCGTTTAAAAGGCCTGATACATAATATACATAAAAAACAGTTCTTTGCCAGATAAGTTCTCTAAATGTGTGGGAAAAATAAAATAAAAATCAACTAAAATGTATACATTTAAATTATGAAAGACCCTGTCTATAAATGTGATCATCAACCATAAGTCAGTTGGTCATGAATAGACAAAACAAAAAAATCTGATATACAATTTAAAAATTCTAAAATAACTTTGGTTCAACAGTATTTGGCGTGACAATTCAGGGTATATACAGAAATTCTTAAGTTGAATTTAATACCTTTTAATACCGTAACAATATTTTTTAATACCAACATGACATGCACATCCATAGCATAGACTGAGGCTCCAGACAAACTTTTTCTACTAGGAGCACAGTGGACCCTAACTGAAAATTTCAGGAGCGTTTCGTGTTCCCCACATGTTGGCAGTATCAACTGCAAAATCTGCGGTTCATGGAATTCATCTCTCTGAGAAACCTTAACCAGTCAAATTTGCACACCCATTCTTCATGAAAACATTACTTTCTGCCCTTTTTCGCCACACTCCTGTCTTCAGACTTGGACTCATCCTCTGAGTTAGGATTTGACTCTGGCACACTTCTGGGCTTATCGGGAAGAAAATAACCCAGAGATTCCACCAGATGCGTGTCTGCTGCGTTACTGCTCCAATACCGTTTTGCAGTGCCGCAGTTATAGGTATATGTTATTAAAACAACAGGAAGTGTTCCCGACTGAAGGATTACCAGAAGAGCTTGTGTTTGTCTCTTTTTTGAGATTTGTGTGCTGGTGTCAACACGGAGTGTTTTATTTTGAAAAGTAACCGGATGTCATGTCGTTGTTTCGGTGCTTGACTTTCTGTCTGCTCTGTGCTAAATTTAGCCGATTTACTGCGTCCTGCTCCGGCATTCGCCGAAGTCCTTCGTATCTGCTCAGAACTGTCGGAGCACTCCGCAGCAGATACGCAGCGCAGTGGACCTGGTGGAAGTTAAGACATTATCTAAAGTGGAAAAACCAGCTCAGCTCAGCCATGCAGCAGACACGTATCTGGTGGAATCACCAGATTCACTTTGCCGCTCACCATGTGTCGCCTGAGGATGGTCTGGCTCTTCATGTACTTGAGGCAGAATTCACAGACGTAAAGTCGACCCAGACGTGCATACTCCTCAGGATAGGGCGAGTGGTACCAGGTGTCCAGCTCGTAGCGGCCAAACAGGATGGTCTTGATCATGTTGCTGCCCTCAGTTATCTGACCCTGGATACGCAGCTTTTCCTGCAGGAAGGAAGACATGGTGTCAAACTGTTGGTTGTAGCATCAACTTGTGCGATTGTCCAGCAAAAACGCTTGTGCTAATATGCTGAGAATTGGCTCTTATTGGTCATGCAGGACAGGAAGTACTGAAGAATGTAGCGATAATAACAATTTGATATAAGAGTGACATTGATGGGAGATGTGCAACAGCTCAGTACCAGATCTTCAGATGCACGAGCCTGGGCTTTCCTGAAGAGCTCCAGGTCATAATCGCTGGTGATGTTCTCCAGCAGAGGCTCTCTTGTGTTGCCATGTGTCTGCCGATGCTCCTGCAGACCAAACAGAGAGACGAACAGAGATAAGATGACGTATGATCCGATATACAAAACACACCACCAGAGTGCTAGTGACAAATGGTGAACAACTGCATGTTAGCGAGCCAGTGACGTACCATGTGCTTCTCTTTCTGCTCCTTCTGAAGGCCAGAGTTTCGCCCTTTCCTCATCTCAGCCACCTGTTCTTTGTATTTGCTCTGTTTTGATGTTGGCGTCTGAAAAGCAAGATATATAAATACATTAACTTGTACGGTGATATCAGACTGGCACAATAACAAATGTCATTGTTATCTGATGTCTATTTTTGGCACATTAATCAAAGCAGTAAGCAATTCTGCAGCAGTCTAAAATAACATTTATATGCTAGCTGTTAGAAAGCAAATCTAATTAATGTTGTGCCAATAATAATTGTAAAAAGAGACTACCTGGTGTCGAGTTGCATGGCGAGAGTTGCTTTCTTCCTGCACCTTCACCTCCTCTTCTTGTTTCTCACGGCTGACGGCTTTGACCTATAATGAAGAGCAGTAAAAGGATTAGATTCTGTGTAAAAGAAAACTCTGAGAAGGACTGTCACTGTTGTACGATACAGATCTTGTCATTGTTTTGTCTGTAAGTCGTTGTTACGGTCTGGACAATTTAATGAAATGTTACCATAACACCCTGTAGGTTAATTTAAAAAAAATACAGTTCTACACCGGTGTCTGATTGTGATATTAAATATCTATGTATGAAACCGACGATGGAACTCATAAAAAACACCCAAGAGGCATTATGTGAAACATCAATATTAGACGATGGAAGACGAAGAAGGACAAAGGAAGCAAACAAAAACAAAACCCACGCAAACATATATCATGACATTGTTGGCTATCCAAATCATTGCTACTAACGGTGGACAAGCAACTGAAATGCATTATGAGACCATCAACTAAAGATAAATAGAGCTACAATGATTTTTTAGGAGATACTCACTTTGCATTCATCAGCAGAGAGATTGTGGTAAAGAGGGCAGCCTGATACAGCAAAATGACGTTCATGTTTCCCTGTGAGGTGACCTGGGCGAATTGAGAATGGAAGGAAATATATTTTGCTACAATTACACTATGACAGCACAGAAAAGAACACAATGAGATTAATAATCAGGAATAGCCTAAATTAAATAATGTATCAAATTTTCAAAAGGGCAAGGTTTTTACCGAGTGAATTGCATCCTGGTGTAGGACATTTCATGTTAAAGTTGTAGGTCTCGTGACAGCGGCGGCGCTTGGGTCGATGGGAGAGATCCTTATCTGAGTCTCTGTTGGCTTGGTCTTTGGACTGGCTCTCATCATGCGAGGCATTGGGGCTGGAGATGTCCAGCTCAGATTCAGAGGAGGGGGCATTTCCAGTTGGCGTCAGTGGTGGAGACTCATCGTGGTCCGCGGCTCGCTTCAAGTCCGGAGTATCTAAAGCAACAGGAGTCAAAGCAGCATGTTGACGACACGGCTGAGATGCAGAACAATGTTAAAGCTTCATATTTCATTTTCAGGACATGATGGCTAACCCTGAGAGCTTTGGCTAAGGCGAGTAGAGGCTCTGGTGAGGCGCTGTCTCTTGTGCATGTTCCCATCACTTTCTGAACTATTGGTCTGTTCTCTCTCAGCAGAGGAGTCCGAATCTTCAGTCCCATCTGAACCACTCCCTGGCATATGTCTCTGTCAGGGGAAAAACCTTTAAATCATCATCAGCATCCTACACAAATTCCATAATCATGGTGAAAATGTTGAAGCTCGTGTTTCATGGCAGCCAAGTGTCAGTCATGTCAATCACACTGACAACGACAGGGCTGTGCCTTGAAAAGCAACATCGATGAGGTTAGCTCGCTAATAACTGTTGATTTCTTGAGTCATAAAGCCAGCATGCCAAAATCTGGGACAACGGGAGGCTTGAGTAACGAGAGGTGTTCACATGTTTGCCCACTTGTTTTTAACCCAGACATCTTTGTAATCGTGCTCTTAAAGAAAGGCCACGGACAGCTGATCGCTCGCTGTTAGCCGAGATTGTAGCCGGTTAAACAGCTGTGCATTATGCGGCTAACTGTTAGGCCTGTATCTTACTATAGTTAGCATTTGGTACTTTTCTAGCAGCGACTAACTAATCAAACAGCGTGGCAGTTGCAGGCCACAGTAGTAGCTGTACGGCAAAGTAGCAAGCCTGGATAGCACTTCATAACCTATTATTATTGTTAGCTTAGCGTGTCAAGTTAGCTAACGCTAGCTAATATGCCCCCTCTCATACGGCTAAAAGACTGTGGCACCAAACTGCATAAACAAATCAGGTAGTTTCAGATGTAGCGGTCCTTGGGGTCTTTCATCGTGTACCTATTTAAATATTACTAACATTGTAACATTAATTGTCGTCTTTTGGTCAGTTCGGCATACATATAACCCACGAAGCACCGTTTATTTTCAATAATACCCGAGTCCAAGTTTAAGATTTGGCATAGCTAGCTGCTCGTTACCGCCCACCAATTTCTAGTAAACTTACTTTAATGTTTTTCTGAAAATGTTGACTAAAGGACATAGGACAACTAATAAAGTTGGAAATTAGTGAAATGGTTTAAACGCAGTAAGGTTAAATGGTCGTAGGCAAATCTAATCCTATAATGACATGCTAAATTGTAGGGTTTTTTTTGAATGGAATATGGTGGAACATCCTTCCCATTCGGATGAGTGGAACACATCGGTGCTAAGTTAGCTAGTTACCCTCTTGTGCGACCTACATTTGTTCGTACCTGTCGTCTGCGAGGCATTTTCACCTTGTTGCACGGTACTTCCGGTGAGCTTTTAGTCCAAAACAGCGATATTCCACAAATGCTGGTCAAAGAGACGTCAGAAAACTATTTATTGATTATTTTACAGGCAGAAGTTTATATGTACACAGGGTTGCCTGGGTCTCTCGCGCCACATTCCCCGCACAGACAGAGCAGAGAATTGCATTTCCGGTTGGAAATGTATGCGTGGGAACCTCCAGACCAGCAGGGGGCGACTGTGTGTTGTGCTCCGAAACCCCTAATAATCTAGTTAAGCAAGTATTTATTTATTCAAAACGACTTTCTCTCAGGGTGTAGTAGTGTCAAGACATCCTTACACCATTATTATCTGCATTTGGCTATAAAACTCTTACTACAGGCCTTTTTTTTTTCATGGAACAAGAAAATAATCCAAATCTATCTTGGTATGTATCTAGGTTGTATTTGTTCCCTCGGTTCTCTTGATGATCCTCCTTCACAATGGTCTAATAGTTTTTTCATCAATTGAATTAAAGGCATTTTAATCAGAAGAGAAAGATCTTCATTAGCTGTTTTTTCTATACAAAAAAACAACAAAACAGACTAAATCAACTGACTATTTTTTTCTCATAACTGAATAAACTGAATTAACAAACTGACCTTAAAGGACCTTGCCACCTTTCAAACAGTGTTATGGGGACCTTATTTTCCTCTGAGAACAGCTTGTGTATTACAGTTTGTGTTATTACCTCATTAATATTATATATATTACAATTTTGAGTTTGAATTTCATCCCTAGAATGGCATCGTGCCCCTTTAATTCAACTTGGAGAGACAAGAAAAACCAAACTGGTTCAAAATGATGTATGTACATTTTCAGATGCCCCATTTGTTGACATGTACTTCTCTGTTTTGTTTCTCCCTGCCCCCACCTTCACCTTCTCATCACCCAGTCGGGGGTGGAACCCAGAAAACGCATCTGTTTTCCCGAGACTTCCAGTGACGGACTATAAAGGGCAGGGGAAGGGGCTGTGGCAGGCAAATCTCCCGGCAGCTGATACCAAACCCCTCTATATATAGCCTCCACAGCCTGGTCATTGCAGTAGAGCAGACGCAGAGGGAAGCCACATGCTTTTTGACTTTCTAGAAGTTTCTGATTTAGTTTTTGTGTAAGAAATACAATGAACAAGCCCAAAATTGCCAGACCGGAGGAGAGGTAAGTGACACACATGCACTTTTTCCCTTACTTTATACTTTATTACAAATAATTTCACCTTTGAAAAGAAAACCAATACAACTTCTCACACATTTGATTCAAGAGTATAATAGTGTAATCTGTGTTTTAACAGCCAGCCCGCACATGCGCTGTGGTTTGACAGGAAGAAATATGTCACTATCCACTTTGTGGTTCAGAGACCTAAAGAAGTCCAGGTGGATATCCAGGATGATAAAATGATTTTATGGTGAGTAAGATCATTGGTGCATGGCATTCTGTTTCTCTGCTAGTGAAATCACTGTCATGCTTTCTACCTTTCTCTGTTAAACATAAACCACACATAGTACACAGTTGTCTGTACCATAAAATGTTGCAAACTGTTTATATCTCGTACTAAACTCTTCCCTTGACAACTCTGACCCAACAGCTGCAAAAACCAAACAGATGACGTGATCTACAATGAGCTGTACTTCTACGACAAAATTCAAAAATTTGTAAGCAATATAAATGTAATGTATGATAAATAATATGGATGATATATGAAGTCAGTGTGGGGGTTAAAATTAAGTGTGTTTTTTCTCCTTTCAACAATATAAAGGACTCAAGAGAAACAGTCCATGAACGCACCATCCATGTCCTGCTGAGGAAGATGAAGCCTGACTATGCATGGCCTCGTCTCCAAAGGGATGAAGCTAAGGTAAGAGGTGTGTGTGTGTGTGTGTGTGTGTGTGTGTGTGTGTGTATGTGTGCGTATGTGTGCGTGCGAAATATAAACATGGGAGTGATGCCTGAGATCTGCAAGTTAAAATGTATATCTAATTGTACTATAAAGTTGACTTTAGGCAAATACAATGACCCCCCAGCAACTGTATAAATATGAACCAAACTCGACTTTTTTAAATGAAATGTAAAAATGTTGTTGTTTCTCCTTCTTTTTGCAGCCGAGCTGGATCTCTGTCGACTTTGATAACTGGAGGGACTGGGAGCATGAGGAGGACGAAGGGAAGGAAGAGTTTGACAGATACGCAGATGTGAGTACATGCAATGTCTCCAATAATGACGTTAGCTAAACTCTGATAATGCTCAAGAGCTTTATTCATATCATTGCCACTTGTCTGATCTTTTTTCAGATGATCCAAGAAATGGCTTCGGAAAATAAAGGAGCAGCACCAGACATGGATGATCTCAGTGATGTAAGTGCAGAGCAATAGTAATAGGGGAGGTTACTGTAAAATGTAATATAACCAGTGTTTTTGTATGTTTGTTTTGTTTTTTGTTTTCAAACATATTAAATTGATTCTTGCTGATAGAAAAATAGATACAGCTGTCTCTGCTCTCGGCTTTTACCTTCTGATAATGTTGGCATGCTGTGAAGTACGACTCATTATTTTATTGATCATTCATTCATGTTTAAATTCTGACTTTCTCCATCTTCCCCTTCAGTCTGACTGAGCCTCACAGTACACTCTCTCTTGTGTTGGAGGCCACTGCAACTTTATTGCTCAGAACCAGAGGACAACACTACGTTTGCTGAAGCTTGTAATATTTGCCGATGATTTCATGTGTCCAAAATGGTGTTTTTACATATGTGATATTTTCTATGGGACTATTTATTGACTTATTATTGTCCACTGTGCGCTGGCATTATCCTCAGTTTTAATAAAAACATGATTTTTCAACATGGTGTCATATATTTTATGTTCATAATTTTATACGGTGGGATTGGTTGTTTGTTTCAGGAGCTCCAAATGATGTCAGTAAACAGCAGTAAGGGTTTCATTTATTATTCATTCTCGTTGGTATATCCCTACAAATAAACCAGCAACTAAACAGACGCAGACAAGAAATTAGAATAAAGCCATAACTTGTTAATGTCACCAAAATTGTACATGTTTTTTCATTTCATTCCTGTGTGTGTGTGTGTGTGTGTGTGTGTGTGTGTGTGTGTGTGTACATATACACACACACACACACACTGTATTTTTATCATAATGTATGCAACAGGTCTAGCACATGTTTTACATAGCTTATTTATATCGACTCATATGCTGATATGAACACTTTTTTTAGAGGTAATAACGCATAAAAGATACGTGTAGTAACTTATTATTCAATTCTGACTAAAATTTACTTTTTTCCTTTTTACATGATCAAATGTTTGCTCTATGTTTCGCTTGAAATTATTTATCTTGGCACGAAGCAAGTAAAAGTTCAAAGTTATCTTGACTTTTAAAGCGTATGTCCCTCTGCCTAATATTCACAAGATATTTCATCAAAATAATGAAACAAGTCTCAGCCAACCAAAGTCGGACTACATGATGTTTGGACTACGTTGCGTGCCGTACTAAGCGCTGACGCTGTCAGTTGTTCGACTCGTGTGGTTTCGGTTCATGGTGCTTTCAGGGAAACTTCCTCCTTAACAAGACTCCAAAATGGCTTTTCAGTGTCAACGAGATTGCTATATGAAAGAGGTACGAAACTGCTTCAGGACACTTTATTACGGCTGAATTGTTTAGTTGCATGTGAAAACACCTGACGGAAAAGCAGCATTCAGCCACTGCTGTAGAGATTAGCATGATAGCTAACAACAGCGGGAGCAATAACGGGTTACCCACTGTAACTGAAAGTGTTGGGGAAACTACTTTGCAAGCGTAACTTGCAAAACTACATGTAGTTCAGCCTGGCAGTAGTTTGAACAAACTACATTTCTACCCCTGGCGAAATGTTTTGTAAAAGTAGCTTTAGCAACTACTTATACTCATTTAAATCAGGGTTCAATAAATCAACATATGGTGTATGTGAAACAAAATGTAGTAGCCTACAAAAAATTCACATGCCAGAAGAAATATGCATCTCAACTCGAGAGGAAAAAAGTCAAAATTATTGTTGTTTTCGGCTTGCAGGGCTCACAGGTGAAAACGTAGGTCCTGTCTGTAGATCTATATCTAACATGTACATGCTCAAATATGGCCGTGGTTGGGCTGGCGCGTTCAGGGGCGCATCGGGGGTAGCGGAGGGCTGTCCATGATGTGCTTGTGCCTTATCAGCACTGCCTTCCTTGGCACAAAGACCCACCCACTCTGTGAAGTATTTGACTGCTGCCAGGGCGAGCCAATCAGAGGCAGCGTTGGCTTGGCATGTCTCGACCTGTTTCATGCATTTTTTCAAAGAAAAATGAAATAAAATTTATGTTATATAGTTCTTTTTAAAATAAAAACATATTTCACTTTGTTGGTCAAAATTGTAGTCTGTAAATTGAGTAGTTGAATTACAAAAAATTACCCAAAAATTAGTTGAATTACTTGACGCAGCACAAAATATGTAGTTTAACTACCAGCAAGTTCCAACAAATTGTAGTGAAGCTATGTAGTTCAACTACATGTAGTTTACGTTTCTTAAACACTGGTAACTGAGTAGTCTTCGGCTACGTTATGGAAGGCAATGTGCATTTGTTAATTAAAACATAAATACAATTTGAAAATATTTGTTTTCCTTTAATGCTATATACGTCTGGTGTGGTTTAAATGCACGAATTTGATAAGCAAAGCTTTAATATAAAAAAATGAATTTACACCCATTCACATTCTGCTGACCTTTACTATAAGTTTAAAGTTTTAATTTAATGTTTCCTTCCTTGTAGTTTTCTACCTCTGTGGTATCCTGCTGCCCAGCCGAGCTCAAACGTGAAGTCAATGGGAAGAAAGAAACTCTGAAGGGTTTTAATGTGAAGCTCCAGGACACCATTTTGTTTCCTGAAGGAGGCGGCCAGGTAAGCTGGCTTTTCAAAATAATACTCCTCTAATTCAGTTTCCACATCAAGCTAGTCATGTCCGTGGTTGCTGCTGGCATGTCCATTCATTTCCAGGTTGCTGCTTTGTGCCAGAAGTAATATTCAAGTCAAATCATTTTCACGTGTTGTGTTGTCTTCCTCCAGCCAGACGATCATGGGCTGATTGGAGATGTCTCAGTTCTGAGGGTGACGAGGCAGGGGCCCGAGGCTGTACACTTTGTGAGCTCAGCTCTGGAGGAAGGTCAGCAGGTGCAGGTGAAGGTGGACTGGGAGAGGAGGTTTGACCACATGCAGCAGCACTCAGGTGAGAAACACTAAACAAAGACAGTAAGGTGCTGTTGTACATGCTCAGTAATGGAGTAACTCCGTTATCAGACCGAATGCATGACTATGATTATGTGTTGTTATTAAGCTGCCATCCATTTCTTTCTTGACTCTTAGGTCAACATTTGATCACAGCTTTGGCAGAGGAACTTTTTGGATACAAGACCACATCCTGGTAAAATCACCGCTGCACAGATTCCTTCCGCTGTAGCCATAAAAACGTGTGGGTTTAGCTCTCTTCAGTGGTATTTCTTTTTCTTTTTCCAGGGAACTGGGGCGCCAGAGAAGCAACATTGAACTGGACACTCCCTCTGTGAAGGCTGCCCAGCTGCAGACCTTGGAGGAAGCCGTAAACGAAAAGATCAGGGCCCACTTCCCTGTGAACGTTCAGCTTCTCTCTATAGATGATCCTGCTGTAGAAAAGGTGCATATACTGATTTTTTTCTGATCGATCAATGACTCACAAGTCTAAGTTTTAGATATGTTTCATCACACGTCTTCTTTGAAATGTACTTCATCTATTAACATAAGATTTTACATGTACAATATACGTGACATGAGTTTTGTTTGTGATAACCAGGTGAGGAGTCGAGGGCTGCCAGACGACCATGCCGGGCCCATTCGGATCGTTGATATCGAGGGCGTTGATGCCAACATGTGCTGTGGAACCCACGTGTCTAACCTCAGTCACTTACAGGTTCAAGATCATACGCGCATGCAGACACACAAGCAATTACTTCTAAATATGTGGAAGTATATGTGAGTGTACCACAGATGACTGCATTTATCTGGATTTTAGGCAATAAAGCTGCTGGGAACCGAGAAAGGGAAGAAAAACAAAACCAACCTGATCTTCCTGGCAGGAAACAGGGTGCTGAAGTATGCCGAGAAAAGCTACAGCACAGAGCGATCGCTTGTGTCGCTGCTCAAGTAAGTCCAAAGCCTTTATCATCACACTATCACAAATGTGTTTTTTTTTTCTTTTTAACAAGTTTTAAGTAGAAAAAAATCCTGCGATTTTCTAATAGAACCGGACCTGATGAGCACGTGGAGGCGGTCGACAAGTTGCAGAAGTCTGTGAAGCTGCTGCAGAAAGTAAGACCATTTAATGGGTGACCTTCTTTGCTAGGTGCTCACTCATGCTGCTGGCCAGAAGAGGGCGCTATTAGATGATCTTTCCATTTGTACACGTTTTTAATCACACATGTTCATAGACAGGCTCCCTAATCAACATAATGTCTTGTGCAGACTAACCTGAGCCTGCTACGAGACATGGCTGTCCTCATTGCTCAGAACTTTAAGAACGACCCCCAGAGAGGAAACTTCTTCAGCTTGCACAAGTAAGAGACTGTACAGAGGCGTTATACTTCTCCCTGATGTCGAATAACCGTGCAACAATGACTGAGCAGGGAGACCCGGTCAAGCATCAATATGAGTATTACAGAAATGAAAAATGTGTCTACCTCTTTCAACAGAAAGGAGGGGGACAACGAGTTCATGAATATCATTGCCAATGAACTAAACACAGAGGTAAGATGATATCATAACTGCTTAGATCTCAGTGTTGGCAGTTAAATATTTTTCTTAAGCTCCCTGTTGTCTGCTTTTAGGACATTTTGGTTTTCCTGACTGTCGGAGAGGAGAAGGGACCTGGTTTGTTTGTACTGGCCGGACCCAGTGGACCAGTGGCAGAGCTGGGACCCCGGTGAGAGACACCCCCACATATTTAATCTACGTCTTCCTTTTAAACCTTGATGTAGGTTGGTATAGTATGATTCTCTGTGCTCTGCAGGGTGTTGGAGATTCTCCAAGGGAAGGGAGCAGGAAAGAACGGACGCTTCCAGGGCAAAGCCAACAGCCTGGCCCGAAGAGGAGAGGTGGAGGCTTTACTGCAGCAGCACTGTAAACAGCTCACCTCTGGAGAAGAATGAATCCAGTAATGATTCAATACATTACGACCTTCTATGATGGGAAACAGTACATTTAGATTCATTCATAATTTTGAGTAAATAGGAAATGATGCATTCAGGCACACACAAGAAACTAATTGATGTGAAAATGTAAATAATCAGGACTTGTGTACAAAATGCACTGTCTATATCTGAATGTTAATTGTCATGCACCTATTTTATCATTTGAAATCTCACCTACTACACATTCTGAGATGAGATTTGTTATAATTGCTTTGTATTCACACATGGAAGTATTAAGAGGTGGGACGTAAGCACATTTCTCAGGTACCTGTACTTGAGTAACTTCTTACTGTCACTCCTAACATGACACATAACACATATCTGTACTTTATAGTCCTTACATTCTCAAGGCTGGCTCATTGCTTTATTCTAAGTCATTTAAGCGGAATAATCGATTATTTTTATTTTGTGTCATTGCACGCAAAGACTGAGTTCAATCTGACAATGTAAAACACGTAAGAGAGAAAGTTGGAATGGAAACTTGCACATTATGCCTTGAAACCAATGTAATCAAACAATGCATAGACTCATAAACACAAGTCCTTTCAATTATCACCTACCTTTCTGTATAATACAGTATGTACCTGTACTTCTACTTCAGTAAAAAACGTGTGTACTTTTAACACAAGGGCTCCCTCAGTCTGATTTTTTATTTTCCTACAGTTTACAGCCATTTTAAATATATTAAACATGCAATTTTGAACCACTGATGAAACGACACCAACATCTGTTGACTAATGTTTTAATTGTTTAATTTAAAGACATCCATGAAAATGAAATATACAAAAGACAGACACACTTGACTGTTGGGACATGAAATCTTTTTTTTGTAACTTCTCTTTGGCAGGATTATGTTGAGTGACCAGGGAAAAAGGCACCTTTGCACATTGCAATGCAATAAAATATAACAGTCCTGTCATAGATACTACCTTAGTGAAACTTAACTACTCATCACTGTTAATTCCCTCTTTTACGCTATAAGAAAATATTAGAACACTTCACACTAATGTGCAATCATAAAACACTTCAATAATTACAGCCTCAACAATTATCACGATATCACCAACAAATAAAAACGGTACGTGTTGATTACAGGACTGTTGTATTGGATTGCATTAACATGTACAGTGGGTACTATTTTCTCATCACTCAGTGTTTGTGTGCATGATAAAAAAGCAGTGGTTTATTATGAACGCATTGCTCACAAATCTGTCACAGTTGAGCGGTGTAGCCAGGTGTTCAAGGTAAAATACAACGGCATAGTGCAAAAGTGCAAGCACCCCCTCCCATTTAAGTAGAACTATATAAAATACTATAGGCAGTAAAAAAAGATATTGAGATGGTTTGGCAATTCTAATTAATCGTCCTTTTCAGTTCCTCTGCTGCTCGTCCTCCATCGTTGTTATTTTAGTGGTTTCACTATCTTCATTGAGATGTAGTTCTGGAATAGGCAAAATAAAGCATTCAGTTCATTCATTCATTTTGATAATCAAGCATTTGATTTTTGTTCCAGCTTCTTAAATGAACGGATTCCCTGCCTTTCTTTGTCATTTTTAATAGTAAATAGCCATCACTGTGGGCTCTGAAATTGTCAAAAGAACTCTCTTTTGCCATTTTACAGTCAAAACGACTAATCGATTCATTGTGAAAATAAAGAGTTGATTAACTTCGTTAGCATAGGTTATGCTAACTGGACCAAATGATTTTCTAATATATCCTTTAGTCTCCCTCTTGTCTGTCCTTACCGGTAAAGAGTACAGCAGGATGGCGAGGAAGAGAAGGACTATGGTGAGGATGATGAGTCCGATGAATAGGCATCTGAACCGTCGCCATACAATGAACTTCATGGTCTTACACGGGTTGGTGAACCAGAAGAAGGAGGTTTCTGGCCGACTGATAGTTAATGAGAGTAGAAGGAGGAAAGTGTATTAATGACACATTACAGCCATTGTGTTTTCTTATTAATTTATATCAATCTCATTTACAGATTGTAAAATAGGGTCTGATCCATAGTGGGTTCTTACTTGGGAAAGTCCAGTTTTGGGTTCATGTTGGGTTCGTCTCGGCCCTTTCCTGCAGGTCTCTCGTCTGCGTGTGCTTCACTCACAATCTCCAGAGTCATCTCCACTTTTCCCTGAAAACACAAGACGAGCAGATATAATGAGCAAGCTATGACAACTGCGCTTGGACTGATATTAAATATGACCGAAAATCATTTGTCGTCAAATGCAATATCTTTTACAATATTTAGTATCAAACAGCTGCAATGGCATCCTCTGGCTTTTATTCTGAAAAGTTAACGCACGCAGAGCTGTTGTGGCAGCAGAGGCAACCTGCATAGATATGTGGGATGATACTTCAGGTAAATTGGCCTGATGCAGCAGCATGAATGCAGTGCTTTAACATACAGACATGGAGGATTTGAATGAGGCTGCATATCGTCTTTGCTTTAAGCAGTTTACAGGGCAGCAGCACAGATTTGCCCCTCACCTTCACCATCAGCCAGCGAAGTTCATTTGACTGGACTCGCTGAGCGAACAAGTTATGATAGTATCATCTATCGCTATATTTGGGTGGGACAAAATCTTAATATAACATTTTGGATATTGCCCAAGTCTGGCGACAACATGTAATGATCAATGGGGCTGAAATGTGTTCATCAAGCTCCTGCAGATTATGAATACTTTATTTAGGAACGATCATAGGAGCATTTGGTGCCCCAAAATAAACAGAATAATGTGTCGAAATCAAAGTCAAAATTAGTAGTTTTAAATATGGAAACTATCTGACAAACGAGGCCAAATCTGAGGGTAAAGTACTGACATTTTTCCCTCAGTCACAAGTAAGAGCCATGAAACCAGAACCGCTTTAAATCAGCCTTGACGTCATTCCAACCTCAGCCCCATTGTTGTTCATTCATTTCCTCAATAGTACAAGTTTGAACATGCCAACTTGCCTAAAAATGCATTCATGTCTCTCTCTGCATATTTTCTATTCATACTTACACCCAGAGCCTTCTTTCCATCCTTTTCAATGGAACAGGGCCACCAGCCTCTGACTGACTGCTGAGCAAACAGAGACTTGGCTTGCTCCATCTTGTTTGGAGCTGCGATTTCCACGTCGTCCATCATCGTCAGAGAACACTTCTCAGGGGTTTTTGCGGGAGCAACCAGGTTACGTAGATCCAGCTCCAGTGTGCCTGTGATCACAGTGTTATACTGCAGTGGTCAGGCTTTGAAATGATTGTCTCTAGGTAAACCAAACACTACTTTTTTGTTATCTGTGACTAAAGTGTCTTACCGAGGTAGTCATCCAATGAGAATTTGTCGTTATCCCAAATCTGAACAATCAGCTTTGGAGGAATCCTGAACTCGGTTGCATCAAGACTCCAGAAGCGCTCCTGTTGGTTAAAGAGAGGGGGTGAAAAAAATGTTGAAGATTTTTTTTTAAATGTCAATAACATGGGCCTTTGTAAGGCCATTGGTTGATTGTCCATGACAAGCCTCACCTTCTTGGAAACGAGGCAGAGTTGTTCCGCAGGCAGGAAGTCGAACTCGAAGATGAACCTCCAGTTGAAGTTGCCATCACCGTCCAGCGACCTGTAGTGGACATCAGTTTTCTGCTTGTCCTCCTCCATGCCTGGCATCCAGCTGGTGATGGGAACAACAGCTGTGAGCATTCAACATCATCGCCAATAGATTACACAGTACCCCTTCTACTCTCTAGTTAAGCTCTTTTCAAAATGGCTGCCGATGAGAAACAACATCATGAGGCTGGACTCAGAAAATTTGTAATTTCAATGATTTATCAGCCACACCCTTTGACGTAGATGTCACTCATCTGTTCTCCTGTGATGCTGGTCTCATCTAAGGTCACGTCTGTGGTGTTCCAGATGACGGCACGCAGGAAGTACCTGAGCATTCAAACAGGATACACGTTAACTCGGTGGCATCTCATGTGACCCCGTGTTGAGGTACTGAAGAGCCGCACAGCACTCACTTCTTAGCCTTGCGTGGTGTGATTACAAATGGAGGTCCAGGAATGCCAATGGATTTGGGGAAAACATCCACCCACATCTGAAGGCTTCCCTAAACGAACAAAACATAGATGTTTTACAAAACAAGATTGGACCTGGATGTACACAGATGCAGTGTGTGTTAGCTGTGACCATCTAACCTGAGAGAGATTAGGCTGGAACGAGCTGTATAGGGTCCTGGTCTCCACATGTTCAGGGACAAGTCCCTGCTTTCTGAGCACGTGCAGACAAAGTCGTTCGCGGGCCTCACCTAAGTGCTGATGAATTTCCTTGTTGGTCTCTGCGTGTGAAAAAATATATAAAATATTACACCTAAATTGGACTTGCATCTGTCAAATAGGGCAAATAATTCAGTCGTGTCAAAATGTCAAACAGGATTCTATTATTACATTGAGAAGTGCAATAGCATGTTTTTGAAACCCTGAAGTTCGTGAGTATGGAGGACTGAAACTGCCCCCAAAAATATTAGTTTAGCAAATTAATATGCCCCAAAATGCACCAAAATTATGAAAAAAAGGTAGCCATTAATTAATATTTAAAAAAGTAACATAAGTATGTGGGTAAATAAATTATAAAAATCTAGACATCAATTAATTACATGGAAGACTAAGTGGTAAAGTAAATTAATAGCGTAATTAATACAAAGATAAATTAACACAGAGGCAAATTTAAGCACAAATATGAATTTATGTCAGGTTGGATATATTAATTAATGGCTACATTTATTTTCAATATTGCTTTTGGTGCATTTTGTGGCATATCTCTTTATTATTTTGGCAGCTTCAGTCTTCCATACTGATGAGGATTGGATAAGTGGATGTATTGGGCATTGGGTATAATTCACCGTTACTAGCCCACAGTCAAATAAAAAATATTATAATATATAAATATTTTAAGGACACATTTATACTACTACATTTTCAAATCGATGACATTACCAAACTGAGCCAGCGTGTACTGTGTGCCATTGAAGGTGAGTGATGTGCCGTTGTCTTCAGTCCTGGGTTTGGACAAGCCTTTCATACGAGCAAGGTTCTCCAGGATCTGAGACGGCTTCAGCTGGTCCCGCCACTGGTTGACACCAGATCTAAATCGCCAAAAGAGACAAACAGAAGGGTGATTAATCCTGCCTACACAGGTAAGTCATGAATATCTCTTACTTTCATCAATTAATTGCAGAGTTCCCTACATGCAGTAGGTTTGTGGCAGACCACAGTAGGAGTTGTATCGGGACAGGAAGCGGTTCTCCAGGTCAATCACTGTCTCGCCGACTTTCTCGTCACGGCTCAGGAGATCATAGTCATAGACTGAGATTTTCAGATCCTTGTCCTGGGGCAGGAAGCACGACATCTCAAACATCCTAAACAAAACATGTGAGTGTTGATGTGAGACGGTGCACCAGATTTGACTTTGAGGATAATTTAGCCCATAATAATTTCTTCCCTTCATAGCGTTTACCTTCCAAACACAGGGTTGGTGGTGTTG
Organism: Diplodus sargus; assembly: GCA_903131615.1. Classification (NCBI taxonomy): domain Eukaryota; kingdom Metazoa; phylum Chordata; class Actinopteri; order Spariformes; family Sparidae; genus Diplodus; species Diplodus sargus. Next base: position 3,052,646 of record CAEMYA010000140.1, on the reverse strand, counting down.
GGTAAGTAATGGTCCCTGTCATCAACTGTATTCCTTCCCAGTGCTATTTTGATGTACGGATCACACTGGGCAGAAGAGAGACCACAAGTTCAAACAGAAGATACAGACGGAGCCAATGAGACAAAATCTACTGCTTTTATTCCTGGTAAGACATTAAATCATTCTCACTCTGCCATTGTTGTCTTTGGGCTGCAGGTCTATCGCCCTGACCACATAAATCCTGACCAGGCACTCCTGAGGTCCACTATCTGGCAGCTCTCTGAACTGACGGGGAGGGGGAGCAACACCTGGGTCGTCTGGCAGAGGGTACACCTTGAATGAACCCTGCAGGTACAAGAAGAAATAAGATATTAACTACTAATAAAATCTTTTGAAGAGCAAACATTTGATAATGTCGAATCAAGTGTTCATGCTACCTTCAACTCTCCAACCACAGTGGGGTCCTCGTCCCCATTTTCATTCTTCCCTCGCAGCAGTTTGTAGGTGTGGCAGAAATCAGTCAGCCCTTTGAATTCTGGGACATTCTCCAGTTCGCAGTCATACACCTGATGATGCAAAACCACATTCACGTAATCTACAGTTCAGGAGAGAGAAGCTTCTCCCCACCTATTACAAACCACAACCAAGTAAATAAATATGTTGAATTGTGTCATCTGGGAAGATATAAACTTACCGTGAGGGTGTCATATCCTTTTTTGAGGTAAGGGCCACATCTCTCCTGGTCTCCAGTTGAAGCGTACAGTTTACTCCACCAATCAACCGTCTCTTTTTCCTAAAGATTGAATTGCACAATTTTAACCTTCATATATATAGTTCTCTGCATTTGGTATAATAATCTGAATTTCCTGTCACATTCTTGCTTCTTCTCACCTTCTCGGCAATCTTTGGAGAAAAGAAGATGACAAAAAACAGAGAAGAAGTCACACGTCTATACACGTCCAGCAGAAACGTAACGCAAAAAACAAAGTAGTATATAGAATGGGGTATAAGGAACGCAGGATGATGAATGGTGGTGTACAAGAGGTTGATGAGAAGATCCTAGCTGCAATTTTACAATTGATAGAAAATCTGAAGACAAGGGCGTAACAAAGTAAGGTAATGTGCATTAAGGCCCTGGGCCTGTAGGGGGCCCACTAACACCACTCGTCCTGTCACTTGCAACATGGCACCAGTGGTTTAGTGGTATCCATGCCTGCCATGAGTGAGACGTGGCATTGAATCATGGTCACTAACTTTAGCAGTAATAGTTGAGAATGATAAAAATCCTTCTTTCAGTGATTATTAAGTGATATATATTTTTAGCAGGGCAACTATGAGAGAGCAGTTTAACTCTTGTCCAAAACAATGACGTAATTAAGAAGATTGATAGCACTCTTGTGTCTGTATGCTAAATATGAAGCTACTTCCATCAGCTGGTTAGCTGAGCATAGAGACTGGAAACATGAGAAAACTGTCACAAGAAAGGACCCATTTTACAATCAGAATTGTATCCATTCAGTCCAGTGACAATTGGAAAATCAAGTAGAGTTACAGAATTAAATCATTTCATCCCCAATCAAGTTAACCAGCTCTCATGCTCTACGGGCCCCACTATGCGGAAGATCCAGGTAATTTAATACCTGGGCTTTTTGACATCATACAGCATTGAGTAACTTTCATAGGAAAGCACAGGGGCCCTAACTCTGAAACTTAATCCAGATTTGTCTTAATACATCCACAACTAATGGAGACTCAAGGGCCAACAAACAGTCCAGCACTTAGCCCCATACAACATCTTTTTTAGTTTTATTTTTAAAATTCAGTTTTGAGTACCGGTATTTAATAAATAATTAGTGCATGAACAATTCAATTATTGCACTCTAAAAGGTGCTGGTAGTCAGATTTTGTAACCTTTGGACAGACGCAAGCTAGCCGTTTCCTATATTTCCTGTATTTATGCTCGGCCAGCTGACAGGCTAGTGGTAGCTTAATTTTTAGCATACAACCAGAGTGGTATCAATCTTCTGCAATTTCCCAAAATGTGTCTAACTTTTGCTGAATATCTATAACTGCACTTTCAGTAACATCATGGCAGTTATGGTGTGACAGCAAAATCAACTTTCGTGTTAGTTAGTTAGGTGCTTGGGGGCCTTATTTGCTCCAGGGCCCATTTATTTGTTACGCCCCTGCTGTGGAAAAAAACATATTAAATGTGCTCATTAAATCAGTGTCAATTTAATGAAGTATAATCAGAGTAATTGTGACAACTCCCACATAGATTAGTGTCATTGCAACATCATTATGAGTCCTTCTGTCAAGCTTGCTGTAGCGTGGATTAAGTGATCTCAGCCTTCCAGTGTCATTGGTGCCCAGCCTTGTGAATTAGAAAGCTACGATATGTAATCATACATACAAAGTGGGAGGTGGGGGAGGCCATTTTGTTGACAGCAGCTGACATGCTGTACATGAACTGTAAGCCAGAGTGATACAGTTTGTCAAATTTGACTATAGAGTCAAATTCTGCACTTCTTAGTCACAGGAGGGGCTTGAGAAATTAGAAGAATTATTAGGAATTATTAGGAATCATTTTGTGATGGAGTTTACCTGAGCCTCCAGCAGTGGTCTTCTTTCCTCCATGTTAATAGAGACGTGTTTGGAGGGAGAAGCCGCCATCAGAGCCACTGTAAACAGTGCGAGGATGACATTAGAACAGGGATTTTTTTGTCTCTCCGTGTTAGGTGTATCAGAATATGTTTTTCATTTGCCCTCTTACTTTTGGAAGACATGGCTCCCTCTGCAGTGATGACATATGGGTCACATCTAAACTCCTCCAGAGTTGTGATGGTGCACTGACCAACCACAGGCTTCCTGCCAAACGGACGGTGGTCGATCACCTTCAGCACAATAGGAGGCGTGTACATCTCGTCCTTTGGAAGGAGCTGGACCGAGGACAGAGAGGAAATATCAGACACATGCACAGCAGTATTGTGAATTTGCAGTATTATGTAAAAGCTGTAAGACTCTGCCATTACCACTTTGATGAAGAGGACGGAGCTGGGGAAGTTCGGGCTCTTCTTCATGTTCTTAATGACGGCTGACTCCACCCTCTGCCCGCCACACTCCACCACCAGGCTGGGTGATGACACTGAAGCCAGCTGGTACGACTTCATGTTCCTCAGGCCCCATGCTAGAATCTGGATACACACACACACAGACACACACACACACACACACACACACACACACACACACACACACACACACACACACACAGAGGAGGGATTTAGAGTGGGGGTGGGCAAAAATATCGATACGGCAATATATCGCGATACTTTGCCGCCCAATACAGTATCGATTTTTCAACTCCAAATATCGATATATCGCCGAAGAGCGACTCTGCTGTGCGGCGGGTGTCTTTGCAAAGCTAACAATGCCTCCGCAATTTAAAGTTGACATTTGGAAGCACTTTGGCTTCAAAGTTAAGAGAGATAGCAAGAACAACGAGCTGAACAAAGAGAATATTACTGCCCGGAAATTTCATGGGAATTAATAAAATGGAGAGGCTGTTTTGAATGAAATAGTTTTGACTCAATATGTCCTCTGATCAATATCATCTGATGTACATATACAGGTACTTGTGTTTTCATCTTTATTTATATCACAATATCGTGATATCGTGATACGTATCGTATCGTGACCAAAGTATCGTGATACGTATCGTATCGTGATGTTCTTGCCAATACCCACCCCTAATTTAGAGACATAATGTGTGTCAGTTCAGAGGGACAGTGTCCAAAGGTTGTGTGTTACCTCCACAGCAGTGAGCTGCACCACAGGCCGGATGCCCTGGGGAACCATGTAGAGGTTCTCTGATCTCTTTGGGGGAACCAGAGGAAGATCTGACTCGCCAGACTACAGAGGAGGGAAAGTATGGATTATGCTCACCTTTATGGTTTTTGCAGTAACATTAAATTCAATCACACTTGAGGACCAGCTGAATGAGTTTGTATTTAGGTAAACGCCTTGTAATGTGAAACAAGCCCGTCCTCCAAACCTTGTCTTTCAGGATTAGTTCAGCAGCCACCAGTGCCTCCCCTGCCTTGTGACCTTTCTGAATAATGGGGTGCCACAGCAGTTTGGGTATCTGATCCATGCCTGGGTTCAACTTCACGATTGGTGCGCAGACACTGCGGCCCAGCATCTCATCCTTCCCCTGGGGAGAAGATTATCATGTCATAGTTATATTTTTATGCCTTAAACTGATATTTTCATTTGAGGCAAGTAAACCTGAATGCTATAGTATAATGAAGTTTTCCTTGGACAAAGGAGATTATTTTTTAACCATTACACCTTTGGTGGACAATAAGATAAAGAAGAAAACAGCAAAAAGAAAAGCATAACATGATCTTCGCAGATAGTTCATGCCACGGACCGGGACGTGACAGTGCTAGCTGGTTAGCATGCTTACTTCAGTAGATATCTCTGCGTCACAATATGTCGACATAACATCAAAACGGGTTCCTCCTTATATGGTACCTCTAAGTGACATATACAAGTCATTTCATCTTTCGCTATAGCAACTATCTGCAATAATCCTCAGTTAGATGTATTAGAATGGTACGCATGGGTGAAAAATTTAAAGGAAAAACCTAAATGAATGAATGGAGCAACAAAAAAAAAATGCAGCTGCTTTCATGATGGTTTGATTAGACTGAAAAAGATGTGAATCAATTGAACATCTACTTGAGAATGAGGAGAGCTCGAGGAACTTTTTTTTTCCTTGAATGTTCACCCATCTGTATTCCATTAGATTGCACATTAGTTGTGCAAATACTCCATTTATATCTGCCCAAACTCACCACTTGGTCATTGTCGTAGAACTCCAGGATAACATCAGGGGGCTGCTGAGCGATGTTCTGAGGGTCTCCATAAATCTGCACATCGTTAAAAATCAGAGTTTGGTCCCAGGTCGGGTTCAGCGTGGATTGCAGCTTCTCTGTTCTCTTACTAAGATGCAGGAAGGAGACGTGTGCATACGGATCTGTGAATGAAATTAAAATCCATCAGCAGTCTTGACATTTGAATTATTTAATTATATTTTTGACCGGCGGGTAGATTCCTACCAGAAAAGCTGTCTTTGTCCATCGATGCCAAGTTTCGTGCCTGATAGACGTAAACACGCAGATGGTAAATATGTGACCCTGTGGAGCAAAGGAAAAAATTTAGTGGGATATATTTATGTATAAATGTTTGCATGAGTGTGATCGTTTAATTTGTGTCACAGTACGCATTACTCACTGTCAAAGGTGCAGGACACGGTGGGTGTGTTGGCACCAAACAGCTTGGTGGCATCGGCCTTGGAGCCTTTCTCTTTCACGTCAGTATCGACACCCTGCAGGGTAAAGCAAAGAACACATCTCAGAGCTTTTCATGAGTCACACACTGACAAATAAAAACACACCACAGCTCTGCAGATGTGTTTAATAGATGAGTCAATATTTGAAAATATTTGCAGAGTCAGTTAGCTCAGATCCGGTTCATGCTGTCATGCCAACCCTTCCTTTCCTATTAATTACGAACAGCTACTACTAATACTGTTTAAGCCACGTTCTTACTGTCTCTACGTCTTTGTGTAACCAGATCCTATGACAATATATTAGGGCCATTGTAGGGTAAAACAATGCAGAGCTGGGTGGATGGGTAATATTCCCAGATGAAGCTGTGAATTTGCAAGCTTAAATTGTAAATTAATGAGAAAAAAAAACTTAGATATTCTGAGATTAAATTTACAAGAAGGTAAATTTACAAGAAAAAAAATTAAATTTCAACAGGAACTTTGATTATATATTGTGGTAATATATGCAAATAAAAATGTTAACCTTCTCCATATTTTGCCTGTACCCCGAGCCCCCGATCTGCCAGCAAAAGTCCGATAAATGATGTGAAACTTGTCATCTGCCTGCCTGAAAAATTCTACGTGGTAGTTCCTGCACAACAGCTATCAGCTCGTCCAAATCAGTGTGCTGTTTTCTTCTGAATAAGCCTGATTCACAGGAATGTTTCTTCTTCTTGTAAATGTACTACTTTAATCTCAGGGAAAGTTTTTTTCTCGTAATATTAGCCCTTCCCCTGGCTCTGTATTTTTTTTTTTTGCCTGGCCCAAATACACCATCTTAAGATCCCGAACCACAGCCAGCAGCTCAAATCAAAATAAAGCATTTTTTCCCTTTCATTTCTCACCAGCGCTCCCTCCAGTTTGAAGATGGCCGATGCTCCAAGCCGGTCCTCTGGCGCCATCTTCCGCCTCCAGCGCCTTCGACGGAACGTGTCCGATGAACGCTCCTTCCTGTGGAACTTCCAGCCAATCAGGGAAGAGAATTCCCAGCCCTCGGGGTCACCTCTGTCCCGCCTCTGTGAGCAAAAATTGAAATCAGAGTAATACAGTCAGTAGTAATGCAAGATTATATTGTGTATCTGCCAAAAAAACACTGTATGTGTGCTGCAGTATGAAGAGTAGTGCAGCCTTATTGTCCTCTGCTGACCTCTGTAGCGGCTCCTGTAGAACCCGCAGCTCTCTTGCGAGGTCGGACCAGCCTCCTCCTGCGATGGACATGGTACACCTTCTCTGCAGGGACCCACGACCGAGGCTTGTCATCCGGGGGGATGGTGACTCCGTACTCCCAGCCTGCAGAGTGCACACACAGACACAGAAAGATGCACACAAACACAGTTTCAGTTTCATTACTGTGTGGATGCAAGAGCATATGGTTTAGATCTCACCATATGAGTTTAATTTATTGTTATTATGAACTAGCATGAGTCAGTCAGAGTCCTGTAAATAAGACACAGCCGACACAATTTAGTCCTTTCCTTTTTGAATAACTACTTTTGCCGAAGACTGCTTGGAAAACAGATTTTAGATGGTGAGGCTCACAACTGCACCTTGATCATCCACGGCTCTGTCGTCATCCACAGTCCACTCGTCCTCCCACGTCCAACCTGGAGGACAATCAAACTCCCCGGGGTTACGGCTCCTCTCTCCATTCTGTGCAACATAAAACCTCAGTTAGGCACAAGCACAAGTTCATTTTTTCATTTTCTTTATGTGTTTTGGCCCACTCGTACATTACGAGATTATTCCTGGAGAGTGGAGAAAATAATGGAGAATAACCAGCATCAAAGTCAAGACAAAGTGTAAGCTTGGGTAGCATTCATCTACGTTTTTTGGAAGGAATAATGGGATGTGTGTTTTTGGTTTTTTTTTGTATGTGTGATGTTTGATGTCGCCCTGCACATTATTTGCATGTCAAAGCGCCGTTTTCCCTCACCACATCAGTAAAGGGCTCGGAGGCGGCCTTCCACTCCCCGCCAGGGAAGCGAGTCTCGTTTTGGAACACCTCGTCCATGAACTCGGTGTGACCGGCATCTGCCTCCGTTAACAGACTGAAACACAAAGACAAACACATGATCCATCTGTGTGTGAGATACTACGACTACTACTACTACTACTACTACCTACTACGCTGCGAAAATTGTGGTATTAAAAAAAAAATAAATTTCAATACACTTACTATATGTAAGACACGATTACCTTAAAGTAACAAGTCAGTGACTTGTTTTTAGACAATGTTCAGTTGTTCCATTTGCTGATTTTTCTTTACTTTTAACTCATTACAAGCATTTTTTCCACTACAATGTTTGAAATTTGGTGCCCTCTAGTGGTTGCATGAAAAACATCCTGGCACACCAGGGCATGCCACAACTTTTGTCAAATGATGTCGGTGCAGAGAGAGAGAGAAAGGAAAAGGTTTGCTTGTTTTCACAGTCACTGTTTACATGTAGGGAGGATCCCAACTGTTGGCCATACTCTAGAAGAAGTTTATTCAAATGAAACGGTGTGCTCCAATTGATGCTTATTTTATTTGTTATATATTGTAATGGTTCACTTATATGCATGTGGGTCACGAATTAAAGGAAAACAAGACAAAGACGTTGTCCTCTTGGGTCACGTAAAAAAAAAGTGTTGTTTCTCCACCTTTATTCATCTTTTTCCATTGTTTTCTCACCTGTCTGTACATGGCAGACAAACAGTAGTACTGATAAGGCTGAGGTGGAAAACTACATTTGGAGTCAGAATCAGATTAAGAAAGTAAGAGTAAATAACTTTTAGCTCACTGGTACAGTCTGGTACTTTGTCATTAAATCATGGTCTATGGCATAAGAGGAATGTAAACAGCAGAGAGGAGACATAGCCCACTTCCTCTGCATTCCACAGAAATATGTGTATACAGTGGAGGATTTTAGAGGAGGATGGCTATCTACAATTACACTCACGCTTTCTCTGGGTCAATGAACCAGTCGTCTTCCCACTCCCATCCTCTCGGTGGCATGAAGTACTCTTGCTTCAGCTTCAGTTTGCCCGTTACGTCTGAGAATTTGTGGCGCCCCACCAGCCCTGTGGTCCCCCACTTCCCAAACACCTGGGCCTGGTTCTCATACTGGGATGCAACAGGAGAACATGTTTAGTTTTAGGTGCTGACTGGACTGCTGGTCTCTGAATAATCTTCAGAAAATCTTACAGAGATACATATATATTTTTTTAAATTGCTATACCATCTCAGCAAACACGCTGAAGGTTCCCTCAGAGAAGGAGTTGAACTTCTTCTCATGTGCAGACAGACCCAGCCACATGTTGACCCTGACCTGAACCGGCACCTTCAGGCCCTTACTTTTGTCCATGGGGTACTGAAAGGAAAAGAAATATAAAATATCCATATGAGTTATGATTTCAGAGAAATAATATCTACACCACCTTTTAGTACCATTATAATGGATGTATACCTGTAAAAAGATAGTCTGTGTCTTGCCACAGTGTTGTCCGCAGGCCTGCTCACTGTACGTGGAGAAGAGGACCTGGTGAGCCGGGACACGAGCGTAGGCCACCCTCTTCTCACCCCGCAGCATCCAGATGATCACGTCGGGCATGCTGTTCTGGGGCTGGACACAGTGACGGTAAAAACATGCGAACAAATGCAGGATTATGGATGCTTCGATGTGAAATCTTGTTTCCCCAATTTTTTAAAACTTGAGACAGGTTTTGCTGAGGTAGTGTAAATAATCTAAGCTCCAGGGAACACTTCTGAACTGCTGTCCCAGAGCCGTATCAGTTCAGAGAGTTCTGTTCGTACCTCCTCAGCCAGCACTTTAAGTTTGTCTGCCCAGGCCTCGATGTCGGACAGAGTGTCACGGATCTCTCTGGCCTCCTCTCTCATGCGTCTGGCCCCGTTCCTGATGGTGGTCAAAGCGCTGTCTCGCAACTTCTTGATTTGGATGTCCAGAGCTGTCAGGTTGGAGCGTCCCTCCAGGTCCGGTGTTGAGTAACTGGAGGAGAGCACAGACGAACATCAGACTCAATAGGTACTATATGATTGTAAAGTAATTGTCATATTCTAATTGCTTTGTATTACCAACGTGTGGACAGATTGTGACATAACTGAAACTAGAATTACCACCAGAACATTTGCTAAATATTATGTTGTCACAGTCAAGTTGGCTTCTGATTTCCATGTAGTCAGACAGTTGTCCTCTAAAAATCATCAAGATGAGATGTTTAGCTAAACTTGGCTTGCTTGCTAACATTACCGAGTGGAGATATTGATTGGCTAGCTTGCCAAATGAGGCTGCTTCACATGCTACATAACCCATGATACTAACTTATTTATTCCGACACTGTTGATTTAAGCTAACAATATGTAATGTAACGGAACAAAGCAAAGGTGTATAACTAATGATTGCTTTCTACTAGCCAAGAGTGATACAAATTCCACATAGGTTACCTTTAATTACTTTCAATCAAAACATCACACAAACAAAGATTATACTGACTAATCACCCGATAAACTCTTTTGTGGTTACTACCTTTTTTTTTTGGTCAGACTAATTTAAAACTAATTTTCCTTAGTTTTTGTCCAACTCTGATTTTTTAAATAATATTAAAAAAGTAAACAGACAGCAAAAATAATCTTATTGTTATCTTTAGAAACACTACATCCTTTATTTACCTTTCTAGGTCTTCGATCAGCTGGTTGAGCAACTTCAGCCACACCTCTACAAGTTGGTTGTCGGAGACTTTCCCCAGGATGGCAGTTTTAAATGCCTCTAGGTTGGATTGCTGCAACAACAATACAATAAGGGGTGAGGATTACATTCCCACTTTGAACTGTATGACTGATTTTCACATTTGCACAAGTACACAGACATAACCCAACATTAGTGCAACACTGTATGCTTTAATGGCTGCAAACCAACGAGCCATAAATCATAAACGTTGACTGTAATTAAAGTTTTTTGTGGATTACAGAGGATTGTGCAGTATTACCAGGTGGTGACTAATGTAGAGGATGATGTTGACAGTGTCCAGGCGGTGGCTGATGTCCTCCCAGAATGAGATCACCACAACCACCGGCTTAGTGTCCGCCCAGGGCAGGTAATAGTAGTGATTACCTAGAAAGATTACGCACAGATTAAGAATCCTCTTGATAAGAACGCAGGTTTTATTTAGTGCGTGAACAGAGCAGATAGCAGCTTTCTCACTCACCATCAAACACAGCACAGCTATACTGAGTGGTGGAGGCCAGCGGTTTGCAGGTGGTGTCCAACTTGTTGCCGTAGTTGCCGATGCTGACCTCAAACTGGATGGGCTCTCCCGGTTCCTGTATCATGGAGGCGCTGTGGAAGACTGCACACAGACAGTACTTCCTCCTCCTCTGGTACTTCTAATGTAGGGATGAAAAGAGAAGACTTAAACTTTTTAAAAGATTCTTTTATGCTAATTTTTCAGGTTCATAATCTTACTTTAGGTGACTACTGGAAAAAGTTCACAAGCTTAAGGGCTCAAAAAACACATCTATTTTCTCATGTTGCAGCTCTGTATTCTCCCTCTGTCTGAAATGCTCAGTTTCAGATCTTGTCTCTTTAAAGGCCCCTCCTCCAGTCTGCTCTGATTGGTCAGCTCACACATGCCTGAACCAGCACCACTAACAATAACAGAGCAGCTGTGTTAAATTTATTCTTTCATGCCAAACTAGCTGCTAGGCATAAATTATGCAAATGTGTGACCTGGTGACATAGTGTGATGTCAGAAAGTCACAGTTTCAAAAAGGCAGTGCTACTGACGAGCCGTTTCAGAAGCAGTGTCTTTTTCTTTTACATGCACAAGATAATACTGATAATACTAATATACACACACACACACACACACACACACACACACACACACACACACAGATATATAAAAACACTGACGGAAAGGAAAAAATTAAAACACACAATAGGCCTCCTTTAAGTTCTCATCTCGCGGCGTTCTAAATCTTGGACAAGGTAAACCACACTGCTGTCCTACGGAACAGGTATCAAACGGAGGACACTTGTCATAGACGATAGTCATACCTGTGCCACCAGGATGTCATCACTGGGGATACCGTCTACTGCTTTATCCGCTTTCCCCTCGAGCTTAGTGGACAGCTCGACCATGATCCTGCCTCTGTATGCCACACCCTCTCCCTGCAAAACGTTATATGAAATGTAAGAAACCACTAAAGGGAAGGAAAAAAAGATGGATAACTATTGTATCAAGTCTTCATCACAACCTTGCCATAGTTGAGATCCTCATATGGGTCGGGCAGGCCACTGAACTCTCTGGGGCTCCCGTACAGGTTGACATAGCAAGGACCGAAGACAGGCAGGAAACCAACTTCAGCCTGTCCTGTGTTAGCTGTGGGGACACGGAGGTGGACTTAACATTCTTATGATTAGACTCCAGCTAAGCTAAGCAAAGCTTTAAAGGGGCATTATGTAGTTTTGGAGAAGAAATTCAAACTCAGACTTTATATTAATATAATAATTTTTACATATCAATGAGGTAATACTACAAAATCAGACACATTCATGTTTTCCATAACCGAATAAACAAGCTGTTCTCTGAGGAAAATTAGACCAGAACACAGTTTGAAGCTGGAAAGGTGGCAGGGTCCGCCAAATATAACCAGTGTGAGATTTTCTTAACCTTTAAGGTCAGTTTGTTTATTCAGTCATGTAAACAAAGTTTGTTGATTTAGTTTCTTCCTTTCCTTTCTTTCTTCCACAAACTACATAGTGCACCTTTAATGTTAGTATGTTGGTGTGGCTTTTTTTGAAGCAGTGGTGGTGGGCAGACTGAAACAGTGAATGCTGGGTGAAGCAAGGGGGCAGACACTACGACGACAAAAACAGTTAAACATGTAATCCTACTGCTGATGTCAAAACAGAGCACAACACAGCCTTATTAGCAATGTGCACACAGAATGCGTGCATGACATGCTTTAGGCGCAACATCTCATGCAACACGGGGCGAAAAAAAAAAGAGCACTGTTGAACCTTCGAAGGACGGTTCCCCAATTCCCGCATGTTCCTCTATTCCAGGAGAAAAAGGACATTTTAAGTACCATTTAGAAGTTAATGTAAACAGACACATGAGTGTAACAATGGTTTTCAACTGTAAAATGTTGTTTGGTTCACACAGTGGTACAATGATTAAAGGTAAAAAAGGTATTAACTGCTATATTTGGGTTTTAACTCAAAAAGTTTTAATACCTTCTATCTCTCCACCAGAAGAGGCAATCTTGGCCAGGTTCAGGTACGTGGTGCCAATAGCATCATTTCCTGTCAAACGATCCCTGCAATCACACGCACGACACCTTTAGCACACACACACAGCACTGACTTATGTTTAACTGTTAAATACCATGCAAATCTCATAACGTAGGAGAACTGTTATGCTCTACTTAATGGAGGAAGTACACAGCTTTCAACAATGCATCGACTGGCCTTTCGGATCTGAATTGTGTTTTCAGCACCTTCTGGGGCACGCAACGTTTTTCTAACCTTGTGCTTATTTCCCCTCAGCTTTCCTGGACTCTTCGTTCACTCAGAAACACACAATAATGAAAACTGGCAGAGAGACGGTGCCAACAGGATCCCAGGGCATGTTACTGAAGGGAAGGGAGGGGCCTGCATAGCACTTAGTCATAGGCTGCTACAGTATTCTCATGTGGTTGGTGATGGAGTGTGGAAACACATGCACACACTTACACAGCACAGCTGACCACACTGCACAAACATTGTGTTACACTTTCTCAACCCTGGATAACTCTTAGTACCAAAGAATGATGCCTCTTTAAAAAGGTACATTGTGCAGTTTTCTTTTAATCAAAAGTTATGTTTACATTTAGTGTTTCTAACCAAAAAAACTTGCTCAGTACATTTCCTTCCTCATAAAACACAGCCAATGTAATATTTAAAAACCGCCGTCCTTTGTTTACATTGACGTTTCCTTGCCAGTTGTCTTCTTCAGTTCCTTTATTTGGGCATTGCTATGCTTCCTTGGGCATTACTGCCGCCAACTGTCAATCAGTGGAATAGCACAAAACAGTAGCAATGTGTATATCACTAGCCATTTGCATATGCACTCTTGTGCATTTCACCACAATACGCAATACAAACAGGGAGCCACACATAAAAACATTACTCCACCTTTAGATATAATTGCAATCTTGTTTGACTTACCAGTCAAAGACCGTCAGTTTGACACGCTCACACATAGATGGGAACTACAGCAAATACAAAAAAGGGTAAGATATTTTTAAGCTTAATTCATGATGTCCATTACTTTCTCACCAGAATGCATCTTTCCATCATTATGACCTCCTACCTTGACTTGGAGGTTCAGTACTTGATTCCATTCTGGGTTTGCGTTCTTCTCAACGATCTGAGTACACAGCTGGAGAGACAGAGCAGTCTCATCAGCATTCGTCTGTTACACAACAAATTGTACGTCAACTTGAGCTATAAAGACGTCAATGATCAGGAACCTTTTTGCCGGCGAACCGAGCCTCTAAGAAGGGATCCACCAGGTTCTTCTTGTTTTCATCACCTCCAAAAATTTCCTTCATGGTCTGGACGAACGCGTCATCCACTGACATAAGAACATGCATGAAGATTTAATCAAACAATCATTTATCTTGCAGTTTGTTAACATACTCTTCTTGCTTTTACTAGCTGTGGCAGCCACGGAACGGAAATTAATATCAACGTGGAGTTTTCAGTGTATGAACTGTTCATTTGTTACAAATGAACTCGTCTTACTCTGAGGAATGTCCTCAGCTCGGAACACCTTCAGTGACAGGGTGGCCCATCGCAGAGTCACACCAGCCGGCAGCAGCAGATTGCTCTCTATGTCATCCTGATCGTCATTTGACTCCCTCTTCTCCACCTACAGTACGGGAGAGAGAAGAACAGAAAACAGTCCATAAGTGCGCTAGAGGGGCGTAGCCACCATATTTACATGAGGAAAGAGGAAGCAACCGGTGATCTGAGCTGTGACTCGTACCGGGGGCTCATCTCCGGTCCCCACTACGAAGAGGCTGACTTTGAGGTAGCCTTTAGCCCCAGAGCTGGAGTCATCGGGGTCGTTCAACAGGAGCCACTTCCTCATGACACAGTGGGCTGCAACAGGACGCACATTAATGTATATAAAGATACACACAAAAAGATTCAAATCAAATTGAATAAAGTTTTAAAAAAGGAAATTTAGAAATGGAAAAAAAAGTGAAATGTATATGTCTTTTACATCAATTTACATTTTTATTCTTTGCTGAAAGTCCCTAATAAAGCTGATGGGAACTGTGGGGTATAATTATCTAATTTTCGAGCAACACCATATGAATACGAGTAGTCATGTGACCAACTGTTAATGAAAAAATATATTGATTATACTCACTTTAACAATACTTTTTTTTTAAAAAAAGAGTTTCAAGTCAACAACATTTATAGGCACCAAATCTGAACAAAATCACTTATATGAATTGTGATGACATCTGCCCTTCCCTGCCAATCTGTCTGTGGTGGGTGGGGCAGGTAATCATTTCTCAGAACACCTGGACCCAGTGTTCCCAGTCTGTAGCTAAAAGTCTCTTTCTGTCCTTCCCTGCGGGCGCCCATTTGGTTAGGTTGTAGCTTTAGTTCCTGTTCAGTTCTTCCCTTTACTCTGTTTGAATGCATCTGACAACACTTCAGTCACACACCATCTCCACTCTCATGCACACCCTACACTTCTAATCCCACTGACCACCATCCTCCATGTGTTTTTGCACTTTTGTTAAGTTATCATTCTGGTGAATAAATGACTTTGTAAAACTTTTGTGCGTTTCCCAATTTGACAGAGCACTATAATAATCCTGTCACATTCTGACGTCCACGATCCCAACAACAGCGTCCTCTGAGCAAATGCAAATGATAGACAAATCTGCGGTTTGTGACAGGCTCACCTGGTTCATCGTAGACATAACCAACATCGAGCTGTGAGAGAACAAAAAAAAACCAAACAGATCAGCCAGTCTCAAATTAAGCCACAAAATACACTTTTTTACAAATAATTGTGTCCACACTACCTTGAACTCCCCCATGAGACTGTCTGCCCTCAGTGAGTAGGAATTATACACCTGCAGAGGAGCAGGCACAACTCATAGTTAATATATCTATACAAATAGACAGAAGACAACTTTAAAATGGACATATGTGGACTGACCCGGAAGCTGATGTGCTTATCAAACAGATCAGATGGGAGCATGTGGACGTTGTAGAAGAACATCTGCAAAAATACAAAAAAAAATGTATATAGTTTCAATAAAGATAGGAATAGGAAACAACCCATCACAAGCTTGTAGTTTTGGGTGGCTTAGCTCTAAAGTCAAATTGACAGAGCCACTAAAACCAAAAGGAATTTTTATTCCATGTCGAATCTGAAAGAGTTAAGTGAGAGTACCTCATCAAAGAAGGGGTTGTTTCCTCTCTTGATCCGTGTCCTGTGGGTCTCTTCACACACACTGACCTTCACCACTGGTTTGACGTTGTTGCCCGACAACTGACGGGCCTCAATGATCCGGACACGAATCTGAAGAAACATTATCACAGAATGAGGATGAAGGCATATAATCCATGACAGTATGAGAACATATGATTCTGATCTAGATTACCTCAGTTTGTTTAGATATACTGACAACTATAGAAACATAACCTGAGAAATCACTCAGACCTGAGTCCCAAAACTGTCATTTAAATATGACGGTCATCAATACATTTTTAGGTAGACAATCTTTTTTTTTAAATGTCTACAGAGCTCAAGGATAGTTGCAGAATAAAAGTATCTCTTATCTTTAGAAAACAGTAAGTATCTGTGTTTTGTCAGTCAACAGTTTTGATAGTTGGGGGTTTGTAGAGAAAAAAATCTGTAAAAATGGTTTACATCTACAGTCGGCCTATGTGCCCAGCAAACTGTAACACTAACCTAACCACCTTACTCTCACATTGCTAACGCTAGCTGAATTATGCTAAATACCACAAAGCCACTACCCTACATACAGTGGCTTTGAGTTCTTGGTTGCAAGCTAAACAAGAACCAGTTCCGTTCTTGATCTGTGAAATAAAAATTCTGATTTGTGCTGAACTTGTTGATCTTAGTTGATAATCCTGTAGCTCTTCAGCAAAAACACTATCAAACTGACCTGGAAGTCCTGAGGTTTATTGACGAGTCGGTGGCGATTCTGTGCCCTGGCAACCCGCTGGCGGAGAACAGCATTCTGACCGGGGGACGAGGGGACGCCTGCAGCGCCACTTTGGCCCCCATCTGGTAGAGTTTCATCACCCTCCTCACCACCACCACCTCATCAACAGAAAAACAAAATGAGGAGAGATCAACCACCTGACAAGACTCGAGTCAATCTTTACTGCATTGAAATGCATTATCATGAACATACCAGCATCCATTGCATCTCCTGCTTGAGGGTCATTGAGATTTGGTGCAGCATTAGGAGGAGGATCATAGCCAACCACAAGGTTGATTGTCGCCTGGAAGGAAATGGATGGTCAGTAGGGTTAGGGCTAGGGTTTCCTTTTGTGTTTATAAGAAAGATTTTCTTCCTTATTATTTTTAATCCTCAAAGACAGCAACTTACTCCAATATTCTGCCCACTTTCATTGACCAAAGGAACATTTCTGGATGGTAGTGATCTCACTTGACCAGAGGAAAGCTCTCTCAAAGAGATTTTGGTGGCACCGAGGAATCTGGACATAAAACAAAATAGAAATATAATCGACATTGATTTAAAGTACAACATGTGACTGCTTGGTGACAATTGTGCCCTGATTTCCTGATTTAATAGGGCTAAAACCCAGGCAGCCATTATATTTCAAACCATACAGAGATGCAATGCAGTGTGTGTGCTCAGTGAAGTCACATTAACAAAAGGGGCATATAGCAGGTCGCCACCCAGAGCTAACAAACCCTGCCTGCTCGGACAAACAAACGCACCCCATGAGCCAGCATTCAGTCTACACAGCACAGAAGCTCCAAGCCAGTGATTTACGGTCTGTTTTGATCATCGGTGACCTTCATCAAAAGACAACTGAAATTAACTAATTCTTCCATTTCTTTGCGTTTGGAGGTTGTTTAAATATCAGCCATGAACAACAGGAGCAGGAGGACTTTGGAGGCCTGCAAACTAGACTACCAAGTATGTTTCCTGATAGCTGAAAATCACAGGAAACACTCTGATATCAAAAACATTATTCCTACTGTCCGTATCTTACACTTACTGTCTCTGTGAGTGAGTCAGACATTTTCTTTATGGAATGTTAATTACAACATTTTAATGATTAAACAGAATCTAATTAGTCAAACGGATGTCAAGGACAGGCTGTGAGTGAAGGACGCAGATGGAATAGAACTAGTGTTGATATGGGAGCTGTAGCAATCACATTCCTCTGGCATCTCCTATTCAGATATTTCAAGGACATCATCAATCAATTCAAATTCATCTAAATGTCTGTTCAAATGAGATTTCGCAAACATGAATACTGGGCTCTTATGATACAAATCCAATCGCAGTCTTAACAGAAAGTCTTGTTTGAAAAAATTGCTTAGAAAGTGTTTGTTATTGCTTGTGGTTGATCATTGCTAGAGTCTCGTGTGCAGCCAAGAACTACACAGCTTCAAGTGCAACTTGTTTACACGCCAACAATCATGAGTAAATATGAATCCAACAGCAGAGGAAGAAAGAAATGTATCTTACAAAACTAAAATGTTGCCACTACAACATTAGATGCCCAGATATTTGAAACAGATGCACTTACTTGACAGTTTATTAGTCACATCTGATGCAAAGTAGCATTACAATGACAGGTGTTTCTATTATTTTGTCCACTGTCTTTTGTCTGACATTAATGATGGTTGGCTGAATAACTTAAAACACCTCTGTTCATCACAACAACATCTTCCAAATTAGATCTTTACAATTTACTTTAGTTAGACTGCATTTGTTTTTAACTGTGTGCACCTAATAAACTGGCAACTCCTAAGATACGGTTCACTGCATTGTTTCCAGAGTAACACAATGTCCTGTAGCAAAGGGAACGCACTGCATCATCTCTACTGTACCGTCCTCTGGGTGGACTGAGTCATATTACTTTGGCTGCATTCCTGACAGGAGGAATTTCCCTGAGAGAGAAACTCAGTTATTCACTGTGGACTTTAGATTACATGACACCAGTGAACACTCAGAGTCAGACACATCCAAGACTGGCCAGAAGTTAAAGGGTAACTCCACAAATTTGACACATTAAAGTGTGTTTACTAATTTATATGTGAAAAAAGTAGTATAAAGCACTTTGTGGCTCCAGAGGAAGCTGCGTGTAGTCTGAAAAATTGCTTCCAGTGATGTCACTCTATGGCTCAGTGGCATTGTGGGTAATGTAGGCGACAAGTTTTGAAAAGGAAGAAGAATGCCTGGAATAAAGAAGGTGATGTTCTGCTCTATTGATTTTGATCATTTGTTTTAAAACTGTCCATAAAGACTCCAATTATGTTAGACAGTAGGAGTGCATTGCTAGACCAGTTAACTGTTTGAATGAACCTGTCACCTACATTACCCACATTGCAACTTACCCAATGAGTGACATAGCTGGAGATAATTTATCAGATGACATACAGCTTCCTGTGAAGCCACAAAAGCCTATGCAGTTGCACTCCCCAAGACCTGTTAACACACTTTAATGCATAAAATTGGTGGAGTTTCCAAGAAAGACTGAACTTGACTTCTATGGAGAATGCATTTCTTTGAAGATACAGCACATTTTCATTGATAAAAACTTCAAGGGAAAAGTGAATCAAATAATTAACATTAGATCATAAGATGGTATGAGCTTGTCTTAATACAGAGCACCAAGTCGTTCATGCAATATTTCAGTAAAATTATCATTGCACTAAAAACTGCACAATAATGCTGCGCTATATCATGACGTACTACAATAACTCACAGCTGCACATTTGGTTGCCAACAATCAATGCACAAAGCAGCCTGACAGAGTTCTGTTGGGAAGAGAGAGGATGGAGGGCAATTGTTTTGGCTGCTCAACAGCAGGAAGGAGGCTGACTCAGGGGCTCTCCAGGGAGTCAGCGCCTGTATAAACCTGGTATGTTTCCTCAAATCTGACTGGGTGACCAACAAAGCTGATGTACAGATTTAATTTCAATCAAAAGAGTGTCTCCAGGTAGGATGTGGCTCTCACCCTCTATCAAGGGAAATCACATGGGAGTGTCTGAGAATTGACTTTTAACGAGCACCATTTCTGCTCGACTGCATTCTGACAAGAGAACTCAAATATAAAAAAGATACCGTCATACAGTAGGTATGAAAGCATGTTTTCAAAGATTGACTTAAAGTGACACTAGCCTGTTAACGTTATTACAGCCAGTGATGGAATGTAACCAGTTCCATTACCTAAATACTGTTCTTGAGTGCAATTTTGAGGTTCTTTACTTGAGTATTTCCCACTCACTTAGAGTACAGTACATTTATTTGATAACTTTAGAAACTAGTTACTTTGTGAAATGCATGCTGCGTAAGAGCCAAGGTGGGGCATTTTTAGTTTTACATATTGTCTGCAATTGGTTTTTAAAAAACTACAACAAACAACACTTATTCCAATAACAGGAAAAATGCTGAATAGCAACTCTGATAATCAACCAGGCTGATTAGTTGACCCAAAGTGTACAGTATATAAATACTCCAAACAAATAGGGGGCAGCAAATCACCAGAGTAACCAATAACTGCTGTTAAATGTAGCTGACATTAGCTAGTTTGCTAAGCTAGCTGTGTAGCTAATGGTCCCGTTAGCCCCTCATTAGGATTGGCGTTTACCATTGTCATGTCTTGAGGTTAAAAGTGACTAGGAGCTAGAGCTAGATAACATCAGAACTGTTAATTGGTCACATTGTGTTGATAATTATAGTTAGTTGTTGTTAATGGTAAATGCTAAAAATGCTTACATATTTATATACTTTAGGAACATTAATGACATAACTGGGTACTAAACACTGAATCCAGCCCACTACTCTGCATACACTGAACTCTGAATCTGGAAGACAAGCTTTGACTGACAAATTGCCCATTGTTTTTCATGTAAACACACAGCAAGATGACCAAAACAGGGTGAGTCACAGGAGAACATCCCACGGCCAGCCGATTAAGTCCCAGCGTCTTCACAATCACCCAGACACAGGGTGACATTGTGAGTTATTACAGGATGTAGATAAGGTTAAGCCTTAAACAGTAAAACTGGTCAAACTTCTATTTATGCACAAACAAGTAACTTTTTAGCCTTTCCACGTGATGTCATCAGTATCAAGACCAAATAACTGATCACCTATCCAGGAAGGGGAAGGAGTGACTGTCAACACAAGCAGCTTCACCAGAGCGAGAGTGTTCTTGGCTCAGTCTCAGTTCCAAAATGTAACCACCCTCTCCCTTGTCATAATTCATTTCCTTTCACAGATCTGTGAGGTGTTGATACAGCTAATCTGAGATATGTTTCCAGGCTGTTCATGTCAGATTTCCCAGTTCCCTGATTGTTGCTGTTGACTCATGTTTATCTGCAGAGTTGTCAGCACTTTGACGCTATACAAGCATTCAATGAGAGCAGTGAAAGTGGGTGAGATGTTCGGACGGGGACACAGATGTTTTCCACCCATATCCTGTGAAGGGTATTACCCAGCTTTTGTTTTCAACATTTGAATGCTGCAGAAAAAGTTAATATTTTATGGCCATGATAATATTAAAGTGGTCATTTGATTATCATGTTAGTGTTATCAAAAACACTTATCTTGCAACTCTGTGGGAGAATTTTACACTGTATTTTTCTACCTTACGTGGATTAAAAAACAGGACAAAACAAAGCTCTCTTACAGCAGCATGCAAACCAAGTGAAAAGCAGGAGATTGGTGATTCTTTAATCATGAACTAGCTTTACTAAGTTGCCTGTGTAGATACTTTTAAGTGTTAATTTTTAGCCAGGCTGGACGTGTGGCTTTAAGGATGACAATGTTAGTCCACCGATCAGTCGACCGTTTCGGTCCAGACAGAAATATCGCCACATTTGTTGCTCTGAAATGTACGGAAATTCATGGTACTAAGAGGAGGAACTCTTCTGAAGCAGGTCAAATGTTTAACTCACTTGGTGAAGTAGCTCAACATCCACTAATGAATCAGCACACACTTTTGTACAGACATTCGTGGCCCCAGAGAGGATGACTCCTGCCAACTCTGGTGATCCCTTGACTTTTCATCTACTGCCACCCTTAAGGTTGACATTTCTGGGTAAAAATATCACAAAACTATTCGATGGACTGCTGTGAAATTAAACACAGATTCATGGTCCCCAGAGGATGAATTTAGACTTGTTAAGCGATCCCCTCACTTTCCATTAGCACCATCATCAGTTCAACATGTCTGTGGTCCAGTACGTTTGGTTTATGACCTTATTCCTGTGCTAAATAATGTTAGCATGCTAACACACTGACATTACCTGCTTAACATCTGTATCTTAGAATTTTTATTGTTAGCATGTTGTGGCATTAGTATTTAGTTCAAAGCCCAGCTGTGATTAAGTACATCTTCACAGAACTCAGACTTGTGCAATTCATATCCTAAATATATGCAAAAGGAAAGAACATATCTTTTCCTTGATTAAACTCGTGAAAATCTTAATAGGCAGAGGTTAATTCTCAGATCTGATGATCGACACGACGCATCTGTTTACACAAGGAAATGCTGTCCAACAATCTTCTGATTCCAGTCTAAAATCTAATTAGTTGAGAGGACACCGATTTATTTTTTGTTCCCTCTTCAGTTGCCACGACAACAGGGATTACCCACAACAGCAGCTGGAAAACTATTTGAAAGAGAGAAAGAGAGAGAGAGAGGGGGAAGTCATTTTCTGTTCCCGCTGTGTAGATCTTTAGGGAGTGTGTCAGACGGGCCAGCCCAGTGGAAAACTTTAGTCGATTTAACATGGACTCATGTGCTGGAAGCACACATTTGAAAAGCTCCTCCCACAGTTATGACTCTCCTGTGCACTGGGGAAACTTTTACAAAAGACAAAACATATATGATGTGTTAGACATAAATTCTTACAAGAGATAAACTTTGTTTTCCTACCACAGACAAGACTTTGATCGCTCTAATTAGTGATGTCGAGGAAGCGTTCTTTGTGGTTAGTCTAGATTGGTCCCACATGCGTCTCAGGTTTTATTTGGAGCAGCAACACTTCAGCCGTCTTGGAGCGACTGCCTGCTTTTGCCTGGCTGCACTTCTCCTCACACACCATTCAAGCAGTTCATACAAACTGCATGTACTGCAATAACCTCACTACAATCGAGTCTGTCAAGTAACTGCCACATTTGTACAGTTCAACATTTTTCCCTTTCCTCTGTACCACACGAATCCCAGTCAGAGACAGAGAGGAAGAGAAGACAAACAGCGATTCATCCATCGGTTGTTGCCCAATCAGGGGCAGTCATCCCACACAGCCCGGCAAGTCTCTGCATGGCAAGCAGGGTGTGAGGGGGTAGAGGCAGCCAGCTACATAACTCAAACACTGGGTGACTCTGAAATATCCGACTTCCTTGTATTTTACTGAGTCAGTGTTGATAATGATATGTTTCCTTACCAGTAGGTGGTGGCCTTTACAAATAACCATTTAGCACATGAGGTACATCAAAACCTCTAGTTCCTGTTGGCTTACCTGTCGCCTTAAAAGTATTCCCTCAGACAAGAAGTTTGCACAGTGACTCAGTGAGGTGAGGCGCACGGCTTCTCTTTCATCACTGTGATCTCTCCGTTGCACAAACCCCAAAGCCAAAGCTAAGAGGGGGGCTCAGTCTCAGGAGCTAAGATGCACTTACTTATCTTTCCCAATAGTTTCATAGTCTTTCACAATCACGTCGACGTAGGAGCTGGTGTCCAGCGCAGCGCCCTTCAGATCGAACTCGAGCACCTACAAGACAAGATGAGGGACACGCAGTCCATCAGACAACTTATCTGACAGAGGAGCCTTTTAAATCTTGATTCAGTCACTTAATCTATTACCATGGTCAATACATACTGTGACAGTCATATGATGTTTGTCACAGTATATATTTGCCATGTGATGTCTAGTGCTGCGTTTATCTTCAGTTATTCACGCTCTCCGCCGCAGCTGGTCTAAAGGTTGGACCGTGTGTGTGTGTTTGTGTAATGGATTTACCTCATTCCACACAGGATTCACCTCACTGTCAATCGACTTTGTCTTCTTCTTCTCATCTGAAATCAGAGTCAAGTCGAGCGTTGTGAATTTGCACTTTTTGTCCCTGTGATTTGACACAAAACATCAGCGAATTCTCTCCACTAGATCCGGACACACGTGGGTCAAGCAACTCAATAATTCACCTAGAATGACTGGACCCAATGCGGAATTTGAGCTTTTTTCTAAACTGTCTCCGTTGTGCATGTTTTGTGTGCAGAGGGATGTTTGTTTGTTTTTTAGCTGCTTGCAGTTTCTCCTCCAACAGGGAACAAGGGGAAAAAAAGGACGCCGAAGCTGCCACACCTGTGGATGATGATGATGGTGACAGCGGTACAAAGAAAACAGCTGAGAGCAACTAGGGCTGATTGCCAGGATCATATGAACTCTGTTTGATATTGATTTAACGCAGTAGCTGTGGGATAGTTACCTTATATTCTAACGCATGCCTTGCCTTTAATTGGGATCTTCTTTATTCTTTCTGAGCTATGGTGCACACACTGTCCATCCTGCAGGTCTGAGCATGGTCCCTACTGTCTGTGTATCTTGGAAATGCTGGGACATGTTGGAGAATCCTTCTGGGGTGCAGCTAATACAACTAATGCTGATCAAGATTTTAAACAGACTGCATTGAGGAAGGGAGTACAAAGATGGTCAGAGATGAAACTTTTTGCTCTTTGACATTTTGGATTTCCAAGTAATGCACAAGTACAAGAAAACTAAATAAGAGTCCTGCTATAGTCTATTGGCTGCATTAGCTGTCATACATAACATATGACAGTAAAACTACCAGAGTGACGTCATACAAGAAAAACATTAAGTTAAGTTCCCGAGCCACTTTTATTTCCACTGTACACACAATCAGAACTTGTCAAAGACTTGTAAAGTAAGACTTACCTTTAAAAATCACAGAGGTGACTGGATCAGGATTTCCAAGTTTCTTCTTGGGCAGACCTTTGGCCGATTCCACCACAACCCGCAACATGGCAACAAACAGGTTAAAATTAGAAAATGGAAGAAAAAAAAAATTGATTAAATCATTGAAGTTGTGGAAAGAGAAAAACAAGTCTAAAGAGGACTGTCGCGCTCTGGCATCCTCACTGTCCCATCACTGCAGCACACAGGGCAGGGCTGAGGGAAGTTTCCGTGCCCCGATGGTGAGAACCGGGGGGAAATGAGGGCGGGTCACGGGTGTGTAATTACCCGGAGTGGAGGATGGTGAGCTGCTGCTGCCACCGTGCGAGTGGAGCCCCGCGCAGAAGGTTTCAGATTACAGCCTACAGTGCTGACAGGAGATGGCGAAAGTTAAGAATAAAGTAGAGTTATGGATCAACTAAATTCTTATTTAAAAAAAAAGTGTAGTAGGTAACACGATGATGTTGTTTGAGTGTGAAGTCGTCAGATGTTTGGTGACTCGAGCTCTGCGTGTTTGAGCGCTGAGCGAATAGTTCTACTGTGGCTCCATCTAGTGGCCGTGCTGGGTAATACCATAAGAAACTACCAGCCGACTACAGGGTCCAGCCCAGTTCATCAGGCAGCTTATCTGAACTTCACCAAAAGCAAATATTGTACTTTCTACTCTACGTCACTTAAAAATAATGATATACAAAAAATGTTACAAGAGACTTTACGGTTTAGTATTAATCATACAAAATATAATAAATAAATCATTTTGTTTAAATAAAGTGTATTGATCCAAGGTGGTGCAATTTCAATCCTATTTATCTATTTGGCTTATTTGTCAGGGACAGTGCAAGAAACATTATTTTTACAATAATGCAATCATGTTGCATTCAGGATTTCTAGCCAAGGTTAATTTGTGTCCCCTGCTCCCGGCTCCTCCACTGAAAACTGTCATTTAATATCGTAATCGTAATTTCTTTTTTCAGTCCCTCAAAGTTGGAAATTGTCACAGCAGCCACAGGACGGTTCAATTTAACAATAAACAATAATAATAGTGAGAAATTAACAATATAATAAAAAGGTAGGAAATAGAAATAAATGACATAATATGTATAATCATTATCAATTATTAATGTATACACCTAAAAGTATATAAAGTTATAAAATTAGCTCCACCATTAACATTGGCATGCTTCAATAATTATTATCCGGTAACATACATTATTCTGAAAGGGGCCACACTGCCTAATGAATATTTTTCTTCTGGTCCTTATAGCATATTTTGATGCTTGTACTTTACATAGACATTTGACTTGTAACAGAGTATTTCTACTGTGTGGTATAACAGAAGAAGGATCTTTATTATTCACATACAATCATACAGTATACAACATAGTGAAACCAGCTCTGTTAATCTCACCCATCCCGTGGGGGCGGGAGGGTTAAAGCGTAGAGTGACCAAATCCAGACTCTAAGCCAGTGCCTTTGGTCAAGTGCACTGGCTGGAGAGTGAAAATAATGTTTTGATGGTGGGCTAAACCGGAGTACCCAGGGGAAATCCACACGAGGGGAGAACATGCAAACTCCACAGAGAAAGGCCTCAGCTGGGGTTAAAACCCAGGACGTTCTTGTCGAGGCAGTTGAGTAGTTTACGCCAGCAACTCTGTTCTCTGTCTTTAATCCAGCGTGGTCGTACAGAACATGTTACATCTGGCTGTCTGAATGAAATGAACAAAACATCCTGTGGTATTTTGAAACCAGGGAGATGTGACATGTACTGCAGAACACATTTTGACACTCATGAACATTATGCCCGTTATTCCTTTTTAGAAAATGATTTTGGAAACATTTATATTTCATCCTCCTAACACCAGGAGAACCTCGGCTCAATACTGATAGATTTACTCTAATCGTGCTGATAAATAATTGTGAACGTCTGTCTTTTGTCCATTACTGGTCATTGCATCATATATCAGATGAATGAGGAAGATTACTTGAGTCAGTTTCGGCTACTGGTGTATGTATCAGGTCTAATGTTAGACCGGGTGCAAGGAGTTGCCCAGCAGACTAGTCTCCTGTGGGACTTCACTGCCTTCATTAAACAGAGTGGGAGGCCACTCTGGACAGTTCAAGCCCAATGAAGTGGGAAGCAGAAGTGCTGCGGGTTGCCTGGCAATAATTAAACACCATTAGTTAGAGGACCGTGAGACCATAAGAATAAAACAGGAAGTATGACTGCTTGTCGCTTAATTCTTGTTTTAACTTAAAGACATATACTGCTGTAGCAGTGACATATGTGATTTTTGCTTTGTCTTTTTTCTTGTCTTTTGTTATGTTCGGACACCTGAACTGTCCCCGTGCGAAAGTTACCAATCTTTACCCTCCTGGGTCCTGACTAACTTTGCCTCTATAAATGATTAACCCACAGAGGGCTCGTCTGTGGGGGTTGTGGCTCGGTTACCCCCAGCGGACTTGCAGTTATTTTGGAAAACCCTCATCTCCCCACGGTGTTCTTCTCACCACCGATGTGTTGACTCCCCCACCCTCCCCCTCGGAGTGGTCAAACACATATGACGGTCGGCTCATTGAACCACGGACCTGCTGGACATTCCTCCCCTGTTCTGGAGACGAGGGGCTTTGTTTGAGCCAATCAGGGTTTGCCTGAAAAGACAAGGGGACAGGAGGGATGGAAACTAACTCAGAGTCTCAGCGCTTTTGAGGGGGAACTTGTGGTTGCTGCGTATTCGCTCGTCACCGGGATATGGATCGAAAGAAGTGGAAACAAAGCGATGTGGATTAAATGTAGAATAGATGGAGCAATGTGTGGCGTTCACAAGGCTTTAAAGAGAAAGGGAGTTTATTAAGGTAATCAGTATGGACGCCTTAAGAAAGAAAAGAAATCCATGGGTGTGTTATGAGAAAGAAGTGCCACACAGCAGGTTCTGGTGAGTTTTCTTGTCCTGATTTATTTCATTGAATGTAACTGATCACTGTATATGACCTACATACAAATGCCTGTGTTGTGTGTGCTGTACCTTATTATATGCCTCTGTGACATGTCCATGGCTCCTTAGGTTTTATAATCTCAAATGTCCTCCCGTCTAATAAATAAAAATGTTTACACAGAGTGAAAGAAATATGCTGTTTTAGTCGTCATCTGTCCACCCACCCGTCCGTCCTTCCATAACAATTAAAGAAATGATGTTAGGTCTTCTACGCATTCTACATTTGTGCGTACATCCTTCCCACACAGCCTCACCAGCTCTTTCAGACACAGCAGCCTTTTCACTCCGCCCCACTTTCAGCACACTAATGCACTTTTACTACTTAATTATTTTACAGTTCCATTAGCTTTGTTGGTTAACTGCGTGGGTAATTTGCACGGCGTAAAGGACCACTCCTGCGTGTCCTGCTGGATCTGGAAAAAGAGCTCACTGTGCTGAGAGACACAGCGCTGGCTTATTGTTGGAGCTCGAAGTCTCCCGGAGCAACACGGCCACACAGGAGCTGCTGGTGGTCAGGGACACTCCCAGTCTGTTGAACACACCCTCCTAAACACTTACCGCTTATTCCCTTCGTGCAATATTTACCAAGTGGTGTATGTTTCCAGATGAGTGTACATCGTGTGCACTTCATAATGTTGGATTCAACTTTTTTGGGGATCAGCAGTGTGATGGCTCAGTGCTGCCACTTGGGAGCGCTGAATTCATTCCGCATTCTGACCAGATGTCGGTGACTGGATGGAATTACTTGACAATGAGAACTCAAACAATGAGAACTCAAACAAACAAGAGCTAAAAATAAGTGATGCTAGACATCTAATTGTCCCTGATTGATCTTTGGCTTCAGTCCTACTAAATTGATGTTTTGATCACAATCCACCTGAGGAGCTGCTTATGGAACTAAGATTAGCTCCCAACTTAAGAGAAGCTTGAGAGAATAATGAAAAATTCTGATGTTTTGGAAGTAAGTGGCAATAACAAAGTGAAGGTGATGCCTACCTCCTACAGATCTCCCTGGCAGCTGGTAAAAGGCCATTAACTGTCCCTCTACCAGCATCTACCAGGGGGTGGGAGAAACCCAATTTTTTTAATATACAAACCTGTCTTGATTTACTGATTATCCCATGTCTTCATATTTTTTCTCTGTGTTTTTTAATTTGCTTTTCTGTACTGTCCCTGTGATGATAAAAGAGTTAATAAATTAAACATAAATGAGAATTCTGGTGAGTTTCTTACGAAACCTGTAAGAGTATCTCACAGAAAATATTAGTAAAGCACCAAGACCTAAATCTGTGATTCGTCTAGATCCGGTAGCACTAAATCCCCTAAAGCCCCTAAAAGTGGCTCCTGATGGCAGTCTTGACAGCAGGGACAGTCCCAACCTGGTCTGAGTTCAAGAACTTGAAAACATTTCTGCACAAATTAAGATAAGGTGTGGGTTCCCTCTGCAGTGATCCAGCCTGTGGCGTCAGCCCTGCAGAGAAATTGAGCCCCGAGCACCTGCAGCTCCTGAGAAATGCATTCACCTGTCCAAAAGCTGGAGTACAGGTGCACGAAAACAGGCTGAATAGAAGGAGGGGAAGGAACGGAGGGGGACACGAGGAGCGTGGAATGAAGATCGAGGAGTTTCGGGAGGTTCTGAGGTCTGTGATCGGTCCAGATATTGAGGACGCGTGGGTTGAGAGATTCTTCAGTGAGGTAAGGAGAAATTAAGTCTTTGTCAGATAAGTACAGATAAGAAAAGAGTCGTTAAACTGTTCTGTGTGCAGGTAGACATCACCTGTACCGGGCAGGTGGAGTGGCAGCAGTTGTGTTCCTACCTGCTTCTGGAGTACACTGAGAGAGAGAGAGCCTCCATCCCCAGGGCTGCTCTCCTGGACTCCCAGCCACAGATCAGACACTGCGCTCACAACAAGGTAGGGTCCACCTGGTTGGCTACACCTGGTCAAATTAGAGGGAACGGTCTTGGCAGGATGTTCAAAGGTCAAAACCATTACAGAGAAATGCCTATTGGGGTCACAAAAAAGAAGAGAAAGGGAGGAAAAGACAAGCAGAGAGCTCACTGTAATTTAGCACAGATTGCACCTGCATGTGTCTAAATAATATACCAAGGGACAGCAGGTGGGCGCTAGTAGCTAAATCTAAAAGCATCTTCTTCTACTTGTAAATAGATAAATTAGCTAGTTTATTTGCTGTAGGTCCTGACAACCCGCTGGAAAAAACGGCATAGACCAGCATATGCTGTGTTTTGGTGCTGGTTTTTGCTGTTTTTTCTAGCAGGGAAATCGATGCAACACAACAAAACAGTGTTATACTAAAAAAGCACCAAACCTGTGTCTTACCTAACCCCCAACCAACCCCAATTCAAGTAGCTAAATGACTACAAGCTACATTACAGTGTGAGCCGAAGAGCAACAGCGTGTTAGTCTATCCCCCTGCCTCTACAGTGATTTGTACTAAATTTGTAAAGAAAAATATTTCACATTTTATGGCCCACATATTGACCTTAGTGGCATTATTCTGGTGAGTCAAACCATTCTCAGCAACTCCCAGGCAGAAGTTTAAAGCAAAAAGACACACACGCTAGCCCAAGCTAACTGCCTGGCAACGAACGGCGGCTAACAGTATAGCAATTATCCTAGCTGGTGAGGGAAGCTAAAAGGGAAGCTAAAAAGCCAGATATATCATCCTCAGAAGCCCGCAGAGGCAAAACAAAACCAAACAAGATAATGAGTATTGGAAGTACATTCATAAAATTAGAAGAAACAAGACTTACATGCGACTAAAGTTGCTTGTTGTTTGCTGTCTGGGTAAATTGTTGTTAGCCACATTAGCCTGCTGTGTGCCTGTCAGCTTACAAAAGTTTCTCTGTCCTTTATCAGCCAAAAGTGAGTATGTGTGTCTGTTCATTACCTTAGGTTGGATATCAAATATGGAGACAATATTGAAATAAACATTTAGCTGAAAGGGAGTGGCATTGGGTGTTGGTCGGGGTTTTGGAAAGGGAATTTTTTGTAATTGTGTCATGGCTCATCCCAGTGTGACAAACCCTTCACGTGGGTTTAACAAAATTAATAATATGTGTCTATTTCAGTATAAAACTTATATCCCATAGCCTAGCTGCTTTTCCAAATAATATTGAAATAAGATACTAATGTTGTAATTAAGTAAACCTTTTAATCCACACAGATGCTGCAGGTAATTTTGGATTGGTGCTGTGGATTAACAAGTTTAATAACTGCATTTCTACCATCTGTCTGCACTCTTACTGTCAATTTATTGTCTATTTACAAGTTCTGCTTATGTATTTTTCTGAAGAACTTTTATCATTCCGATGAAATTTTTTTTATTAACGACAGTTGAACTCATTCCTCTGCAGCGGGAGCCTACGATGCGCGTGGTTGCTGTTTCCCATCCTCCTCCACTGCGCTATATGAGTGTCAGTAAAGGGGGTCAAATCACTGTCTGGAACAGCAGCCTACACATCCTCAAAAGTCTAGGGGTGAGTGACATCATGGTACTATTTATGGCATCCGTGGGGAAGTACAACACACACACACACACACACTTGTATTTAATCCTTTTTAATCCAGCTTGCTGGAGACCCAACTGAGGAAGTGGCCAACACGAGGAGATTCAGAGGCTGGACCACTGATGCCGTCTCTATGGGCAATGTCCACAGGGTTGCTATAGCGACCGACTGCAGGGACTTGCACTTTGTCAATGTCTCCACAGCCAGTGTATTCGAGGATGTCCACCTGTTTGGTAAGCTTGATTGCACCTAAGTTGAACTGGTCACTGATAGAAACCAATTGCTGTACACACATCTACAAGTCTTTGTCTCATCATTTCTCGAAGGGTTTCGTAGTGTCCCGACTGCTCTTTGTTACTGGCATGACGTACAGGTAGGACCACTTTTCTTTTGTAGTGTTCTTTTAAAGCCAACAAATTCACTCTGAGAACAATCGATTAATCGCTTAAATCTATGTGTGCCTAGTGTCGAGAGCGACCCTCCCTGCTGCTCCTGGGGGACGAGAAGGGTGGAGTGCACCTCATGTGGTTCCTGAACCCATTTAAAGGTCTTTTTAAGAATCTGACAATGAAAGAGAACAGCCCGCAGAGGATCTTTGTCCCAGTAAGCTTGGCCTTGGACTTTTGGATTACTGAGCTCAGAAAAATGTGTCTTACAGCGATGATATAAACTGATAACACTCCAATTTCACAAACAATACTAAAGCATTTACTGTGTTAACAGGACCTGGGTGAACACAGCGACATGGTCTCCTACCGCCACATCCCCAACATCCACCAGGGGCCGGTCACCAGAGTGATGTTTGAGCCCGACACCAACACCATCATGACCTCATCAGAAAGTGACACCACCTCTGTAGTTTTCATGAATGTGACACTGAAGCAGGAGCCTTATATTTGGAAATTTAAGCAGGTAACTGACATCACAGTAGTTGGTTACCATGTATTCACATTTGTAAACATTGACATATTGAAACCTTTTTCTTTGGGTTAGACTTGTATAATTACAGCCTCACACAGCACTGTACTCAAGTATGTTTTTATCCATCAAGTACATTTCTCAACCCAATCCCACATCAAGAAGTGTAATAGTTATATTGGTACACAGTTCAAATGTATTAGTTTCACAATAATGGTTTTAAAATTTTGCATTTTAAAAAAGATGCTGACCTGGTATTCTGCCTATTCTTTTCTGTTGGCTTGCCAACAATTTGTTGTTATCCACTTTTGAAGTGGATCGAGGTCAAATGGACGCGTGTAGGTCACAGCACTCTGGTCTGGGTGACACTGACCTAGCTGGAGGTTTCAAGGTTAAAAAAAAAAGTCAACTTTCAGCCCATTAAAATCTGTAGTTGAGGAAAGTTTGTGAACATCCTTACGTGATCCATATCCACAACCAGTTTTATCTTTAAGAAAAATATGAGATTTGATCCAAGTCACTTTTTCTGAAGTTGACTCTCGGCCAGCACGCGGAGGCGCACAGTGCCACTGACTGTGGAGAAAAGAAGTCATGCTTTTGCACAAAACATTATTAAAGTGGGTGGTGGAGCTTCCTGTTATTCACAATGGCATTTTTTTTCTCGTCTAATTTTGCACTCCAATTAACTGTCTGGACATTTTTAACAATAAACCTAACCTTACAAACGCCCACACTAATGAGACCAGCTTACTATATTTGTATTTTTAGAAGTGGACTTTTTTTTTTCCAACACAACTATTTACCAGTTTGTGTGCCGTTCTGTCAGCACAAAGCAACATATTCTGCTCCTTTTGTCTCATTTCAGGGAGCTAAATGTTTTGACTACAATGCCTCTCTGCAGTTGATGGTCACAGGAGGGTGTGACCGAGCAGTCCGACTGTGGACTCCATTTGTGACCACGTGTCCTGTGGCTACACTGTTGGGTCACCGCACCACTATACTGGATGTTGCAATCTACCAGGCCGTTGAGCAGATATTCAGCTACTCCAGAGATGCTGTGAGTCATTAAAGAAATGAAATCAAAATAGCTTATTGTTTTTCATATGAAATCACGCTGTTTACTGAAATGATGTTTCCGTGGGCCAGGAGCTGAGGGTTTGGGACATTTCCAGCCATCACTGCCTGAAAACTGTCCGCCTTCAGTTCCCCTGTCAGCAGCCAGGTCGAATCCCAGAACACGGCAACTTCCCCTTCCTGTTGCTGAGCCCTCCTCTTCCTGTGCAGTCTCATTTAGTGGTGGGATGCAAAGACTACCTCGCATTGCTCCGTCTAACTGAAACGACAAGCCGAGGAGGTGGATGGTTGACGGATGACGGGAGGGAACGTGGACCAAACATTCACTGTGGTCCCGCCCTCTCCTGTGCTCTGTACAACTCCACCCTGAGACAGGTGGTGACCGGACACGCCGACTCATCTGTGTCTCTGTGGGACGTGGAGACAGGCAGGAGGCGGCTGCAGATCTTAAACACTCATGGAGAAGAGAAACTCACGTGCATGGCCCTCGACTCTTCCCACAGAAGGCTGACCACTGGGGCTCGCAATGGCACCATCAAGGTTAAAAATGACAGTAAATTTAAATATTTCTCCTACATTTTATGAGAGACTTAAAATTACTGTCTTAATGAGAGGACATTCACTTCCGGTGCAGGTGTGGAACTTACTCAACGGCCTCAACTTGCACAAGCTGGAGCCAGTCACCGACTCCGAGGTCACCGGGTTGACCTGTCTCCATGACAACCAGCTGCTGGCAGTGGGGCGGAGTCAGCGGATCGTTCAGTACGACATTGCAGCTGCCAAGGTGACATTAACTTTAGATCTACAGCAGTTTGACAGAGAGTAATTTAACTGGACTGCAGTGTGTCACCGAGTGCAAGTTTCAAGCCTGTTTCACCTCTGCTGTGGTCGGGTGTGGTCAAGTCTGCTCTGTTGCACCTGTGATCACACAGATGATGTTGTACGGTGCCAGAGTATGTATGTCACTGTAGCAAAGTCTGAAATGAATCCCCTGGAGGTCAGCAAAAACAAGATATTTGTCATGAGGTTTTGAAGTCGCTGTACTTATTACTGATACAACAAACTACTAATTTAACCCTGTGGTTCTCAACCTTTTGCCATCATTGGTGTCCCCCCCCAAACCACACCCCAGTAGCGGGACAGACACATTATAAAGAGCCGAAAATAACGGTGACCAAGAGTTCTTACTCACAACGTCTTGATAGTGCCAGTTTTTCTGTGGCTGTGTCCAATGAGAGCAAACACTCTCATAAACACATTGAATACAATCTATTTATCCAGGGTTCCCACAAGTCCTGGAAAACCTGAAAAACAGTTGACCAGTTTTCCAGTCACGGAAAACACGTGGAGAGTGAGAGATAAGCAAAAGCCCAGAAAAGAGTGGGTACCCTGTTATTGTAATTAAATGTTTTTATTTTTGAAGAAGACGCTGTGGTTGGAATTGTACAAAACAAAGTGGAATCACAACCCCCCAGCCCCCACACATGGCATGCATATATTAAAGTAAATGACACTTTACAAAAGTAGAAATAAATAGGTGAGAACATATAGGTCAAAACCTGTTAAAAGGCTAATTATATCACTGGCACAGGCAATGTAATGTAAAAGCTATTCCCCAGTTTAAATACATTTTAATTTCTAGCCATCTGGTGACCCTTGGAAATGAACTCACAACCACCTTGGGGGTCTCCTCCCTGAGGTTAAAAAATCAATTGCTGCATTTTTTGGCATATGACAGCAAAAAACTCAGTGGAATATCGGTGAAACCATCAGCAGGACTGTGTGTCGTTTGGACCCACTCTTTCACACCGGATAAAAAAATCCTAAGAACACACGCTAACATCTGTATTTTGTCTTCATTGGGAATGGGTATAGTCAACTTTCATTCCCTGGAAAAATGACTATGCAGTAGTCACAGGTATTTATCGGCTCCAGCTCCAACTGGCAGTGACGGAAACATGACAATCCGGTGGACATGCACATTTTCGCCCCTTTTCCAAGGCGATGCTGTGACGCACGTTGAAAGGACATTGGCGCGTGAATACATTTCAGTCCATCTGTTCAGCAGCGGTCAGACATCGTTTGATCGGCATCATGTTTGATTGACTGACTGTCAATGAAAGACTGCAAAAGTAAAAGATAAAAAAAACACCACCATGACATTTTTTTTAAACAGTGCCCCATAGGCCTACTAGTAGTCAGCACCATCCCAGCGTACTTTACATATCGAAGTTGAAGTAGTTGGAGAACAGTCAGTGCGATCTGGACATAGAAAATACCACTAACTAAACGAAAAACTAAAATACCAGACATTCTTACATTTTTTTGTGAATGTCTGGCCCGTGCAGCTCAGCAATGCCACTGATGGACGATCACAGCATTAAATACATCACAGACGTTTGTGATTGACAGGTGACTTCTGGGAGGTGCCGCAATCACATTCACTAATGACCAAAAAGCTTAAATGTGTCAAGATCTTAGCCTTCTCACTTGTGTTCGTCCACAAGTTCTTCCCCAGATGTTGACTGCTGGATGATGAGCCCCACACAAACAGCTATCACCATAGCGACTAATCTGGTACAGACTTTAAAAACACTGCATTTTTCTTGCGAATGCTGACAACAGTTTGAATTTTCACCTCAGAAAGTATTTCCTGCAAAAAGTAGCACAAAAGGTACCCAAGTCAGTAAGCCTGTCATGTCTTTAAAGGAGACCTCCTATGTCTTTTTATTACAGCAACAAACATGTCTAGGGCTTTTTCGGAGCATAATAAACCACATCCACTTACACACTTATACATGCTGACACTCGGGTCTTAGGAAATAAAGATCAAGCACTGCCATCGCCAGTACAAACACCAGCATAAAGTGAGGCTGTGCAGACGTACATATTCTCACCCCTCAAATTCTTGTGTTACAATTTACCTCTTAACTTTTAACTACCATCTGCGGTGCGGTCAGACGTTTTCCCCTGAAGAATACCGTTGTTACATTCAGTATTCATGCTTCTCCAGCAAATTGTAAAGGCTCCTGTTTCAGCAGAGCCAGAACTTTCATATTAAGGGAAACGAAAAATGTGAGGGCCGTTGTTTCGGGAGTACAAAAAACTATCAGCGAATGACGTGCATTACATGTTCAAATGCACCTGGGGAGATCAAAGAAGACCACAGAAGATATCTGGGCCAGCGTTCCGCTGACGTCCGCCACGCTGAGTTTCCAGCATTTTTAAGAGCCGACCACAACACTGTAGCCCAGAGGTGTAAACAAAATCAGTAAACCAGAGAAGGAAATAGAGCTGCTCTCCACAAGGCAGCGCAAACAATTACATGTTATTCCGGACCATTTGTAAGCTGTCACACGGGAGGAAGTGGTATGAGTTTCACAATTTCAAGCAGCAAGTTCATGCACAGAGCAGAGCCTGAGGACATCATCATGCTACTGGTGTTTTTCAATCTGAATTTGTAATATTTGTGTAATTAATACCACAAGACAAAAAACTTTTGATGTAGTTTGATATTTACATCTGTGTATACATTGTACTTACAGGATTTATATGTCAGAGCGGACATGTCGTGGAAGTCCAGCGGCGTCCACAAATCCCACATCCTGGCTGTGAGTCAGTGCTCCGCTCTCGGGGTCATTGCCACAGCGAGCCGTGATGGAGAGGTCATTATCTGGAGGCTGGAGACGCAAGGACCAGTGCTCCGCCTGCAGAGTCCGACACAGAGAGGGTGAGAAAACTGAATTGACTGCTGTTGAGTTATCATGCCAACATGAACTCATTTTGAGTATAAAAAACATTATCCCCTTGCTTCATCCATCCCTTGTGATAATATAGAAACCACTGGACAGATGCGAGGAAACTTGATGCACCTTACACACACGTTTTGATCATGATCAAACTGAAATTGAAATAAAATTGATTCATTTTTAATTTTTTGGTTTCTGTAGGCACATTTTTGTGTGTTTATTTGTTTATAGATTATGAATGGGTCTCTGGTAGGTGCACCCCAGCCCTCTCCACACAACACAGTTGGGTCCAAGAGTTACTGAACTATACATTTACCATTAATACATGATGGTTATTTCCAGTATTTTTATATTGTTTTATCAGTACGTGTACTTCAGAGTCCACTGGTCCCCTACTGGCGCAGGCATAGTAAATGTACATGGTAAACACTTGGTAAAATCCAAAATCCTTAGAAAAAAACAATATTAACTACGATGGCACACTAACACTAAATGTTCTTTCATAGGAAATAATTTAACCTTTTTTATTTACTTTACTTAATATTTTACTGTGAATATGTAATCATTGTTAATATCTGTTCTTTTTTTCTTCTGCTTGTGAAAATCTAGAGTGGTGCCCCCCGTGGACAGCCTCTTGTTCCTGCAGCATCGAGCTGGCGACAGAAAGCTGAGAAACAGAGGTGTCCTGGTCTCATCTCAGGCCGGCTGCCTCTGCTTTTGGAGCGTCACCGGACAGACGCACACTTACGGTGAGTGGGACAGAGGGAGGAGGGTGGACGCAGAGAGTATTTTTCGGAGGAAATGCATCCAAAAATAAAAAGGCATCAAGTCTCGCAGTGGGAGGGAGGTAGAAGCACCAAAGTGCACAAGCAGTTGACAAGCAGAGATGGATTTACAAACACCCCGAGCAGTGACAGTCAGACTGAACTGTTGACATGGCCTCCTGCCTGTACCATTCCTGGCAGCCCACAACTATGTCTTTTTCCAGATCCCATCTGTGTTTAGTGGTGTGGGATTCATGCACTGTGACCGCTGCATATGTGTACGCTCATGCATGGTTGTATGAGTGAGCCAGGGTGCATTTATGTGAGTGTGTCCGTATCTTTCTATATATGCATATTTCTAGCAGAAAGGAATTTGAGAGAGTGTGACATAATAGGGAGACGTGTGACATAACAGTAACCTTTAAAGAGCAGCAATTTGTCTCAGAGGTACGTTTGTCATTTAAGTCAAGACTGTTTTGAAATTTGCACTGAGTCAGATTGTAAATAGATTGCCTCACATGCAACTTTGAGTGAAAAAGTTGTTCGTCTGTAGACCTTTGTTAATAAACCAGGCTTGCAGAGACAATTGCTAATATGATAATCCATCTAGAGTTCTTTAATTTTGGAGTACAATTCTGTTTTTTTGCAGGCCAGTTCTTCGCTCCAGAGCAGACAGATGAGTGTGTGCTGACCCTGAGTTCAGATCAGCCTAAAAACACCATCCTGGTCTCTGGAGACACCGCGGGCTGGCTTCAGATCTGGGACATCTGCCACTTTGCAGTAGACATCCAAAACCAGGTGAGGATGTGTGTGCACTGTGGTGTATGTAGCAAATGTGTACTGCACAGTCCCATGTACCTGGTGGGCTTCTCTTTCTACCCAGACAGTTTGTGAGCGGCCTCCTCTGCTGCGGTGTTGGAAGGCTCATCAGAGAGCGTTAGTGAGTGTGGAAGTCCTCGAGCTGGCTGAAAGATTGTTCGTCCTCACAGCCTCAGCTGACGGCTCTGTTGGACTGTGGACAAAAGATGGAGACCACGTTGGTTCTTTCAGGCAGGAAGTGATGTGGAATATCACTGAGCCAGCTGCTTACCAGAGGTGAGGTTGATCAGATCCTCTCTGTTGCACGATAGCACGAGTCAAATAATAGGAAAACATGAAATCAGTGGCAGCTTAGAAATGGCAGTGCATCCATGAAACAACTTGACTTAATGGAACAGTCCAGGTCTAAAATAGAAATTAATATGTGTCCTCCGTAGGTTGCGAGATGTCTGCCTTCTCTCTGGCTTGTGATGTTTAAAGCACCTAAAAAAAAGCATTTTATAATCTCAACAGCAATGTCTTTTTACAGATATCATGACCCTGTTCCTCAGAATAATCCACAGACCTTGTTGTGAGCAGGTTCATGGAGGAACTAAACCTGGCAGCCATATCACTGTGAAAAGAAGGTTTAGTTTGGTAGAGAGAAAATAGTTCCGTTCAATTCAAGAGAGATCCATCCTGATGATGTCTCCAAAGCTCAGCAACTCAAACAGTCTAGATGGATATGTAGCACTTTAGGTAAAGGGATACATGTATTTTTGATTTTGAGTTGAACTTTAAATTTGCGACACACAATCACATTATCTGAAAATCTGAAAAAAAAAAATATTTTCTTGGTTGGAAGATTTGGTGAACCCACTAAGGGTTAACAGATTGACTCTGTGTCGCTCAGTGGTGTGCTAACTCTTCCACTGGAAGCCATAAATGCTAAAAATGACTGCGCACATGCTGCCTGTGAAGCATATTGGATTACACAGGCCAAAGATTTGAGGATGACCTGTGTAAACATGGCAGCCTTTTTGAAATGATATCACTCAGCTCTGCCAACACATAGTAGAGTGTAAAGGACAGGTCCAAACAAATAATGATGTCAGCACTGAGCCGTGATTGGTTTGTGCCAAATCTAATATAGAGAATGTGCGTCATGGTGGAGAACTTCCTCCAAAAGAAACTTCCCTCGTTGTTTCCACAGACATTTGAGTCTTAAATAGAAACTTCAGTTTGGTTAAAGGTCATAAACTCTGGCTTGGACGAGGCCCTCTGCTGTGTGCCTGACTGTATTTCTGCCACATGTTGGGTAAAGGAAAGAACACTCCCAATTTAGGAAGATGAAGTGAAAAACAGAGTCAGCACTTGAAGTACATAAATACACGTCTGCATGCAGGTGCATGTATTCATACATATTTACCATTGTGGTTTAACGCTTGTGAAGAAATGCTGCTGATGGCTGCTTGTGGTCTCTTAATTGAGACGTACCGCACGGAGAACTGTATTGAAATTCAAATGATAGGTTATGGTGATTTAGTGCACATGTGTTTAAGGAAGAGAGAAAAAATGTGAGTGGTATAGAATTACGGTAATTTTATATTGTCTGCATCAACTTCTCTCTGTCTGTCACTGCCTTTGTGGCTTCTGATTGGTCAACAGCTCTCAGACTGCTACACATCATTTTAAAACTTCTTAATACCTGCTGTGGCTTTCACATGAGAGTTTTGTAATTCAGATGTGTATAGCCATGCTAGCAGTGCAGCTGTAGGGATGGCAATGTCAGTCAGCTATCATCACTCTAGCCCAGAATGAAATATCACAACAACTATTGGATGGATGGCCATGGACCGTACTCACAGGTTGGCCACTTTCCTCTGACTTAATGCTGCGAGTCGAAGCTTAAATGCTGTACTGCTTTGTTCCAGGACGTTGCAAGTCCTGTAAATTGGAGGGACATCGGGCCATATTTCAAGGTACAGCAACAAATATGATAATCTATTAACTTCCCTTAAACCAAAGCTAATGCTAGCATTCAACCACTTCCTAGCTAACGTTTCCGTTTGACAGTATTACTCTGTATGATAGGGAAGTCATAAATTAATTCTAAAATATCAATGCATGTCTTGGACACATTTATTTGGACGTGAAGTGCACTGGATGTACTCAAATGGTAACATTAGCTAGGAGATGGTTGAATGCTAACGTTAGCTAATGGACAATCAACTGAGTTGTTTTTTTCTTCAAATATTGCCCGATGTCCCACACGGTTTTACTCTCTGTCATTTTTTCAGTTGCTGATCAATCAGGAATCGGTAAAATGACAACAGTTTGTAAGATTGTCCCTTTATTTATACATGACTTTCAGCTAGCTAACAGCTAACAATTATCTCAGCAGTGTTAATTGGTAGACCAAGATAATCAGCATAGTAAACATAGCTACTCAACATGCTGCTAAAGCAAAGCCTCACAGAGCTGCTAGCATGGCTGCAGACTCTAAACTATGCATTGCCCAGTTTTTAAGCCAAGAGGTAGATACTGTACATTATCAAATGTTTTATTATACATAAATAAAACATCCCAAATTTCAACAAAGAGGCTGCAAAACCATAATTGGTATGAAATTGTGTACTGAGCTACTATCAGCTTGTATATCCATGAAGTTGAGCTATAGCAGATGTTGAAATTATAATCAGTCAGTTTTAATTCACCGAAAAAAGCAGACTGAAAAAAATAATGACAAGCTCTTAGACACACACACACACACACACACACACAAAAGGAACACAGAGTGCTCAAGACCAGGCCAACAACACCACAGAACTTGGGAACAGCTACAGCTCTGGTTTAAATCAAATCTAACAACAAAAACACACACAGATATTGGACTCTGACAAAACATCATCCAACAGAGATCACCTATCTAAGTCCTGTCTACTTCAGTGACATGAACAAAATTGGGAAACCTGTCTAATCTAATGTCAACAGCTTTTTGTTTGCACAAGTGAATTGCCTTCAGCGAAGAGCAATATCTTTTCTGACATTCATAGGAAAAAACTGTCAGAAGGCACAGAGGAGGAGAGCACTGAGAGTGACGACGCAGGGTTCAGAGTGGTCAGAAGTCAAGTGCCTAACCCCAACAGCAGGGTTGAAACTTCACAGAAAGAATGCTGCTCTGAAGGTCACCATTCAGTGCAAACAGGTGTGTCAAGGTGCTGCACACATACACACACACACACACACACACACAGATGGCCTCTCCCTGACCCAGGCCATCTCCAGCCACCGTGCACCAGGAATGTCCCCTCCAATAATTACTACTTTTGTCAGAATCCTACTCATATTTATGTGTGTGTGTGTGTGTGTGTGTGTGCGCGCGCGTTTAGGTACTGTAGGAAAAAGGTTTGTACATACAGGTCAGGATGGCCTTCCAAGCTAATTAAACCTGATACTCTGATTAAATCATGGCCAATTTCACCTCGTTATGAAGACAAGAGTCAGAGCATTCTTCACATTCTCCTCCCCTCAAATCTGGAGCTCAGCTCAGGAACATTTGGGCAATGTTCTGCTCCAGAGACACAAGCCAGATTAGAAAAAAAAAAAAAAAAAAAAT
Source organism: Diplodus sargus (assembly GCA_903131615.1). NCBI lineage: Eukaryota > Metazoa > Chordata > Actinopteri > Spariformes > Sparidae > Diplodus > Diplodus sargus. The sequence continues at coordinate 3,010,598 of CAEMYA010000140.1, read as the reverse complement.
TAAGTGCAAAAATGCTCAAGGCTTTTGTGTGTATATGTGTGTTGCGTGTGTGTATCCGCAATATCCACATTTCCTACATTTTCCTTTCACTGTCTGCCCATAACTCAGAACCTGCCAAAATAAGCGATTAACTGTGCTTTTGCAGCAACCACACCCAGGCAGGCAGTAACACACACACACACACACACACACACACACACACACACACACACACACACACACTAGCTAACATTGTCTCCTGTCATCCACTGTAGCATCATCCATCAGACCACCAGAGAATGAACACAAGCAACCTCAGCCGCCCTTGGTAAACAAAATCAGCAGCTGATGAGTGTAAACACCGTTGACGGTCACACCACTTGTCATTCTTATCTCAATTGTCTTCTTTACTTCCCTCATCCTTCCATCCTTTCTACCGTCATCTGTGTATGTGTCAGTATCTGTGTGAGGACTCTTGCCAGAAGGTAGCTGTGTGTCATGAGAGCAGACATCCGTTTGATGACATCCGCCACGGCAATCACTGCTGATTGGATGTGTTCGCCCCATCAGACTCTGCTCCTACAGGTGAATTTGGTAGTGATTACTGGATCCTGTCCCTTCTCTCCTCCTCCTGCACGATCTTTATGTTCTGTTAGTGTCCAGTGACTGCAATTACAAATATGCTTTTCATTGCGGTTTTGTTTTTATTGTGCTGTTCTTACAAAATATTGCCAGAATCACACATATAAACTAATCAAACTTAAAGGCATAGTTACAAATTTTGAGGAATGTGTTTATTTGCGGTCTTGCTAATAGTTAGATGAGAGGTCAATACCACTCTCATGTCCGTGCGGTAAATATTAGGAAACAGCCAGCAGCTAATTAACTAAGCTTAGCATAGAGACTGGAAACTGGAAAAACAGCTAGCAAGGAACCTCCAAAGCTCAGTCAGTGGCATGTAATGTCTTGTTTGTTCAATCCATACAAAGTATGCAGTGTAAAATGTGTTTTTTGTGGTTTTACAGATGTTATGTGCTAGACTAAAGTATTTCTTGGCAGAGCACATGTACTTCCTAGAGTCTTGTCATCACTGAGAGGTTACTAAGCAAAAAGCAAAGAGACCTGAAGTGCTGATAGGTGGATTTTGTTACAATTGGATAGAGTCAGGCTCCCTCTGTTTCAGGTCTTAAAGCTAGTATTACTCTTGGCAGGAAAGTGAATAACCTAATTCCCAAAATGCTGAACAGTTCCTTAAACTATTTACCTATCTTCCTGTAGTGTGGAATTAAATGTGTAAATGAAGCGTTAAACTTACATCTAAGCCTGTCTTAGGACTTGGTCTGGTGTGACCATTAGCTTGTACCAGCATACATCATATAGATTTGCTGTGAAATTTACATTAGTGAGTCAGTTTTGTTGATTTTTCGTTACTTGTGCTTCTATAAAGTTACAATTTGCCATAAAATGATCCTATTACTGTTACTGCTGTTTAGCAAAAGTTACACTGAGGGAATTCAGACAGCTCTAAATCAATCACACCTGACACGAACATGCCTGACCACTTGTGATTGGATCCCTTCCCTGATCTATATCTAAATAAGGACATAGATCAGTGGAACAAACAGATATGACTTCTTTTGCACAAATAAAGAAATATCTTCATACACAATGTTTTACAATGTATTGTATTTAAAGCCAAATGCAGAATGCACAAATAATTTAGAATTAGATGTAGCCATTTTTCAATCTGCTCTTTCATAGTGCAATGACCGGAGTTTTCATGAACGATAAACTTTATGTCATAGCTCTCCACCTTCAACAGTCATTTTGCCAGGCTGGTCCGCTCTACCTGGTTCTGAAAAGTGAAATTTCATATTTAACGTATTATGTAAATACGTTACAGTTGCATAGTTTTTCGTCTTCGTGGTAATCTAGGCTTGCAGCAGCGGCCAGCAGAAAAGGACTGGTCAGCACACTCGGCTATAAAAGGCTCGATCAATTCTTGGAGGAATGCGAGGGCGCAGTTCCACTTCCTTTTCGTCCCAGAACTGTGGCTGTGGCGCTCCACAGTCAGCCTGCAGAAACGTCCAAAATCGCATGATTGATGTGAGGGGATAATGAAAGAGGAATAACAGACAGAAGAGAGAAATTCTGCCTTCTATTTTAGATACATCTGATGGGAACGATCTGATTTTCTTTTTCCTCCTTTTCTTGTTTTTTGTCTTCACCGCTCTAAATCTTTCTCTTGATCTAACCCTTTGTTGAGCTTCTCCGTTTTCTCCCTGTTTCCCTCTCCTGTTTCCTCATCCCTTTATACTGTGTATGTGCTGCCACACTGAGCCTCCTTCGTGGCCTAGATATGGAAGAGGCTTTTCCTGCCAATTCATGAGGAGTGACCACTGAGAGGTCAGACAGGAAGTTTAAAAGACTCCTATCGCTTTAGATGTCTGTTGAAGGGAGAATGTCTTGATGCCGGTGCTCCATATTTATGAAAACTGTTTTCTGAACCTGAAGCAAAAAAGTCTGTTCCTCATTTTCCTCCTTTGTTTTTTTTTTTTTTTTTTACTCATATTCCTTTTCCAGGAGATGCCTTCTCAACGGAGGATTTACCTACAATCCCTATCAGAGTCTGACGGGTTGCAAAAAAGCTCAGCATCTGGAAGGAGAAGTGAACTTCCTCCGTGTCCAGTCAGCCATGAACGAAGATGCATCTGACATTTCTTCACATTCACACGTTTTACTTATCATCACGGGTCTGCTGAATCGCACAAATCAGTGATGCAAAGCCGCCATGCCCTATTTTTTACTTGTTTTCCTTCCACATTCGATTTTGTACGTATTTGCATGTGCTTGCCCGCTCATCCCTGAAAAACGGGTTATTTTAAGCACCAGTCTGGATGTTTTAGCGGGGGAGGAAGCGAGAGCGGTTCCCTTTTCTTGAGTTTGTGTCTCAGGGATAAATACAAACAGACACAGCTGGGACACACAGGGCAAGTCATCCAGTCTGCACTTTTGCCCCTTCAGGCATCTGCACAACATTACTCAAATCGACCCAGTGTGTTGTCAGATTGTTTGATACCAGTGATATAAATTTCACCCAAAAGATTTACATATTTTTGCCTCTTTTTTTTGTGATGTGGAATAAAACCTCAATGACATATTTATACATTTCTCAGTTTGTTGTCCCAGAGGGTCTATCAGAGCTTTCAGTTGTGGGATATTCTGACGTTCTTTCCTTTAAAGACAGTTTGAAAATAGAGTTTCAAGAGACCATGCACCGCTGACAGAAACTTTATATATGGAAAGCTCATTCAGTTGTGAAAGATGTGGCTCCTGCTTGTCTAAAGAGATGGGGGGTTTTTTTGCAGCATGCATTTGGGTCAAAAGAACAACAAGAGTGTCCCTTTTTTTGTGTATGTAGCTGTGGTCCCCGAAAAAACACCCACTCAGTCTCTGTGAAGCCAGAATATGCCAGGTTAAAGGGACGCTGTGCAGTTTTGGAGGTATTCAAACGTAGAATTTTGATGTTTACAATATTAAGGAGGTAATAATACGAACTCAGAAATATTTATCTTTTTCCATGAGTGAATAAACAGGCTTGTCCTCAGAGGAAAATAAGGTCCCCAGAAGACAGTTTGAAGCTAGAAAGGTGGCAGGGTCCGCCGTATAAAAACAAAGTCAAACAGCCGAAAATTGTGTTGTTCTTTAACGGTTTGTTTATTCAGTCACGAACATCAAGAAAGTTTGTTTATTTTCTTTGTTTTCGGCATAAAATTTAAACAGCCTTTCCCAAAACCACATAGTGCACCTTTAAAGCTCAATTTCACTCATTTCCAACATCAGACCTCTCTCAGCCTTTTCTCCTCAGAGGGGATAAAACACTCAAGAGAACAACCCTCGCAGACCTTAATGCGTAATTTCGGCTGACACACACACACACACACACACACACACACACACACACACACACACACACACACGCCCCAAACAGACGACAGATGTTCCAAAATACCACAGTAACAACAGCGCAGATGCAGGCTGGGAAATGCCCTGTGAGATCTTCATTGCCTCAGTTTAAAGCTGCTTAAGGCTTTTTAGAGCCGGAAACAGGCAAAGAGCTGCGATCCTGAGTTATACGCGGTCCGATTTCACAGGAATCAGAGAGAGGGAGAGTAAAGAGAAGGTGGCCTGAGAGCGCGGGGATGTGTTATTTTTCCTCCCTGCGTGTTTCCTCACTTGAAGTTGTGCAAGAGTTGTTTTTTTTTTTCCCAGCGCTGCTTTTTCTGTTCAGAACTTGCGTCTCTTTGTAGATCAGCGTGACAGTCGGAGAGAAAGTGAGGGATTCATGTGTGGGAACTGCAGCTGGAAGGAAAAGTGCAGCTGGGATTCTTTTTTCTTTTTTTCTTTCTTTTTTTTTTCTTGCCTGGAGCGAGACAGACGGGAGTTCTGTGGCGAAATAAGGCAGAGTTGGAGAAAGGAGGGAAAGGGAAGCAGTAGAAAGAGATGACAGAGGGGAAGAGGTTGACAGGAGGAGAGCATACGGCTTCGGTGAGATGAAGGAGGAGCGAAAGTGGACTTTACGTGACGAGGTGGAGCGAGGAGGAGGCTAGAGGATGACGGAGGGGAGGGGATGCCGGGGGGGCACACGCGCACTTCCCCACACCAGAAAACACCTGCGCGGCTACGCTTCTTCCCTCGTCTGCCTCGGAGCGTGCGTTCTCTCCACCCTCCTCTCACTTTCTCAGTCTACTCACCTGTCATTTGCTTACTGTGTGCAGCACACCTGCACTCACGGTCTACACACACCCTCTCTACTCTCTCCTCTCTCTGTCTCTCTCTCGTCCTCGGAGCAGCAGGTCCCTGGAAGCAGCCAAACTGTCAGTGACTGCTGCAAACACATGCTCGTTCTCAGCTCGGCTCTCTCTTCAGTCGCTGCCAAGGAAGAAGGAGGAGGAGGAGGAGGAAGAAGAGGAGGTGGAGGAAGAGAAGTGAGGCTGGAAGGAACAGACTGAAACACACAGATAGAGGGGAGAGAGAGAGAGAGACTTGGACCAAAACCCCAGACTGCTTACCTCTCGCCTGCGCCGCGTGAGAGACTGGAGGCAGCCGACAAGTGATGCGTCGCACATAATCCGGACTTTTTCTTCAGCTTCAGGGTATTTTCTCTGTCACAATGATGAGGAGAGACCGCCTGTTCTTGGCCGCGACCCTCACAGCCATCTTCTCCGCTGACCTTTACTTCATCCTCCTGCCCAAGCTGCGCAGCGTGGGGCACAGGTCGGGCCACCTCTGCTCATGCGGTCCGGACGGCAACCTGTCCCTCCCCAGGCACGGTGGCCTCGCCACCCCGCAGCTCTCCAACTGGACTTCTTCGCCGCCCTCGGAGATCGCCGCGGCTGAGCCCGCGGACGGGGGGTCAAAGCTGGGGAGGCTGTTCGCTCACCCTCTGTACAACATCCAGGCTCCGATGCTGGGGCCGGAGGAGAGGCTGCTGCAGGTGGAGCAGCTGATGGAGTACTACAGGAGGAAGGTGTCGCGCTGGGAAAGGTCAGTTTCAGGTGTCGCTCTTCAGAATTAAGAAAAATTAACACGTTGCTTGTTTTTTTTGTTGTTGTTTTTTTCTTCCCTCACAGTTGCAATGATTTTGCAACCGCTGACAAGTTACTAAATGAGACATTTCCTGGGTGTTACTCAACTCGATTGTGAAAGAAGTTCATGTTTGGCTGACAGATCTGACTGTGAGAGCACATGTTCAAGGGGCAGGGTCACTGACATTGCGGCCGCTCCTTCAGCGGACGCACACAAACAAACACACACACACACACACACACACACATGCACGCAAACGCACTTGTGCATTTGCCCATGATAACAGATGTACACCCACGGACAAAGACGCCAGGATGTGTAGACTGTTCCGTGCGTCATAAAACTCTAAATGTCGAGTGGGCCGGTGGTGGCAGAAAAACCCTCGCCAACATGTCACTGGGAGAACTCCCGTCTGGAGCGCTCTCTCTCTCTCTCTCTGTTAGGTAAACAAGGATTTAAACCCGTTTTAATCTGTGGGAGCCGAGGCTGTCTTGGCGCGTGGGGCCCGTCTGTCTGTCCCGACACTGCGCACTCCCTCCGAGAGATACAGACTTTGGGCTCTTGTGGTGGAAAATCAGAAGAAATACGAGCAACGGATCTCCTCCGTCTGCTGCCTTGTAAAGAAAAAAACAAAAACAATGGATAGAGCCCAAAGGCATGTTTAAGACTTGCAGAAAAAAATCTTGCAACGTCATCTCAACACTGCGAACACCTCGGAGGGCTCTGTGACTGTTAGAATGATCAGCTCAGTTTGCTTGTTTGTTAAAGTTGGCTTTTCGGGACGTAATTACAATTTTTATGTCTGGGATCCCATCTTTCAGTGTAGGGTGGTACTTAGAGTTGTTGGTGTTAGAGGACCATGTTTCCAAACTGCATTTTGGAAAGAATTTTTTTTTTTATGACAGGGATTTAGCTATTACAGACCCATCCTAAGCAAAGAATTTCCTACATTAGGAATCCTAATTTTGGATACATTAAAAATTCAAAAATACCTGCCAGAAACGGCAGCGCCTCTGTTGTCAGGTCTGCATGGCGATGACAATAAAGATGGAGGCCATGAGCACAGAAATGTTATGGTTGAAAGGCTCCTCAAACCTTAACCTTTGGAGACGCTAACGCTGTTTTTAGCATGATGGAGGAGCTGACACATAATTCAGCCAGTTGCAGATGCTTGACAGGACGAGCGCTGATTGAGTAATAAAGCTTATTGTGCTAGCTACGTGGTCTGACATAAAACATGACACATCTGTGAGGTAAGGAAATTGCCTCTGTGCTAAGATGGGATTTTCCCTGTCTTTGAAACTTATAGGATAGGATAAGTAGTCAGGGATTTTTCTGTGATGGAGCCCCCAGTCATCCTGTATTTCAGTTGAACCTTCCTGGCAACTGCTGCAAAGAAATTAACACAGAAGCATTGTTCACTTCCTGTTAATATGTCCTGTGTGAGTCTGCACTCCGCGTGGTCTCACTTGTATATTGTCTTGATTACCCTGATCTGTCACTTCAACTCTGTCGGATGACAAACTCTTATTTATAGCCCCCCTGCTGTATTATCTTGCCGCCTCATCCAGCCCATGACCGGTGTTTGTTTGGGTTGGGAGATGACCATCCCACTCAGAGCGGTCAGCTCCGGCGATGTGGTGCACCCGCTCACCGCAGACATATTTGTTTTGGAATCAGGTTATTCTTGCTCAGGCTTTAAGTGTAGCAGAGAGGAGAGGCGGCTGTGGAAATTCAGAATCTTCTTACAAATTCTGCTCTTAAAGACAATAGGAAAAAATAAACTGGGCTTACAGGAGGCACACTGGCAAATACAACAGTGTGTATAACAAATGTATTAAATAAGTGTGTCCTTGTGTAGTTCCTCATATCCTCTTTTGTTTTGAACAGATTCTTGCTTGAGAACCTGCTGTGAGGAAAACCTGTTGAATGCACTTTGCCACAGATTTCTGGCACCGAGTACGCTCCAAATCTGTGGTCTTTCCAAAATAAAACACTGCCTTCACAAAATGCCGTTAGAAGTTTTGCCCAAGCAGTGGATTTTTTTTCTTTCTTTTT
>CAEMYA010000140.1:2973626-2996365 GCA_903131615.1 Diplodus sargus | reverse complement strand
TTTTTGATGTTTCCCTTTCTGTCTTTGCGGATGGTGTCGTCCACTATTTTCGTAAATTATGGGGTCAATTTGTACCAGACTTCCTGTTTTGCGCCATAAATCTGCGCGAACGGGGTTCAGTCCCTCTCCAGCTCGGTGACACGCGGAACAAAATGAAATATGGAGGCTGAGAGAGGAGAATTTTTGGGGAGATGTCTGCCTTCTCTTGAATATAAATAAGCATGACCTAGTTACTTTAAGTTAGCGTGATGCGAAAGTGATGTCAGAGTCATGTCATTTTAAACACTTGTTTTCTTCACCTGATCAAAGATGACACCCGGAGTGAGCGAGCGGTTTCTGGGTGAGGGCTCGGAATAATGTTGTTGTTGTCTGTTCTTTTTAAAAGGTGGGAGGTGAACCCGTTCTTCTGTGACACCATAAAGCAGCTGTATCCCTATAACTCAGGCAACAGGCTCCTCAACATCATCGACATGGCCATCTTCGACTTCCTCATAAGTATTTTTGCACCACTACTTACTGCTCTCATCTACTACTCACATACGCGTGAGAACTTTCCCCATCTTTCGTTGCATTTCTGTAAAGTGTTGGGCCCTACCTTACAGGCAACATGGACAGGCACCACTACGAGATTTTTACCAAATTCGGGGACGAAGGATTCCTCCTCCACTTGGACAATGCCAGAGGGTGAGAGACAAAATCACCGCAGAACATCAGATATCATCACTGTGATGTTATGCTTTGTGGTCTCATGTCCGTGTTTCGTCTCGTGCTCAGGTTTGGGAAGCACTCTCAGGATGAGATGTCCATCCTGGCTCCGCTGTCTCAGTGCTGCATGTAAGTGAAGTTTGTAGATCTGGTGTCGTTTTGTAAAGACGTTTCCAGACGAAAATGACTCCGTCTTCTCTCCGTCCTCAGGATAAAGCGCTCCACACTGGTGCGTCTCCAGCTCTTGGCCCGAGCAGAATACAGGCTCAGCGAGGTGATGAGGGAGTCCCTGGAGGGAGACTCACTGCGTCCCATCCTGACGGAGCCCCACCTCTTAGCGCTGGACCGCAGGTTAGAGAAGGTCCTCGGCGTGGTGCAGCGCTGCGTCCGGAGGCTGGGCGAGGCCGAGGTGATCACCAGAGACTTTGTCAAATCCACAGCGAGGCCTCAGGCTGCCACAGAGAAGAAAAAGGTCAGGTAACAGAGGACGATCGCTCCTCCTCCTCCTCCTCCGCCTCCTGGAAAGCAAGCAAGACTTCACGATGAAGCGCAGATGAAGGTGGTTTCCGATGGAAGGAACAAGCCATAAATGGAAGACGCTGTGAAACCTTCAAGAGGGGCTTGTCAGAGAAGGAAGGAATCTCTTTGTGGAGGTTCAGAACATGAATCACTGCTGGCCTCAAATTCCTACCACAGAGCGATTCCTATTTTTCTTTTGTTTCTCTCATGCTCAGAAATTCATTTTAGGAATCAGGAATCTCATTTTTCATGTGCACTCACCTTCAGGAATACAGTCAATTTCAGCCCTTAGAGGATCAATTAAAAATGACCACTTTGACATGGAAATGAGCTGAGAGAGTGAAAAGCAAAGCAGCAACAGTATCAGGGAATATTTCTGAGATACACGAAGCCATAGTTTATATTTATTAAGGATTAAAGAACGAAAGTTTTGGGTGTCCATGTGATATTAAAATAATTAAAGTTATTTTATGTGATGGCACGGTGCAAGTTTTGATTGTAGTTATCACCTGTAAGGATTGTGTGTGTGTGTGTGTGTGTGTGTGTGTGTGAGTGAGAGAGAGAGAGAGAGAGAGAGAGAGAGAGAGAGAGAGAGAGAGAGAGAGAGACAGAAAAGTGCTACCTATAAAACAACCATTTAGTTTACTCCACCCCACTTTCCAGACTTGTAATCCTTCTGTCTCATCAGAGTGCTTAAACAGCTTTACGACTTCGCCGTCAACCAAAACAGGCTCAGGCAGAAATCGCCAACCCAAAGCATCGGAGAAATGTATATGTTCCTCTAAACCATGTAAATCTGCGACTGACTTTTCCTCTGCGAACATGTCTGAGCGTCTTGCCGATGCTCCCATCCGACAAAACCTGGCGCGTTCCAGCTCTCTATTTGATGTAAAGTAAGACGAACAACCGCAACTATTTTTAAGAGATCTCAAGAGCCTGCGAGTCGTGCCAAATAAAGTCAGACGTCAGGCGGGGAGGCTGATAAGCAGCAAAGAGCATAACATGTAAATACCTTCATCCCTCAGCAGTTACACAGTGTGTCTTCATCAAAACTTAGCAACAGGAATAAACATGAGGAAGGAAACAGACTGAACTCTTCCAACTGAAAATAACTAATGGCACTTTAAGTCAGCGAATGTCACTGCTGCCCAGGGCCAAGTTCAGTTGTTAATAATTAAGTTCAAGACTTTTGCTCATTATTTGAAAAATATCACCGCATGGAAAAATGACCTAAGTTTGCGGAAGTCATAAAAATCCTGTTGAAGGAAAAATTGAGTGATATAGCTTGTTATTAATCACACAAAAAAACATGTTTAAAAATAATGAGGGCTCGCAAAAGGGGAATGAGAAAAGGTCAAAAATAAGAGGGGTTTTTTTATACAGGCTTTGGTGCAGGAACCAAGAGCACCTATCATCAGGGGTGACAGAGCAGCGACATGTCTCCCCCTGCTGGACAGATGTCATGCTACATCTGTGTTTAGACCCTCTCTACACCTTCCACGAGGTTTTTAGCTTTTCAGGAATAAAATTCAAGGACTTTTCAAGCACTTTCACCACACATAAATCATAACAATAAATATCAGACGATGTGGTTGCTTTGGGGCCCCGAAGACACCGCAGGGTCCCCGTGAAGAAATGCAATTTTGATTTGAATGGGCTGTAGGACTGACAACAGGAGTGGCTGACAGCAAGAGGTCGGCTAGGGTGACCAGACAGAAACATTTGGGACGATCCTGAATTACAAAGCCGTCGTCCCAAATCCTGAATCATGTCCCGTTTGTCCCGAAAATTACTAGTAATTTAGGAGAGCTGTCTGGACTTTGAGACTCAACTCGAAGGCAGCGGAGACTTGACGATGACAGTCTTCTACCTTCCAATAAGAATATCGCCTATATGATCAAGACATATCTGTTACGTTAGACCCTGCAGCATATAATCATAAAAATCACGCCCTGTAGTGCCCATCATCAGTTTTAGACACTTGCTTTACTTTAAAAACCAGTATGCAAGATTTAGTGGCGTCTTGCGGGGAGGCTCAAGATTGCAACCAACCAAACACCCGTTGGCTGCTGATCATGCCAAAAACATGACAGCTCCTCTGCAGAGTCAAAGGTTTGTTTGTCCACTCTAGCCAACTGTAGCAACATGGCGCTGCAACATGACGAACTCTGTGAAAGAGGACAAAATACCTGAAATGTTGATGTTGACATAAAAGGGCAACCCTGGTTAAAGTTAACATTTTCAAAACTTTCAAGACTTTTGTACAAATCCCTTTCTATACCATTATTAAAGAGGTTGTCTCCTTACATGTGTTAATCACTTTTTAATTATCGAGTGCCTTGTTTTAGGTCCAACAGCAGATAACGTTATTTTAGAAGTTAAGCTGACCAACACTACCACATCACCAGTTCCGCAGAGCCCCTTTAAGATAAACTCCACGTCATTCATGATGCTTAAAAACAAAAACACAGGAGGGAATGACTTAACTTAGAGCCTGAACTATCATTGCAAGTAGAGAAACAAGGTTTTTTTTTTTTTTTCAAAAAGGAGGAAATCTGACACAAACGTTGATTCATTTTTACTTTTTTATTGCTTAAACTGCCATCTGGAACAATCTATACCAAAAGGATAAACATCTTTGCACATACAGGAGGTCAAACTGAATACAGGGTAGAATAGAAAAAGAATGGTCCTCTGATCGCCTGCAGCTCTCTGCGCTGCGGGCCTGACAAACTCACTGAAGGTCGGGCTAGCAGGAGTGACTGACTACTACTGTAAAGCCCAGGTTAGGTAAGCTAAGGCAAACCGGGACGATTGCAGTGTGGTTAAAAACATTTTGGACTAAAACCGATGATGATGCTGCTATTTACATGAAAACAATATTTGTGAGTCGCACCCTCGCCCCTAACGGAGTCACTTCCTGTGGATGAGGACAAACGGGACGCGTCGCCAGTGGACACAAACCCACATGTGACCAGATCCACGAGGCGTTAGGAGAGGGGGTGCGGATAAAGATGATCAAAAATACACTCATGTCCGTGAACGAAAAAACTCCTCGCACTAACCTGACTACCCTGCAATCGGCACCAAAATCAAATCTTTTTTTTCGGACGTACGAACATACATCTCGATTCTAAGCGAGCGCTCCGAATGAGACACAACAGAAAAACAGACACATGACTGGTTCAACGTCATCTCTGGTAACAGACAAGTGAGGCAGGAATGAAGAGTTAAGCCTAAAATCCAAAAGTCAACATCGTGTGATTTTGGTAAAGATCTTTAAAAAAGAAAAAAAAAAAAGAAGAAGAGGAAGGAGAAGAAGAAGAAGAAGAAGAAGAAGACAGACTTAACATCTTATGCCATCTAAATAGAAGCAGTTAAGCTCGGGAGTAACAAACCAAATATTTGACAAAGTTCCTGCTTCTGCACGCAGCTGCAGCAGGGCCACACTTCTTTTTTTTGTTTTTATTTTTTACAATGCACGCTCCCATTCACACCGGATCACTGGATGCCTAAAAAACATCATGCCAAGTAAGCATAGAGAACAGATCACAAGCTACTCTGATGAAAGGACAGCCACCTTTTTCAATAGGCAATAAGCGATGACACTAGTCTGAAATAAATATCTGCCTGTCAGCTCACCTGTGATGCTTCGATACATAAAATACTTCAGATGTCCTGAAATCCATAAACCAACTTTATATATTTTTTTTTCAAGACTTCACTTCAATAAACCTGTAATTACCCAATAAATTGATCTATTTTTAAAAAGGTTGAATTAACCCATGACACAATACAATTACATACTGTTTTTGTCAGTTGACAAGAAGAAGCATTTATTTACTTTGTGGCACTGGACACCTAAAATAGAATTTATGGAAAAATAAATGTTTACAAAAGACAGTTAAACGTATTTTTTTTTTAAGTTCACCATCACTCCAAACCATAAGTTTATCATTTAGTCCATGATAATAATAGAACTATGATCATTTTAACTATACTATGATAACATTTTTGATTACAAACCATAGCAGAAGAGTGACCAAGTTATTTGGTATATACTAAAAAAATTGAATACTGAAATACACTTAATACTCTTGTTTTTTTTTCCTTTCTTTTTTTATCATGTTTTTTTTTTTTTCCTCAGAGTAGTCAAGGCAGTTCTTGTATGGTCGTTCTACCGATTAAGAGGACAATAAGGGTGATAACTACTTCCTGTTTTGAGCTCCAAAAATAGTCAGGGAAACGGAACACGCACTGCATTTCCACGGCTATGCATAATCAAACATTTGGCACTAGCCTGGTAGCTGCACAAGAAAATAAAAAGTTGTACAAGCTCTCTCAAACTAAGCAAAAAACAGGCTCGCCGTCGTCTCGTCGTACCAATCGGAGGTAACCAAAAAAAAAAAAACGAATGGAGCACAACCGTCGCACAGCTGAAAAAAACGTCCTGCTTTCTACGGCTTCTAGATCCCGCTCTACGCTGTCTAATCACTGATGTCAAAAGGAAACTCTAACAGGGAAGAAGCAGCCCTCTCTTCACTTTAAATCTACAACATAAATCTGATACAAATTTACCAAAAGCGCCATGTAAAGGTTGATTGTCCTGTCTCGTCAGTCTGAGACCCTAATGTCTTTCAGATCTCCTCACAATCCTGCTTTGTGTTTCAAAAGAAAGCCGGCAAACACGTATATAAACATAGGTAACGTGATGTAACTGTGCCTACAAGGTAGCATACAGCAGCTGGTATAAGCGCTGGTGAATGGCTGAAAGAAGTCACCTCAGCGTGACGGGCGGTAACAACGAAAACCATCTCCGCGGTGTGTGAAACCAAAAAAAATTAAATTAAATTAAAAAAAGGGGGAGAAAAGCCAACAGAAAGAAGAAGAAAGTGACAAAAAAAGCAAATTGCATTGGTGGACCCTGGGTCTGAAAGAGGGAGAAAGAGGGACGGGGTGGAGAGGAGAGCGAGAGAGAGAGAGAGAGAAAGAGAGAGAGAGAGAGAGAGAGAGAGAGAGAGAGAGAGTCACCCCTTCAGACAGACAGCGAGACGAAGCTGTTGTACTGTTGGATGTTGCGTTTGAGAATGTCCGAACAGGGGCCCAGGACGCGCTCGAAGCGAGGTCGGTCCAGCTTCACGCACTTCAGCGGGCCGCGGGCGACCACGGTGGCGGCACGCGGGCGGTTCATCAGCAGAGCGATCTCACCTGGAGAGACACACAGTAAACGGTAAATCCATGAATGACAGAAACAGAAATCCCAGAAAGCAATTTAGCAGATATTTCGAGTACAATTCATTAAGAACACAAAGTCTCAGAGTTATATTCTGTTTTCCAGATCTGACTCGGCGCAGAGACATTAGTTACAGACAGTGTTTGGTGCCACTAGTGCACAACAGTTACACATGTTACACATACTGTAATTATGATATAAAAGACTGCTGTGATGTCGCTTTGGTTCTTACCAAAGTAGTCAGATGGTCCTAACCTCCCCACTTCCACAAACTCCTCGTTCTCTGAGCGACGCTGCAACACAGCTGCAGAACCCTGAAACACACAAACACACAGATCAGCCACAGAGCAGTTTTAAAAATTCAAGATTTAGCTCAACTTCAGTCTTAGCAGCACCTGTGACAGATGACAGTTTATCATCTGTATAGAGGTGCATCTTTAAGAAAAAAAACTGAATGACTATAATGCATGTAATATATCATCCTAATTTTACATTTTCTTCATCTGGGAATGGAAGGATTTACCAGAAATTAAAGGAAATGCCCGTCAAAATTTGGTGTTCATTTTGATTTTTGTTTTTTAAAAGATGGACTTTGTCTTCTTCTGACCTTTCCTCAACAGGTCACAGACATTTATTATAATACTGTTCTGGGCATGTCCAAAACAGCTCAGAGAGTAAGTAGAAATGTTATTAAATCACAACAGAGGGCACTAAAGGGATTATATGATCAACTTAACATGAACAGAAGTAGCTCGGCTACAACCACTGCCTGCTGGCCCAGAGCAGGAAACAACATGGGTTACGTCAAAGAGTCAGTGCTGCACAATGTTACGACATAATCATGTTCACTACAGAGGCCCTGAATGCACAAACAAGACATCTGATACCATTGAAACACTGCTTAACATGGGTTTACAGAGATACAGATTGCAATATAATTCTAATACGACATCGTCTTCATTACTTATTATTTTCTGCAAAAGCCAGTAAAAAACACCAGTCATACATTCTTAAAAAATGTCCACTTTACAATAATGTAAAACAAAAAAATAAAAACAAATGATCACATTTAAAAAGCTGGAAGCAGCATTTTCACAAATTCTTGCATTTTATCATTTTGATTATCAAAACAGTTGCAAATTCATTTTCTGATGATCGACTAAGCAATTAACCCACAGATCTTTTCAGCTCTGGGGAACATTTTCACATCACCACAAGAGGGCGCACATGTGTTGATAACAAATTGGTTGTAATGGTTTAAATACCCAGTGATGAAAGATCCAACAGCTCTTCAGCTGTGAAATGCAACTATTTAATTGAAGAACAGACGACGACCACACAACATGGAAAACGTAACCCAGGTGCATCAGGTCGTATTCATGTGACAAAAGTGAGTATATACCTCCAAGATGATGAAGAATTCATCTCCAGGCTCTCCCTGTACTACAATCTTCTGTCCGTCCTCGAACTGGACGGGCTCCAAGGCATCAGCGACTGTCAGACGCTCCCATTTGTCAAGAGACTCTGTGTGGGAGGGGAGGGGAACACAGAAGAAAGGAATGAGCATCTCATTTGATTGAGATATTTTTATATATTTTTATCTTTTAGGTTATTTTAATCTCAGCACCAAACACAAGTAATGTGCTCCTCTTCATCTATTTTTAAGTTACGCTGTGAAGTGATACTTACAAAAAAGAAAGAAAAAAGAATAAAAAAGACATGAACCCACCTAGAATGGACACTTTCCTGAGGAATTCCTCGTACATCTTCCTCTTTCTCAAAGTGCTTCCCTACGGAGAAAAATATCTGTGTTAGTGGAAGTGTGTAAAATAAAATTCAAATAGAATTTAAACAACCAAGCTTTATTAGGTCTTTCTTCACAGGTAACAGTCAAATGTCTGCTCACCATAAGTATTCTCCTGTAACTGTCTCTGTCGATGCCCCACAGCTTGACGTTGGTCTTGGCTCTAACTGTGGCCGCCCTCGGGGTGCCGTATATCAGGGCCAGCTCTCCAAAGCTGCCTCCTTCCCCAATGCTGGTCACCCATTCATTGTTCACATACACCTGTTGGATTAGCAGGGAAGAAACCAAGAAGAAATATATTAGTAGAAGAGCTGCAGCAATGAATGCACCAATTTTTCTGATTGTAGCTTCTCAAATGTGAATGTTTTTCTTTACTCTCTAAGAAATGTATTAAATATCTTTGGGTTTATGGACAAAACAAGACAATCTTGAGCTTTTCGAAACATGAAACCTTTAAAAATGTTTGATCATCTGACACTGTATAGATCGAACAACTAATCGATGCATCAAGAATTTCATCAACAGATTAATCGACAGTGAAAATAATTGTTAGCTGCAGCCATAGATAGTAGGTTTAATACTGCTTTCTAGAAATAAACAACAAGGCTCAGATACTCACATCCATCTCCCCTTGGTCGATTACATAAAAATTGTCACCTTCGTCACCTGGGTGCACACAACAAAACCATTAGCATTGAAGACATGCTGGGATTTGGATAAATGATTGTTCAATTAAACTCTGAAAAGATGTAAACTTACCCTGCAGAATAACTGTTTCTCCAGCGATGTAGGTGACTGGAAACATGGCATCAAATATGTCACTGGAAAGAAACACAATTATCAAAACTTTATTTATAAAGACCTTTAAAAAGACACTCGGAATGTTAGAAGTCATTTTTCATCAGAAGAATGAGCAAATTCAACTTGCACCATTAAGAACAAGTGAGAGTTTCAGGTATTTATTTTTATTACAAAACCTGTCTGGTTGCTGTATGAACACTGCGTATGTGTCAAAACACTCAACCCACAGAGAAACGCAGACAGCCACTATTTAGAAACTGAGCTTTCAAACGGCCGCGAGGACTTCTGTAAGGTTGCGGTGACGTAACTACACAGTCACCGCTGGTACAGCTGTAGTTGCAAAGAAAGGGGGCAGGGCTGATGTGGAAACGCTTTTGGAGTTAATAAAAAGAGTGCAAAATAACGTTTAAACACAGATACCTCCTCTCGTTGTCGTCCAGGTGTGAGAAGAGCACATTCTTTTCAATAGCTTTGGCCAAGGCTGCCATCGTCTTGTAGTCTTTTGGAATGACCTTAAAAAAGAACAACAGGCGACTTGTTAAAATATTTTCACTCAAAGTTAACTTTTCACCGTATCCGATAGTTGATGCAAGTCTTGCCACGGCTGCCTGTCTACCTTTCTGACATATGAGGCTGCGTCCTCCTCCGTGTAGACCTCTGCGCTGAAGGCTCCTCTCCGCCGGCGACCCTTTACCACGGGGTTCATGGGAGGAGACACCTCCTCATCGCGCGAGTCTGAGCGGGAACTGCTGGCCTTCTGCTGGTTCTGAATCTGCTTGGCCTCCTCCTGGAACGGGAAGGGATGGAGTCAACCAACTGGGCTCAAAGCTGCTGCAGTTCATCCAGGTTAAGTCAAGGTAGTTTATGTAGCACTTTTTGTGCTCAACTTATACAGACTAGAAAATATGGCTGTAAAATAATACCGCAATATTTTTAATCTCTTCAAAAGCAGTACATAAATGGCCGGACTGGGCGACAAAATCAACTTTCTTTTTTTTTACCAAGTACTTCAATATTGACATCGCCACAGTGTTGTAGGGATGACTATTGGAGCTTTCACAAAATGTCAACACAATGAGATTTTTGATGAATAATCATGTGGCTGTGGATATAATGACTAAGTGTCATTAGAACAGGTATTAGAACAGGTAGCACATTTAGAAAATGACAACATTTTACTGTGATGCAGCCTTTAAAACCAGGAAAAAACAACACTTATGTCATATCATGATGGATCAACATCCAAATCTAAGACGACATATAGTCACAATGACGATATAATATCAATATATTGACAGCCAGACTGGTGAAGAATTCATCTCTCTGGCTCTAGATAGCATTCAGCGGTACTTCCATTAAAAGACCTCTGAAAACAATTCACAGCAGTGCTCTATCCATTCAAGACTGGAATACTGCACTGTTAAATAGTTAAGCTTGAATGAATATAGGCTCTCTCGATAAGTATAATACAATACAGTCACCCTACTTAGCTACCATATCCTGAAAACAACAGATGGAATAGCTATCAAATGTTGTACTTAAATAAAACGTGCTGTTAGACGTGCTGCTCATGGAAGTTTATGACATGCAAAGACTACCCCCACCATTAACTGTCTTTCCCTTTTTTAATTCACATTTTCTGGCTTGTTTTAGTTTGCTTTGTTTTGTTTGTATTTATTTAGTTTGTTTGCTGGATTTATGAACTTGCCTGACTGGCTGTTTGTGTAAGATACAATATATTGCTGTACAGTCTTTTTTTGGTTGTTAGTTAGTTTCAAAATAATAATAGTTCACAGCGGTGCTAATGTGGAATTTATTGTATGTGCAGCTGTTTGTCTTAATTTCAATTTAAAGAATTGTTTGAATCAAGCAACCCCTTATTTGCCTCACGAGTCAGTTAGTTTACTGATAATTAAAGTAAATGTGGCATCCAGGTTCGACTATAAAACTGATCCCTACATGTGCATGTACATTGGAAAGTGTTGTCCACAGCACATGCTTATTGTATAAAAAAATCTTGTAATATAGCGTTGTGTAGTGTTGTCAATATGCATAATAAAAATGTAAATACAGATTTTCTGCAGTATCAGTACACCGGCAGGGTGTATCTCGTCATGTTGTAGCCTTGCTGTATTTATGTTTTATTATAAAAAAATGTTGTGTCAATTTTCCCCCTTGGTATCAACGATTGTATCAAATATAGATATTTTTCAAGGTATTGCATCGAGGCCAGAAGTTTGCCGCAGTTGCAGCTAGAGTTCTACTGATGCTTGATTTTTTTTGGACCTTTTGGAAAATTCATGTGCAAATATTCCTCAAATGCTGTTATCAAACACTTGACAACGATATGTAATGTAGGCAGGATATTTTATAACATTTACAGTCTAAAATGACACCAGTGAATTTAAAACAGTAAACTTAACTGGGAATATAATAAATCTGTGTTACCTTGAGCATCTTTCTCATCATTATAAACGCTAAAATATTGGTCGGGCAATAACGGTATATAATATTGCCTTTGCGATACACTGGTTGGGCTCTCGATGACCAAGCTTGTGTCTTGAGAAACATCTGCCTTTTTAAAATAAATTAATCAATGCAGAGGTAACACATTTGTGCAGGAATAACTATGTTTTGTTGGAATTTAGTTTATGGGGGATGCGATTCCTTGCGCCATAAGAAAACAAGTGGTGTGTGTGTTGCTTTCAACTAATGGGGCTCTATTTGCAGCGAAACAAAACACAGACGGAAGTGGGAAAGTAAAAAAACTGCTCTGCACACAGATGTTATGTAGCAACTGTCATTTAAGTGGGGCCAGCATGCCTGAAAGAAAGCCAATTAGTTTGCTTTTAATGATATTACAATCATTTTTAGCTATTGCAAAGAAGATTTTACCCAAAACTTTTTGATAATATCACATGAGTGAGAAACTGCTTCATCTTTGACGTCAACTGCATATGTGTTTTGTTTTTCTTTTTGCCTAAGAAATAAATAGTAAACATAGTCTGACCAAGTGTGAATAAATAAACCTTATGATGACAACCATTAGCTAGCTTCTGAGACATTAACAGCCTGTTGTAATACAAGCGTATATATTGCTCGGTTTCAATAACGATAACAAAGAAGCGCACACACAAACCTTCTCCAGCCTCTCGAAGTACTCCCTGAGGAAGGCCATGGGCCTATCTGGCCTGGAGGTGCACAGCTGGACAATGCAGTCCTTCAGCAGCTGTTGAATGTTGTGTTTCTGCACGTACTGCTCACACTCCCTCAGGCTCCGCTCCTCCTCGCTGCTCGTACTTCCAGATGCCATGACGACAACGGCGACCCTGCTCTGTGACCTCTAACCTTTGTACTGGGGAGAGTGGACAGTAGCGGGGAAGAAGGGAGCATGACTTCAGATCATCATTGTACAACTCTGGATGAACAGAGAGCAACACAAAAGTCGGGGGGGGGGCCGCGATGAGGAACGGACAGACAGAGAAAGTGAGAATGTGAGAAAAATAGAGCCTGCGTGAGAATGCACTGAGAGGTGGGGTGTTGTTTTGGCACTGTGGAGCCTGAGTGCCTCTGAGTGTTGGACTGGTCATATGACGTGATCATGCATTTTTGACCACAGACAACAAACTGGGGCAGGCACTCTGTGTGTCCTGGGTTTATTTACCCAAAACAATTCAAGTTTTTCACCAGCCTGAATGAAGCCCTCTATCAGTCGGACAGTACCTCACACACACAGCCTAACTTAAGAGCAACGGTGAAATGAGCGCCAGTGAATCAATCCACTGTGAAAGATATAAATGCACTTGCTTGGGGTTTCAACATTGCGGGTCACAATGCTGCCACTGAGCAAAACCGCTTGTCAGATCCCAAACCATGTGATCGGCCTCTGTGATATGAACTTCTTCAGACAGCTTTGAGCTGAAACAGGAAGGCCTCTGAAGCCCTGCTGTAACCAACGTGTGCATATTAAATAAGAACATGAGCGGGCAAAGTGCTGTGGTCCAGTCGATCCTGTCACTTGCAAGTGCACCAGGCAAGCATGTGCATCAGTATAATAGGATTCGGATAATTTCTAATCTGAAAAGGCCCAGGGGAGATTACTAGCCATGTTATCAAAGATGAGGCTGGCAACTTACTGCACTCATGGTGGAAACTTGGCAGGCCGGCTTTAAGCTAAACCGTTCACAGGAATAACTAAGTGATAAATGATACTGTTTTCGGATCAGGTGGTATAAATTAAGAGCTAAGACAAGGGCCAACAACAAGCCTCCTCAGACTTTTATTATTAGTAAATCGGGGTTATTTTTATCTGAGGCAGTGAGAGTGTACAATTAACATGTTAATTCTCTAATTCAGTTACTGAGCTGCAGCACCACCTCTGCTGTCTGGTGGAAGAAGCGGGCTGCCAATTAAATTAAAGAAAGCACTGCGATGCACAAATGACCTTGCTGAACGAGTGACAGCGGAGTATGTTGGATGATACATGATAATAACGCATCCAGTGGTCAACAAATTGAGTAAATGTTGTCGCCTTTAAAGACAGTGAGAGGCAAATGCCCCGTCTGTAACACCGTCTAGGTCAGGAAGGCTTCATGAGGAGGCTGACGGCTGCAGCCGAGTAACTTACAGCAAGCGAGCTAATGCTAAAACACTACGGTACCCTCCCCTGAAAATGACAAGCGAACACAAAATACAAATGACAAATACACGTTTTATACTTTAGCTTGGCTATCTTTGGCCTGCGTTGTGTTAGAGAGTGGGTCTAGTTGATGCCTAGCTGGCTAGCTCCGTGCAAAGGCAAAGCTCTCCTCCAATGACGCCATCTTGAGCTCTATCATAAACAAACGAGAGACGGAGGAAACAAATTTCACCTATCCAGAGGTCATATGATCCACGAGCAGAGGAAACGCAAATACTCACAAGAAACTGTAAATTCCTGCCGAGCCCTTCGATAGCGACTCGGGATGGATGATATTTCTCAAAGCGTACCGTTACCAGATCCTCCTCGCTTCGATTTTTTTCCCGAGCCCTGGACCGCTGCCCCACCGGATACGGCTGAGAACCAATCAACGGCCGTCACTGACGTCAATTCTCCTCGTTCTGACATGTGAGCTCGTAACCCCTGGCAACCTTAAAGGAGCCTGCACGGAAACCGTGACGTCAAGGAAATGGTTTAGAAAATGAAAGAAAAAAAAAATCGATTCTTATCTGATTAAAAATTATACTGATAACGGGAATCTCTGTGTGGTGCTGTTATTTAGAGAGGGGTAAACCATCCAGGCTCACCGCAGGGTGCATGGACTTTTTTGTATTTCTCAATGGGGGTATTTGGGGATAAATATCCTGGAGGGAACTGAAAAGTCAGAAGTGGGCTACCCAAAGGAGATACATTCTCATAGGAACATATGAAATTAGTGCGAAGCTCACTCTTTTCACAGAAACAGATAACATGAAGTACAAAATTGTAAACATGAACGTATACAAATCATGTAAGTGTATGTATTCAAATCATTTACTTGAGTAAAGTCGCCTAGTAAGACCACAATGTAAAAGTATTCAACTACAAGCATTAGTTCTGCTTTCAAAATGTTACTTAGGTTGCATACAATACAGAAGCATCATATGCATAATGCAGTGAAACTACGAACTACTAAAGTAAAAGTACTCATTAAGCAGAAATATGGCCCCCGTGTGTTATGTTATATTCATAATATTTTTGCTTGAGTAAAAGTAAAGATAATGTGTTAAAATATTACTTTGGTAAAAGTGAAAGTCAACCAGGTACCTGAGTAAAACTCTTTAAGTATCTGATATTAACAGTATGTTAGTATCAAAGGTCATGTTCTGGCAATAAATGTTCTTAAGTATCAAAGTGATAGTCAAATGATACATTGTCTATAGGTCAATTGTCAGTTCCAATGTAGCTCTGATAATCCAAATGATTTTTTAAAAATCTGATGAACGATAACAATTTTTTAAAAAGCGCTTCCTTTACCCTTATGCAGCATGTAATCTGCGAATAGTGACTAAAGTTATCAAATAAATGTAATGGAGTACACTATTTGCCACCAAAAATGTAGTGGGGTGGCAGTGTAAAGCAGCAGAAAATGGAAATACTCAAGTAAAGTGCCTCAAAATTGTAGTTAAGTGCAGTACCTGAGTAAATGCACTTAGTTACATATCATCACTGAAAACATGCACTTGTAGTTTAACAAATATAGCTTTATAGTACAATTATAAAGTAACATACAATGAACATACAAGTACCTGACAAATTAACTTAATACTATATGCTTATTGCATTTGACCCAGGGGTAACAGCAGCTAAATTAAAATGATACATACAAAAACAAGCATGTTAGCCTATTGCTTTTTTTTCACTATTTAATATTTGCTTATACGTTTTATGTAAATATACACGTAAAAAAAACAATAATTATAATAATAATATTATTTGGTTAAATAAAGCAATAGTATTACATTTAGGTAAAGATACACTTAAAATAATGGCTTAAAAAAAATGTTCAAATAATATCAAATAGTCTTGCTAAACAACGTCTCTCTCCCAGGCTCGTTGATGTGTCTCTGCGCTGACGGGAAGTAAGGGGGGAAAAAAAACAAAAAACCTTCATACGGATTTTATCCAATGAAATAATCAAAACAATTCCTCGTGACAAGACAGAAAGTATAATTGGCCAATCAACCGTTTTTTCACCAAAATAGGCGGCTCTCTTTTGACTGACAGCTGAAGTGTCCAATGAATCGGAGGCTTTAAGCAGCTCGACCAATAGGAGCGCCGGAGCGGAGGGTCTGACATTTTACCGCCCGCCAATCGCGAAGCACCGCAGCGTGACGCATCCACCCATCAGCTGTTTTTGTTTTGCTGTGTGGATTTTAGAAGTTAATAACATAATAATCAGCGGTATCGGGGGATTAAAGTGAAACGGCTCAGTCGGGAGTAGTTATCGATCAGCTGGTGTCCTGTCCCGATTGTCCGCTCGGTGTGTGTCATGTGTGCCATCTGAGCCAGCCTGCCCGGACATTCCTCTCCCCTGAAGAGTGTGAGCGTGGCGCTTGGAGTCGGGGAGCAGAGGAGGGGAAGCGGGTTCCGGCGGGGATCGACCCGAGCCCAGAGGCCTCCGACCTCGACACCGGCGAGAGGAGACGGATCTCGGCGGTCCGGATGGAGTCCCAGGACGCACCGGACGCCCTCGAAGCGCAGCGAGGCTTCATCTGCGCCTCGTTTAACCAGGACACCACGTAAGCGACCTGGGCCCAGAGTGAACTCAAATCTCCTTGATGCACCTGACTGTTGCATAATTGTTTTCGGTCGCAGCCTACTCTTTGTGTGTTTGTCTTCTGTGATTTGGCAATAAGCGCCAACAATCGTGCAGTTGTGTCTGCGCGTCCAAAATGAAACTACAGGCTAAACTTCTGGATTAGACTCGAGCAGCTGAAAGTGAACTAGGCCACTGTGTTAATCTTCAAGGCCTGTTGCACATTAAACTAGGTGGTTACTGTACAAACTTCGGGCTGTTGTGTAACAAGACACTGAAAAAACAGGCTTTTTCTGTAGTACCTAATGCACGTTTCCTGCTTGATTCATGCCACTGAACATAGATTATTACATGTTCATTATTTGGATTTAACAGTAAAAGGGAAATGTGGTATTTTCTGAGGTTATAAGAAACATTACTGAATGAAACTTCACAAGCAGAAGTTGCTCAGGGACTATTAGAGGGCAAACTACTGGAGAACAGACACATCCAGGAGATTTCTTCAGTTACAGGTGTGCCGGCCTGGATAAACATCTCCTGTGTCTCTGATTGTAAAACTAAGCAGGTGTCCAAATGTTCGACAGGTCCTTGTTAACTCTCTGTCATCATGTTCTTTCCAACCGTGATAAGATAAGGCAGCCTTCTTTGGGGCAATCAACGGATTTTAATGGCAGCTGCATTGTCTAAACAAGATAAGAGAGTCTGGGGGGGAAAAAAAGCCAGGCTGTGACCTGGTGACCGTCTCATGTCAGCGTTGGTCATTACGGCCTTTCCAATGATGGTGTTACAGTCATCTTGCACTTATTCCTTGATGGAAACTAGAAATCAAAAAGGGCAGTGCTTTGTAGAATCCACAAACGAGATCTGAGCCATTGTTCTGTGCAGTCTGTGTGTCTGTGCATGGATATTTTTTTTCCAAATCCATCCCCTAATCTGGTCTAGTGTTACCAAACAGACGGGGGAAAAAAAGGTTTTGTGGGATTATTTTTCGACTTGAGCTGTAATTGTGTTTGTGTTTCAGGGTCAATTTTCTGTTTTTAAATCACTGTAATTAACAAAAACTGTAATTACAGCCAAGCTATTTTTTTATCGTAACACTGCTGGGTGTGGCTGTGTGTATGTGTGTGTGTGTGTGTGACGTTATTGTAGGTCTCTGTCGGTGGGCACCAAGACTGGCTACCGGCTCTTCTCTGTCACTGCTGTGGACAAACTGGACTGCATCCATGAAGGAGGTAATATGATGTGTGCTCGGCTCTCTTCAGTTATCAGAAGGAGTTAGAATTACAGGAAATGTGTTGTTTAAGAATCACACGACACTCGTACTGCAAATACGCCGTGACACGCACGCATCTCCTCCCTGAGGTGACATAAGTGCGGAGCGATGGAGGTCGGCACAGTATTGTTTGAGCTGTGGTGAGTTTCACCTCAGACAGCCTGCAGAATGTTTGCTCTGCTGTTGACAGAGGGCAAAAAACGGGAACCCTACACTTTCTAATCCTCAATAGCAACAGCGAAAGAGAAAGTCTGAGTCAGTTTGTGGTCATCAATGCACACTCTTGCTTTAGTTTCCACCTCAAGAACCTTCCCGAACTTTTGGAAGAAGTCTGTGGGTTGCCAAGGGTCAACATTACGTTCCTGAGATATTATTTCACCCCCAGAAAAGTCCCATGTTCGTAGGGTATTACTTTCCAAAAGTGCAGGAATTACAGTTCCTTCAAAAAAGTAGTTCCTGGGGCTTGAAGTGGCCGGTACTTTGGGTGGAAACTTGCCTACAGTCATTGTCCCATGTAACAGTGCAGGGAAATGTATAGGAATTGACAGCGAAGAAGAAGCTGTTTTACTGTAAACGAACCTTGATTTGAACTTCCATCGGAGCTCCCGTTACTCTCCTGAATAAAAGCATTCCGATCTCCTCTCCTCACCAGTGGAGTGTCCAGACGTGTACATAGTGGAGCGGCTGTTCTCCAGCAGTCTGGTGGTGGTGGTCAGTCTGTCCATGCCGCGGCGGATGAACGTCTACCACTTCAAGAAAGGCACAGAGATTTGCAACTACAGCTACTCCAACAACATCCTCTCCGTCAGGCTCAACAGACAGGTGAGAACAGGAGATGGATCTTGATTTACCTGTAATTCCTCAAAGTTGTTGCCTGTATGTTACTTTTTTTTTTGTAACCGTGACGTCTCTGTCTGTCACTGTCACAGCGACTGGTGGTGTGCCTGGAGGAGTCGGTCTACATCCACAATATCAAAGACATGAAACTACTCAAAACCCTGCTCAACACGCCGACAAACCCCTCAGGTACACTCCAGATGTGAAGAGGACACATACTGTTTATCTATATAAACCAGATAAAGTGTGTAAATCGATTCTTGTAGACCCCAATTACCTTACAAGTGATAATACGTATGGCAACGAGTGAAATTTACAGCAGAATTATTAACACTGTTACATTAATTGCAATCTTGGAACCAATCAGCTTTCATCTAATGACAATTAAGCCTCTGTGGGCAACAGCCAGTGTTTCAGGGCTTCTGTTGTAGCCAGCAGAGATTCAGGAAACGGATGTCCGGCCCAAAACTTCCTCTTCTCTTCTGGTCATCGTTTACGTTCCAATTAGCAGCGTGAGACGCGAGAATAGGGTTGGAGTTGAGGGAGGGTGTCTATGACCTATTTATGAATGCCAGTAAATGTTTTAAAAAGATAATAAAAAGCAATTGCGTCATCAGATGGTCTTGAGATTGCAATGCTATGCGGTGCAATCGTCCAACGCCATCAGCCTCTTTTTCTTTCTACAAACGAAGACCACAACGCTTCCGATATAATGATCTTGTCCCTTTTCTACAGATTCTTCATTCATAGGCAGAGATCTCAGTTTAGAACAACAAGATCTCGATCTAAGTACTGTGAAAATTAGAGCAGAAGCTGCTGGTTACACAAGACCAAAAAGAGGCTGTAGCAGTGTAACCTCTAATTGAGCAAGTCACCATTTTATTGCCTCTAAACTCAACTGCCCATTTATTAACATGAAGAATGTTACGTCTTCTCACAGAATCTAAATAATGTTTTATAATCTTGGGGCATATTGTAAATGGATGCTCAGGACGGAAGCAGAAAACGGCCTAAAAATCGTTCTCCCTGCTGTCTTGTAGGTCTCTGCGCTCTCTCCGTCAACCACAGTAACTCCTACCTGGCGTACCCCGGCAGCGCCAGCATCGGAGAGATCACCGTCTACGATGCCAACAACCTGGTGAGGCTGCATTAACACTCTTGACATAGCAACAAAGGAAAAAAATTGCAGTTCTTATCATGTCTCTTGATAACCCCACTGGGGACGAGCAGCACAGGGTTGGTGCTGATGTCATTAGAGCGCACTTGTTTTTTCCTCCTTCAGAGCACTCTGACGCTGATCCAAGCCCATGACAGTCCCCTGGCAGCCCTCACCTTCAATGCCTCTGGCTCCAAACTGGCCAGCGCTTCAGAGAAGGTGAGGACTCGTTTTCCGTCATCTTTTTTTTCAGATCCCTCCTTCTGTTTTCCCATCCACCAGATTCTAGCTGAACATGTTCTCGTCTGCAGGGCACCGTCATCAGAGTGTTCAGCGTTCCTGAAGGACAGAAACTGTTCGAGTTCCGCAGAGGGATGAAGAGGTTAGGTCACTTCTTTTTCATGTAGTTGGACAAGAAACTGTTAACAAGCAAAACGGTGGACAGATGGCGGTGAAGATGATTCACGGTGTTTGGTTAAAGCCAGATTAAACAAAGGGCTCGTGACAGTGAGTAGTTCAAATGACCCTCCTGTTACTCAACAGTTAGCGTGGAGGTGAGTCAGACACTTGCTGCTCAGTAGGCAAGAGACCGTGACCTCTGACGTCACGCTTGTTCAGCTGTTCTCCAGGTTGGTAGTCCTATAAAAGTAGGGAATCTGACAAATTATCCTTACACGGCTTTCTGATTAATGGGCAACGAAAAAAAGAATTGACTGTGCAAAGATCCGGACCACATTTCATGACCGAACAACATATTTTAGCCTCTATTGGACAACAGCTAACGTTAGCGTTCAACCGCCTCCTTGTTAGCATTCTAGTAACAGTATTACACGGAAGGTGTTGTTTAATTCTAAATAATATTAACAGCTTGGACTCGTTTATTTAAGCCTGGACACACACACTGGATGTAAACCCAGCGCTAACGTTAGCTTGGAAGTGGCTGTATGCTAATGCTAGCTAATAGGTAATCAAATTTGTGTTTTACCTTGAAATGAGGCCCAATGTCCCTCAAAATGTTCACTATCAATCATCTTTAAGTTGCTGATCAGTGTGGAGGTTGTGAAATGGAAAACGAGATTTACTCGCAGATGTTCATACAGCTTTCCACCTTTTGAGTGGCTTCTGAGCATGATGTCAGATGAATTTGTCCACCGTGTGAATAAGGCCAACAGTAGTTTGTTGTTCGAGTGTCTCTGTTTTTAAAGCAGAAATACTAGATTCTTAAGAGGCTGATTTGGAGTGTTGGTGTAAATCTTTCGTTGTCAGTGAAAATCTGAACATAATCTTTTCCCCTCTTTCTGTCAGATACGTTAGCATCAGTTCATTGTCCTTCAGTGCGGACGCCCAGTTCCTGTGTGCCTCCAGCAACACCGAGACGGTCCACATCTTTAAGCTGGAGCAGCACAGCCCCAGGTAAACACACAGTTTGATGAATGAAGCTAGTGATTTGTTTTCTGTAGCTTAAGTAATTCATTAATTGACTTACCAAGCGTAGACATGGTTCTGATAAATCTCATGCTTGTGCTTTAATCCAGACCAAAATAAACCACTATTTGCTGTCAAACGGGACTTTTATCCCTGGTAAAATATTTTCTTACTGGGGATTAAGATTACATGTCATTCATGTTGCAATTTATGCGCATTAGATGTCTCCATGGTCCTCCTCTGAACCTTGTACGGTTCAGAGGAGGACAATACTGTATATGGAACGATGAGCACCCTCTGCTGTATTTATCATGCAAAGCAACCCGCTCGTGTTCCTATGAAGTCCAACAAAATGGCCTACTATAAAAAGAACAAAAAGAAAAAAAACATCTAAAAATGTCTTCACCAATGATTTACTGATGTTAAAAAAAAATGCTCATCTTGTTTCCAACCAGTCAAGAGGAGGAGTCTCCTACATGGTCAGCGTACGTGGGCAAAATGTTCACAGCGGCCAGCACCTACCTGCCCTCCCAGGTGTCCGACATGATGCACCAGGACAGAGCCTTCGCCACAGTACGACTCAACATGTTCGGCCTGAAGAACATCTGCGCCCTGGCCACGTAAGACAGGAGAGGGACGTGCATCCAAGGAGAGAGGTGCGCCCGTGTGCGGGTTCCTTCACATCTTGTGTGTGTTTTTGTTTGTCAGGATTCAGAAGCTCCCTCGCCTGCTGGTGGCGTCCTCAGACGGCCTCCTCTACATCTATAATGTGGATCCACAGGATGGAGGCGAGTGCGTCCTGGTCCAAAAACACAGGTGAGTGTGTGTCTGCGTGTGTCAATATGCTGTAACTTCTAAAAAAAAAAAGGTGCTGTGATTTATGTTAGGTGCCCCTAAAAATAATTTACATTTGGATGTCAAAACATTGAAAGAAGTGTGAAGAAGTGTAAGGATTGGAAAACATAATCATTGAGCTGCACGTTTAGCCCGCGACAAGTGGAAATTAAAGGTACTTGAAGATTACATATCATTGTGTTAATATTTTAATTTTTAATCAATCAGTTTTGTCATTGAAAACCACTAAGCAACATCAGCTGGTGTGGGGGGTTTTTTAACACAAAAATCTTCCATATACAGCCTATATTCAGCTGTCCCATTGCTTGATGCTGGCTTTATCACAGCGAGTTGGCAGTCGTTGACTCTCTGTCCTCTCTGTTGGCGCAGGCTGTTTGACTCCAGCGAGGAGCAGGTGGAACAGATTGAGGAGGACAAACCGGAGGACGTCCCTCCCCAACCATCCAGCCAATCATACGCTGCGACTGTGGCTCTACCTTCAACCCCGCCCTCCTCCACCACTCTCATGGGTACAGTATTCCTCATGATTAACTGATGGAAACTATTTTATATTTATATTTTATGATAAACATGGATCAAAAATAAGAAATGTATAGTTATACTTCAGTTAAAGCTGCTGTTAACATTTATAAGCAGTTGTTCATTGTGAAGGTTCAAATGAAGACTGTAGTACTTTGTAAATAGTTAATAAATACTGTGTAGTTCATCTATGAACAGTATTTGGATGGCTTTTGTAAAGTTGCAAGCTGATGTTTATACTTGTAAAGGTTTACCAAAGCTTTGCCTAGATTCAACAGTGGCCGTAGCTTGATACTTAACGGGACAGTGGCTCCTTTAACTCTGCTCTGCTACCA
>CAEMYA010000140.1:2903515-2973619 GCA_903131615.1 Diplodus sargus | reverse complement strand
ACCTGGTAATACCATAATAATAATAATAATTATAATAATATCATAAACCCTTTTAGGTGTTGAGAATGTACTTTTTATTTTTTCAAGATAATCACCCTGTCTGAAAGTAATAGCTTGTTTAATCAACAAATTCAAAGTGGTTTTAAATTCTCACTGAATTTTATTGTAGTATAATCCACAGTGTAAAGGATATCTAATACAAGGTCATATTAGCTCACTGGAAATATCGGATTAACACGTTATAATAACCAACATTACTAAATTATGGGTTAACCCTAACCCATAAACCAGGGGGATGTTGGTTAGCATGCTAACTTTAGTAGATATCTTGGTTGCACAATATATAGGCGTGAGAACATCAACACTATTACTTCTTCACATAATTTGAATTTCAGAATGTTTTCAATTAAAATTCTTACATATTGCACCTTTAAATGACAATAAATGACCTTTTATTTATTATTAATAATTTAATCTTTATTATCATTATTAACTCTTATAAACTTCACCGAATACACCACTGTACATACTTTCCATAACATAACATGTGAAACAAACAAGAGTTGCCAGTCGACGCAGATTATGATCAGTATTAAGGGGCCTACTCATTTTCCTCCTTCCTTTCCTCCCCAGGTTACTCTGAGGACGGAGGAGCCCAGAAAGGTGAGGTCATCCCAGAGCACGAGTTCGCGGAGGGCCCCGTCTGTCTGGACGACGAGAATGAGTTCCCTCCGGTCGGCAACCAGAGCAACTGACCAAACCCTCCCCCATTTAAAAAAAACATCCGATCCCTGCACAACAATCAGACTCGCTTGTTTCGAGCAGGGAATGAGGACGAAAATATTCCTGTGTGCGAGACACTGTGGCACCCCCACCCTCCCACAAAAAACAAGTACCCCTGCAGGCCTAGGGTCAAATCTCGCCAGAGTGTTACTTCCTGGTGTTTCCGTATTCTGTGTCCCTCTCACGTTTTTATAAGGACTAGAATAAAAAAATAAATAAAAACACTAAAAAAACAACTACATTCAGAACATCTTAAACACTTAAAGATTTAAAGACTGAATCCCACTCGTAACTCCCATATTAACAGTGTTGAACCTATTTTTAAGACCGACTGTACAAAACAGAGAAACCCTGACAACACAGTTACATTACTGTTGCACAATATTATCATGGTAGCAACCAGATGAGCGTGTGGTTGGTCCTGCAGAGTTTTAGTGAGAGGTATGAATATACCAAGATGGTAGAAGAGACAGCAGATTGACAAAAATGCTCAAATGCACAGAAAGAGAGATGGGAAGACGTCACCCGACAGGTCATTTTAGAAGTAGTCGAATCTCTTAAGACTCATGTCTTTTTTTTGGGAATCGGCATCTGAAAAGCTATTACGAGGGCATTTCTGTCAATCAGGCGTCAGGAATTTGGGGTGCTCATCAGTGGGCATTAAACGTGTCAAACCTCAGAAAAGAGGAGCAGAAGGAGAACGTGTTGTACGTGTGATGCACTATTTAAATCATGACACATGCAGTAAGTACTACATGACCTGCACATGCAGCGGTCATCACTAATTCTGGTGGTAGATGAGACTAAACGACGGGCAGAGTCAGAACCTGATGATGGGCTCTGTGGCAGCAGCTGAATGTGAAACGCTTGGTGGCGAAGCTGTACATGACAAAGTTACAGGTCCTTGAATTTCAGTGGTATCCTGGAGACCTTTTTATTGACTGAACGATGCTGAATACAGTCTGTTAATATGAAAAGTCATTTTTACTTTGATGTATTAAATGTTCTTTTTTTTTGCAAAAATGTTTTAAGTATTACACATCAAATGCATAGACTTACCAATGCGTAAATTATATATTGAGGATTTTTACTGTGTGTATAATGTATATATAACATTTATATATAGTTCTGTTGTAATAAGTAACATGGTAATGCCATTTGATTTGCCAAAAGGTGGCGCTGTGAGGACACCCTTACGCTGCATTGAGCTGTTTGACACTGGCCATTTACACCAGAGACTCATTAAAGCTGAGAAGTTCAACCTCTGCACCGGGTCGTTTATTATAAATCCTGTATTTAATGTCATATCCAACAAAATAAGAACAAACCCAAGTTGTGTACATGTTAAGGGTGCACTATATAGTTTTTTGGGTAAAGAAATTCATCAGAAGTGTTTTATCTTTATTGACTGAATTGTTATGCCTATACAAACTTATTAAACAAACTTTTCATGACTGATGAATAAACAAACTGACCTTAAAAGGACAAGACAAGCTCATACTGTTTTACTTTGTTTATATGTGGCGGACCCTGCCACCTTTCGTGCTTCAATCAGTGTTCTGGGGACCTTATTTTCATCTGAGAACAGCTTGTTTATTCACTCATGGAAAAAATAATAGTTTCTGAGTTTGTATTACTAACTCTTTAGTTCTGTATTGCCGTCTTTTAGGGGTCAAGGTTTTGACACCTGAAACTTGCACTGTTGGAACATGTTGAATTTCACTACAACAAAATTGATTGGTAAAGAGCATGTCTAAACTGTTTTGATAGTTCTTATCTTTTCCCGAATGATTGACTTCACAATACCAGCTGGATAAAGTTTGGCTGCCGGCGCCTCTTTGCTCTCTCTGCTTGTTTGCACGTCGTCTCGCTGCATCTGGACATTGAACCTCCCAAACAACACGGTCTATAAACAAACAGCTGAGCACATTTAAAAGGACATGTTTGTCTCCACATCTGTTTGTGTGTGATTTTCCCAACCTCAGCCCAGTGTGTGGCAGCGACAAACAGGCAGTGTGGGGTCACAGCAGGGCGCTGCTGATTCGTCCGTGCTGTAGTCTGCCGTGGACACAGACTTGTCGCTGGCAATGTCCCATAATAACTCCTCCCTCCTGCGGGCGATCCTCTCCGCTACCGCCCGGTATTCAGGTGTCTCGACCTCCAGTGGTGTTTCCTCGGCCTTGTCGCGCTGCAGATCAAATATGAGCGGCGGGTCGTGGAGCTGCTGCCGTCCTGTTGCACCGCCACAGGCCTCAGCTGCACCTGTAGATGAACAAGTATGTGAGTTTTTTTGTCAGCCTTTGCCACACTAAAACAGACACACTGATGTTCCCTTTTATTACCTTTATCTATTATCCGAGTTTTGAATATTTAATTTTGTGATAAACTGTAACAAGGACCCTAAACACACTAAACATTATTGCCTCACATTCTGCTGATAATTGTAGTTCATTTTAGAATGATTAGAGTGAGTTTTTAGAGTGATTCCTACACATTGCACCTTTAATATCCTACAGCACTACTGAGTCATACTTTTAATACTTAATTGAACTCTTAGATATCAAAATGTATACAGCAGGATGCTTCACTATGAAAATGAGGCTGCTATCACATAGCCTTTGGAGTCATGCTCAGAGAATATGTGAACAAGTGTGTTGGCATCACTGTCATCACTGTTGGACAAGCATCTTTTTCATTTTGCCAGATAAGTAGGTTAACTTACAGTCTTAAGATCGTGGACATGTGACCTGTGTTTGACCCATACCTGTGATGTAGAAAGCTTTGTGTTTCCCTGTTCGAACTGTCTGTAGGTCGCCAAACTTCCCTGCAGCACCGCTGTTCGGGTGGAAGAGAAACTACAAGAAAGCAGAGAAGAACTCATGTCTACAACAACCAGCAGTGACAATATAGAGAAAGTTATTTATATAAACCAAAGTAAGATTAACAACAGGAAGTAACTAGTACCTCATGACCATTCTGTTCACCATTCAGGAGGATGTTTGTGGCGTCAATGCCATCATAACGTCTGTCAGATGGGGGAGTTACACCTGCCAGGGACAGGAGGGTTGGGAAGATGTCCATACCACTGCAGGAGGAGAGGAGGGGACAGTTTGGGTCCATTAAGATGAAGGTGCTTATGATTAACATTTTACTAATGAGGAGTCCTTATATAAACTTAAGGTCTAGAAAATAAATACACCCTTAAAGAGGCAATCTGTAAGACGTTTGATTGGAAACACTTAAAAATCAACTCAAAATATCAAAAGAATGAATAAATAAAAGTGTTGACATTATGATGTCTATGTACAGTGTACCAAAGATGTAGATGCACTGCCGCAGTTAGCAGCAGTTAACCGTTACTCAGGTGATATGGTGGCCATATTTGTT
Organism: Diplodus sargus; assembly: GCA_903131615.1. Classification (NCBI taxonomy): domain Eukaryota; kingdom Metazoa; phylum Chordata; class Actinopteri; order Spariformes; family Sparidae; genus Diplodus; species Diplodus sargus. The sequence continues at coordinate 2,969,449 of CAEMYA010000140.1, read as the reverse complement.
TTGAGAATACATTTGAAAAGCAGCCAATTCTTGCATTTTGCACTTTCCAAATATGTGAGGATTAATTTAAAACCGTTGCTGCCTGTTTGTAAAATGAGAGCACCTGAGCAGGGCGGAGCTGGTGGTGTTAGCAGGGACCCTTCCAGGCCAATAAGCCACTGTTGGCACCCTGTGACCTCCCTCCCAGGTCGTCCGCTTAGCTGAGCCTCCACCTACCACACAGGCAAAAGATGACTTTAGGTATATGAGGTTTAACGTCAACAAATGTGCCGTTACTGTGCATCTTAACACATCACCCCGATCATAAAGCGTGCATGGAGGGAGTTGGATTTTCATACCTCTGCTGGTCTGCCACTTTCCCATAAAAGGTCCTACACTTCCTGCAAACTTGCACTTCTGCTCCCAAGGACCGTTGTCACCTAAACACAACACAAACATACTGTACATGACTGTAATTTTTTGTGATAACACTAGTGTGGAAGAACAGGCTGACTAACCAGTGAACCAGACAAGAGTATTGTTTTTGTCTGCGTCATCCGAAGCGCTCTTGACCGCGCCTACCAGGTCATCCATCTCTCGCAGGCTGGCAGCATACACTTCATCTGGGCGCACGCCAGTGGCGGAGAAATCCGGAGGAAGGTGAGGGGACAGGGGAACATGCATGTGAGCCAGCGCTATGTAGAGTAGATATGGCTGGCCTCGCTCCCTGCAGGCACCAATAAGACAACTTAGAGTGACAACGCGTCTTAGGATCATATCTATGTCTCAGCAAAGGTCTCAAGCTTTTTACAGCATTTTCAGAGATTTAAAGTTATAAACTATGAAAACACTAAAAAAGTTATGAAGTTATTGAAGTTATAATCATGTTGAAAACAATATGTGGCATTCATAGGGTTTGTATGTGCACACTGAAGCGTGATTCCTCCTTTGAAGTCTGTGTTGATTTTTGAAGGAATGTGAACTTTCCAGTTTCCTGGCAGATCTGGTACACAGCATTCGTCACCCTAAATGATGTGAATGAAAGAAAGCCTGCATACTGTTTGGACTGTACAGCACATGACTAACAACCGCTGCTCTGGTTCACATGACCCTGTACTATAGAATCTGTTTGCAAACCGCAGCCTGTGCAACAGACTTACCGCCCTCCTCTTTTCCTTTCAACACACTCGCGCGTAAAATCGTACGGACGTCACATTTGGGGAATTTATATAGTCTCACATATACTTACTTACCATACTTGCCTAACCCTAACCTTAACCTTGCCCTAGCCTTAACCACTGACCTCCAAATCAGCGTTTTCTGGATTAAGACACAGCTTTTGTACCCTAAATAACTGCCTTGAATCTGACGTGTGTTCCCAAAATTGGTACAAATCAGATCTCACACACACGTCTTGTATTTCCATCAGCATTCTCACCTCAATGCGGTAAAATTGATAAAACTGTAAATTTACAGTACTGTCTGCAATACGCAGATTATACAGTTGTCCTGGTATTTATACACCGTAAGGACAATAAGATCCACCGACCAGCTGATCTGAGGATGGGTCGGGTAACCGCTTCTCCCAGGCTTGATACTTTCAATTAGGTCATCTTTTTGGTATCAACAAATTGAAATAAAGCTCTATAAAACTTCTCGTTCTCAATCTTGAAAACCAAAAAAGAGCCACACCACAGCACTCAGGTGACATACTCCTTCATTAGGTAGCAGACACACAAATTAGTGGTCAAACTCTACATCTCCCATTTGTAGACTGCAAATGCCTATGAAAGGCACTGGACAACAGATGGTAACCAATTTTAGCTTTTAGCACTTGCCTCTGATTTATCTTTATGAGTATGCACTGAGCATAGAGGACACTAGCCTTGACCTTTATCCCCATTATTATAATCTCCAAAAGGAAGTTGTTTTGGGTCTGTTATGACCAGGTTACCAGTGCCTCACTTGACATGGGAGTGAAAAGTAGAAGTGCAAAGTGGACTTTTCGAGACTTCTCCCACAGTGTGTCCGGGCTAGCGCTTGTTGACGAACACGTATAAATTTCCTCAGCTGTCTCTTCTGGACCAAATCACAGTTGAGTGCTAATATTACACCAACAAGCACACGCTTTATGTAGAGAGAGCACACTTGAAAGTCTCACCAGCTGCTGTGTCGCTGGACAACACACAGGTGCAAAAGAGAAGCCTATTCTCTATGGGCATGCCTGGCTCAAACACACAGGTTGCATAATGTAAGGATTAGCACAAGCTGTGCTCACACCCTTAAGGACGGTTCATTCACAGGGTATTTGCACTGCAGCAGCCTATCAACATCTGCTACAACTCAAACAGAAGCGTTCAGGTTTTTTAGCACACATTGTTCTGCTGCACTGTTCTGACTAACAGCTACATCTAGCGTGCTGTTTTTCTACAATGTCATTTTATGCATGTTTGCACTATGACGCTGGAAAACATTTATACGATGGCGTAGACATTTGAGTGTCAACCCTTTACACTTCTGGACCTATATTATGAACACACATACATTTTGTCACTTCATGTACTTCTGTAGTGTGTGATTGTGATGTTTAATGGTTTCATAGCTGAACTGTACCTTGCATTTTGTATAATCCTGGTTGCAGCGGATTTGTATTGGTCTGTTAGTGTCCAAAGGTTGAGCGGCTGCTCCACAATACTGCTGTTTTCAATCAGAGGAAGGCCCACTTTGGAATAACAGCCTCCATGCCCACTCCTCTTCAATCTAGACCATGAGAGCAATAGCATATTGAACAAAATAAATGGTATGTATATTTACCATATGTACTGCTCTAAGTCTTGCTCAGTAGGTTGATTAGCAGAGTCTTTTTGTGTTTAGTCTGTCACAGGCTGGTTATGGCTCACCAAAACTTTGAAGATATACGATCACTTTACAGTTTTGCTTAATCTTGTTAAGTCCTGCCAACACCGGGATGGAGAGAAGTAAACTGACTATGGTTTACTAGTAAATTTGACAAGTCCCCTGACAGTGTTGTCTTACTTACTAAACTTAAATATGTCTTATTATGGTCATTTTCAGAGTTATGATATTAATTTGAGTTACTAGAGGTAGCAGGTAGGTATGCTAAATTAATTCTTAGGTTCCAAACTAGCCGCTCATCTTAAATTTTGCAGATCTGGGACATGGTGACGTAGTGTGATGTTACAAAGTCATGAAATTAAAGGTGGGACTGCCGGCGAGGCCTTTTAGAGGCACTGTTTTCTGTAGGAGAGAGGAGCTTCTGTTGCTGTTGGCTCTGGTCTTTTTACCTCTCAGTATATTTTACATGCAAAATAACCTATATAAAACAATGAAGGTAGGGGAAAATAAGTCTTCTTTAAGAAACATCCATGTACATGTAGAAATAAATGTGCATAACAACATTTGTCAGTTGAACAACTCTTATTATGATCATATTTGTTACAGTAGGAGCACAGAGCCACACCTGATTACTTGAGGCCCAGAAGAATCACAGGGAGGGCACTGTGGCAAGTTGTACCCAGGAGTGTCAGTACAGCCCATGTCATTGCTGTAAGGAATTCCTAAGTAGTAGTCAAAACCTGCTCAAGAGACAATAAACGTGGTGCAAATATGTATCAATACAACTGGAGCGAATTTTTCGCACCATAAGAAAATCTGCCAGCAGATAAATCTGCTTTATGTTTGGATTGTGCCATAAACAAGTATATACCAACACACACATATGATGTTATCAACCAATAACATACAATGTTTTGTCAATATAAGTAAGAAATTGAGCATGAAAGCTCCTCCTTCACTTTGGAAAAAGTAGTTTGACTTACTGGTAGAATAAACAAAATCAAATTTTCCAACATGGCCACTGTTTAGCTTTTTCACTAGCCAAATTTACTGGGGTTGATGTCTACTGACTATGGAAAGAAAGCCAAGCACATTTAATAGCAGCCAGACTGTCTTCTCATATTTTGAGGACACAATATTTAAAAAGGGTAACTCCACCAACTGCCACCATTAAAGTGTGTGTACAGGTCTTGGAGAGTACTACTGCATATTTGAAAGAAGGTAGTATAAAGCAATTCGTAGCTCCAGAGCTGAGTTGCACTGTGGGTAATGTTGGCTCCAGGTTTTGAGAAGCAGCCCTATTACACTGCTGGGCTCATTATGGACAGTTGATCAAAGTCAAATGATCAAAATTAATATGTTAGAACAAGAGGTATCACCTTTTTTACATTACATTAACCACAGTGCAACTTAGCTACTGAGTGACTTCACTGGAGGCAATTTATCAGACTACATGCAGCTTCCTCAGGAGCCACAATAGGCTTTACAGCACTTATTCACATATCCAGCAGAACTTGTAAACACATTTTTATATGTAAAATTTAGAGTTTCCCTTTAATCACGTATTTGTTATCGTTTCCTATCAATCTCCTACATTAAACTGGATTTTAACCCCCATGCAATACAATGTATAAATGCATCAAATGAGTAGTCAAAACCCGCTCAAGAGACAATAAGCTTGAGCTTGCTTCAGTGTTTGCTTGGCTATAAAACATCGTTAATCTCTTGTTTACTTTTGGTCCAGTTTAAAAGGATTTTACCAGCAAAGACCTCAACAGTGTGAACTTATCGACAGTTTCCTTTTGCTAAAGCTTATACACCCATTTTTGTGTTTTTGTATCAGAACAAGGGATGACATGTCCGCTTATAAACAAACAAAATACCATAGCAATGTGTTTATTGACCCTATAGGCCTAATGGTGCTCCTTCCCAAGCTGGACAGTAAAAGGTCCTTGTGGTTGTTTGCAAGTGCTTTTTCCTTTGTATCAGCTGTACATCCCAGATGTACATCACTGTATATTAACTGGAAATTGTACAGGAGGAAACCTTGGTTGGTCGATGTTGGCTTTAAGCTCCATAAGTGTAGAACTTTAAGTGATAGTGAGCCTGCACAAGCTCCCAAATTAAATAGGATTTGAAGGCTGTAGGTATTAGAAGTGAGGTGGCGAAGGCTAACTTGGGCATGCACAAAAGGAATGAGTAAGGTACTGAAGGGTTAGTTATACTTGGGGGTGGGTGTTGAGTCAGCTGTGGGTGAAAAGCTGAGAAACCAGTCTGTCGTCTTGTAGGACACAGCTGCAGGGACGTGTGTGTAGTCTGTTCCCTGCAGCGAAGCCGATGGATTGGCTCACACGCTCGATGTGGCTGGAATGACCTAGAAAAGCCTACTGACGCCACAACACTGTATTGAAAATACTCAGTGTTGTGCAACAGGAAAGTGTGTGTGTAAGCTCATTGTTTTAGGTGGCAACTACAAATATTTTTGTATCTTTAAATTGTTTCAAATACTTCAATTGTTAGATAAATGCAAAATGCACAATCTGGACTGTAACCTTGGAGCTGTTAAATACTTTGGATTTGCCAGTTGTGTGTGTACATAGCTCCAGGCTCGTCGTAAGACGTAGGCATTCGAGGCTATAGCCCCAAGTGTTTTGGGAATAGCCCCAGCGCCAGAGCAAGAAGACGCGGGGAGCCTCTGAGGAGGAGCAGAGATAGCTTGCTTTGCACAGATTCAGCAGTCCCGCCATGAATTCATGGTCAACTTGACACCGGGTATTTTTCTAATTCCGTTCCGTTCTCTTTCTGCTTTTTCCGTGAGGGTTGCGGAGATGTTGCCGCTTTTATCCCCCTAAGAGGTTGCAGGGGTCACCTGAATGAGTCGCCAGCTCATAGCAGGACCCTTACTGATGGCAGTGGCTGCCACACAAGGTGCCAACTGCACATGAGGAGCAATTTTGGGGCCCAGTATCTTGCTCAAGGATACTTCGACATGTAGCTCAGTTTCGCCCCGGGGGAGCCGGGATTGGAACCAGCGACCTTCCAATCAGTAGTCCACCAGCTCAACCCACTGAGCTACAGCCGCCCCATTTTAATTTTAATTTCTAATTTTGCCCGCTGTAAATCAAATCGGAACTGTGGTCGTGGGTGTAGTCTGGGTGTTTTAGCTCTGTTAGATGATTTTTTTTCTCTTAATAGCCTACAAAGCCTACTGTAGGCCTAATGCAGATAGAAAATCAAGCAAAGAAATTATAATAGGGAATGTTCTACCTGCTCAAATAGCCTATGCACACAGCACAGGTCTTATTACAGGCTATAATATCAAACAAACATTACTCAGTAGGCCTATAGTGAGGGAAAATTAGCTTTATTTGTGATTAAAATATGATGAGGACCCCAACGACTGGCCTTCCTTTCCTTCTCAAACTACGTTGAAACTGCATCTTTAACAGCCCAATTTTCAAAATTTACCAGGGAAGAAATCCCCGGACCCCGTTAAAAAAATTCTCTATCTGCGGGGCTAAAGCCCCGGATGTTTTGCACTCCTAGCGACGCCCCTGCATAGCTCATATACTCTCTGTACTTATTTAAATCAACTCCTCTATGAGTTATAACTTGTGGCTGCGGTGGGCCACTTTCCTCACAGGGTTTACTGAGGTCTCAGATTACTTTATTTAATCTCACCTGTGTGTTCATAAAAGGTTGTTTCTGTACTATATGTTTACCAAAGGGAATGGGTTCAGAGTATTTTTAGCTCTTTTAAAAAGGGACTGTACACCACTAATCATGTTTTGGTTTAAGTTGCACATTGTTGGAGGTAACAGGCCATAGAGATGTTGGCTATCTCTCGACTATAACGAAACAAGATAATGTCTGCAAAAAATACATTTGAAAAACTTGACAGCAGTGTCTCTTTCCACACAACTTGATGCGTTTACTCAAGATAATCCACAGACCTTGTTGTGAGCAGTTTCATGTAGGAGCTATTTTCTTTCTAACGAACTACACCCACCAACAGTATCACTGTACTGAAGGAATCATGCATGGACAAAGGCTTGCTAACCAAGCTAACTGGCTAACATTAAAGTTTAGCCCATTATTGTTTACATCCCCCAACAAGCGGGAGCCTCTCGTCTATGAGTAGATGCACGTTCCTTCTGTGATGTCATGCGATAGAAAGAAAATAGTAAATAAGTTAAATGTTTTTGGGTGAACTGTCCCTTTAGATCATGCTGAAAAATTGATGATTGACCTACATGCACACACTGTTGAAAAGGGTTTTAGGGGGATGAATATCAAACTCCCACTTGCCTCTTTTAATTGGACCATACAGTCCATTGTGGCCGAGATGCCATTTCCCTATCATGGCAGTGTAATATCCCGCCTTCCGCAGTAGCTGAGGTAGGGTGACTTCAGAGAGAGGCAGACCGGCCACAGAGCCCACAGCAAAGTTATGAGTCACCCCGTTTCTGAGGCCGTAGCGGCCTGTCAGGATGGCAGCACGGGATGGGGAACACGTTGAGGCAGGAGAGTGGAAGTCTGTCAATCTGGGAAAAGTCATTTTTAAGGAGAAATGGAGGGAGAGAGCATGGACAATGTCCTGTTATTTATACTCAGGCAACCATATATAACCTTTCCCATGCAATCTCACTTTACCACGTCAGAGACTGAAACACCGTGCAACACAAACATTCTTCCATTATGTTATAAATGTCATGATTCCCATGAAATATCTCACGATACAAGATGTAATTAAATGCGACATAGCAGGCCGATGATTCATGTCTCTACCTTAGTCCTTGCTCGGCCATCAGGTTGAGGTAAGGCGTACTTTTTGCCTTCTCTTTCGGCTGGTTAGAATCCAGGTCACCCCAGCCAATATCATCTGCCAGTATGATGATGAAATTAGGCTTCTCACTGGGCTTTTTAACACTGGTTCCATGTTGGGAAATCATGTGGAGCAGCAGACCACACATCAGCATCCCAGAGAGAAGAACCAAGGAGAAACCCTCTGCCATTTTGTGTCAAAATCTGCAAAGGGTCACATAGGTTTCATTGAATCCTTTGCTGGCATGCACTCTTATTCATTCCATTAACAGCATGGTATGCAAGCACACTCGTGTGTAAATAAATGGATACAACAAAATACAAAAAAAGCAGTCAATGTACCATATATACATTTTTTTTTTAAATGATGAGGTAAATGTCTTATTTTTGGACTTGCAGTGCAACCATCACCACAAAACCCATTCTTTTATATTTAGAGCAGTCTATAAATTATAGGCTTTAAAAACACAACGCTCTTAAATAAAATAGCTTGCCACAGATAAGACTGTAGACTATACAAACCCCAGATGGCCAGATCCAGATACCATCAGCCTTACCTTCAATACCTTCATATAGTGGTCTTTAGAATTAATCTAAAGACCACTGGTGTCATTTTATCGCCATTAGATTCTAAAATCAACGCTTAACCTCATAAATTTACACTAAAGAAAAAAACGTGTCTATTACCAGATAAATTTGGTCCAACCAATCATTTTGTACCGACACTGGTCATAAAGTTGTAAATCATGTAGAATAATTTCTGTCGGACAAAAATCTCTTAAAAGCCACGTGAAAAAGAAACCTGGTGTCTATAATGAGGGATGAAGAGAAATACAGCAAATGTTCCTGCTTTGCCTCAGTTTGTGCCTGTAACCTGGTTGTTTGAGGGCATGTAAACAAAATGACAGGGATAAAATGAGAGCCAGATAGGTGTCTCTGGTGAAGACACGATTGTTCCAGTCCAGTTACTTGCAATTGCCAAATGCTCCTATCTCATTTAACACACAAGTATATCTAGCTAAACCTGTATTTCAATTTATCACAACACAACAGATCAAAATCTAACTGGGAAACAGAAAGAGAAAAAGAGAGGAACACCCTAATGAAAAAAGTGAAAGAGAGTGGCAACTTTGATTTTAAAGAACACATTACGCTCAAAGATACTGAACCCCAAATTGCTCATAAGGGCCCTGGGATGAGCTGGCGACTTGTCCAGGGGGTACCCTGCCTTCGCCCAGAGACAGCTGGGATTGGCTCCAGCAACAAACCCTGCGACCCCTTGAAAAAGGGATAAAGCGGTTACAGACGATGGCATGACATGACATTACGCTCATTTTCAGGTTCACAATTTTATTTTGGATCACTACTATAATAGGTTTACATGCTTTAATGTTCAAAATGCATATGTATATAAAGCAAATACCCAGTCTCCTCTGATTGGTCATCTCATACATGCCTGTTCCAGCACATCTAACAACAACAGATCAGTTTATAAGCCAAACTAGCTGCTAGGACTTAATTATGCAAATGTTGGTGACGTGTTGTGATGTCACAAAGTAACAGACTTAAAGGCGGTACTACTGATGAGGCTTTTCTAGAGCAGTGTTTTCTGTAGGAGAGAGGAGTTTTGACTTAACTTTCCAAATCTTTTACATTCACATGAATCCATGCTAGACAATGAAAGCAAAAAAATAATACATTATAGGTCTGCTCTTAATTTGATAGCTGAATATCAACTATTTCAAGTCTAAATATTGAGATCAGCATTTCTGTTAACAGATTGAACAAAACAGAAAACAAGTCTATAGTTAAGCAACATTATGTAGAAATTGGCATTTTTTTAAAACTGGCACTTGCGACAGTTTCTGAGTGCAACAACACTATTGTAAACACAAATCCCAGGTCTGTAACAATGTGTCAGACATAATGTAAGTGCTAACTACAAACAAAACTCAGTGTTTCCCCACATACTATTTACTTGGACAGGTCACCCAGGCATATCAAATGTTGTCCAAGTATATTTGGCGACCAATTAAAATAAGCATTTTACGGGCATTTTTTTGAACATTTCCAATTGTCATCTGGGATCAGACTAACGCAGACAGGGGCTTAAACTCAGGGTTTCATACAGAACTGCAGCGCAGATTAAAAACCTGTTCAAAATGCAAAATAAAAGATACATTTGCACAATATCCTATGTCTCATTCAAGATAAATAAAAACAATAACTTCAGGCAATGTTTTTTGACATTTTGTAGTAGATAATTAAGTTATTATGTATTTAATTAAAAGTTTCTACCACTTGACCGCTTACAGCTTGAAGCCACAACAACAACCATCCGCAGATTCAGTCTCCCACACTCTCAGATGACCTCCTCCAGACAACCTCTGCACCCCACAGTTAGGCAGGGCAGTGGGGGAGTCCACAGACCGCTCCGGGCCAGAAGAACTGGCTGTAACCAGATCCCTCTTAACCCTTCTCAGCCCCCCTCGCCCGTCTGGGAGCGGGGGGTGGCCATGAATGCGAGCCAGTGTCAGACAGCATGTTTGTCAGTGTGTCTCCATGAGGATATATGTGCACGTCACAGACCGTGTGGAGGACATGTGGATGTAAAGTTCCCTCTTTGACTGAGGCGGCGGGATTACAGGAGCAACTGACGAGCAAAGCCAGGGAGGCACATCCGCCCGAAACTAGCTACACACAGGTGAGGCACACGACTCAATACACGTTAATACATCGTATTGCTCAAGTAAATCAACTGTTTATCCGAGGAAATCTCCAGTAAGTCTTGAATTAAACATAGAGCTAGAAGAGGCCACGTACGAGTACTTACAACGTGTTTTAGCAGTTATTAAAGTCACATTGTCCACCGACCGCATGAGCCGCCGCCGGGAGCGTTGCGTCAGCCGGGTTCCGAACAGATGGCTCCCACTACTCATCAGTATCCCCTCCCATCCCGCTTAATTCAAAACGGTTAAAAAAACAATTCCTTTAAAAGTCGTTTTTTTTAACAGGTCAAGGCACTAAAAGCAAACAAAACGTGTCTTGTGTGTTGTAAAGTCGTGAATAATCTAGTTATCTACAAATCAAGGTGTATCCTGTAACAGAACAGGAAGTGATTTTCAATTTAATAGCTGGAACGAAAAAGAAAAAGAGGGATTCTAATGTTTTTTCCCCTCCCCTGACAATGAGTTAAGAAAGAACACTTTGATAATGGAACAAAACACTTACACGTGCAGTGTGTAAGAATTGTAGTCCAAAACGTTCCCAAATGAACAGACGGCAGACGGTGGAGACATAAATGGATTGAAGCTACGATGTCCACGTCCATAGCAGCAGTTAGCCGTTACCATGGTGGCACGCTGTCACCTGTTTGTTTACAACAAAGACTTGACTGGTGGCCATCTCTTTAACTATTGCACCTCTTTACAGAAAAAAAGGCATGACAAAGAAGAACAAATGTAGTGAACATTTTGAAAGAATCAAATTATTATTAAACGTTGTTGTTTTTTTGTTGGCAAAATTGAAGTTGTCACTATTGACATGTATGATTCCAGTGAGAATCTTGCTGTCACCAATTGGAGAGTGTTTTTACAGAGGTGTACAGAGGACTGATAGAGTTTTGTCACATGGTTAGCAGTCACATCAAATCATAATCCGCAGAATGAATTAGTTTGTGGTGGACTATTGCTCGATATCTACTATAGTCTGAAAGTTCATTGAGAACAAACAAAAAACAGGCAAATCCCTTGTATGAGTTTGTCAAAGCTTCACACACATCTGCAGCCCAGCAGCACAGAAGATCTATACGATCAGCACAGTTCTACGGTGGACAACCAGGATTAGTGTCGAAATGCAGTGTCAGACTAATTTTGAGTCGAGAATCGAGTCACGACCTTCCCTTCTGCTCCTGAGTTGTGGTGTAAAACAACGGCCATAATAGTGTTTTTGCTGAACATTATGATGTCACGGAGAATTTGAATTGAGGGACATTGTATTGACATCAGATTTATGAGACATTTTGTCATAATAAGCAAATGTATTTCTTGAATTACAGAAAAATGTGTGTTATGAAGCCTCGGTGACCTTTGACCGCCAAACTCTAATCAGTTGGATGAATGAGGACTGTTTGACAATTATCAGTATAATGATCAAATCAAACTATATATTTTTAAACCTTAATACCCATTATGTTGTTACTTAGCTTTAGAGCTCAATGTATCCGGTTTAGAAATGAGGATTTATTGATCCAAACAGTGCAGAAACAGATAGAAAAAATATGTGCATAAATAGGGTGCCTTGGTTTCATGGTGTTGATGAAGGGGCCACTGTCTGCAGAATTATTTCAAGTTGAAGATTTTTTTTTGTAGAATAACACCGTATTTAAGACTTTAAAGCAAAAATGGCTCAAAGAGACAAATTTAAATACAGTAGTGTAACATTTTAACATATCCTACCCAGAATCATGGCCAATGGGTATTTATTGTGATCTACTAAAACTGTATGAGCTGCCGATGCTGCGCCCAGTGTACTTTAGCTTTAATAATTGATTGGGCTCGACCTTGTGCAAAGAGGAGCTGCACCTAAACAACGGCTGCCTTTTCCTCCTTTACCATATTTGGTCACTGCACAGACAGTGTTTGTACATTCAACAGCACCAGGTAAGGATGCACAGAAGCTGTTCATTTAAATGGCAAGTTGCTAAACAAAGAGGAATATAAGAGGGATGATAAGATGCCTACTAGTCAGGCAGCATTTTCAAGTCAGCTGATTTCTCCAACCTGAAGGTATGAGCAGGTTAACCACACTAACATGCCATTTCTTTGATTGAAAGGGGGAGCCACTGGTTATACAGGACGGACATGTTTTGTTGTTAGGTTGGATACATTTGACATCAGTTACGGCTATCAACCATTCACTAAAAACATAATTTCTCTGATCAGGGCATGGCACTTTGTGGAGTCAAGGGGCCACGCTTCTTGGGGCCCAATGTGTACACAGAGGCCCCTGATGGAGGCTGGGGATGGGCGGTGGCTGTTGCCTTCTTCCTGGTGGAGGTTTTCACCTACGGCACCATCAAGAGCTTCGGCATCTTCCTCCAGGACCTGATGGACGAGTACGGGGAGACCAACAGTCGGGTCTCCTGGATCATTTCCATCTGCGTGTTTGTCATGACCTTCAATGGTGAGTACAGCTGATGAGGTTGAGTTGATGACACCTGACAAAACCAAATAAAGTACAGACTGTAGCCAAAATCCAAAATGAAACAACGAAAGTCTGTCCTCAGGTCCTCTCTCCTCTGTGATGACTAACCGCTTTGGGTTCCAACTTGTTGTCATGCTTGGAGGATTCCTTGTTTCCGCTGGTACCATAGCCACCAGCTTCACCAACTCCGTCAATCAAATGTACATCACCTATGGACTGGTTGCAGGTATTTCATTGCTTTCTTCTTCCTCTCTGAACATCACGTAATGTTCTTTGAATTTGTGTCATAGCAGCTTGTGTAGCTAAATGAAACTTGCATCTTTTCCACTGTGCAGGTATGGGCTACTGCCTGACCTTCCTGCCCACTGTGACCATCCTCTCCCAGTACTTTAACCATCGTCGGGCTCTAGTTACTGCTGTGGCTTCTACTGGAGAGTCCCTGTCCATGTTTGCACTGGCACCAGGTGAATGGGAGATGTTGGTTGAAAACCATGTGATGAATGTGTTTTTGCGGCAGAAAAATTACTGCACTTCAATAACTTAAAAGGATCACTGTAACCTTCATACACTCTCTAGGTTTCATACTGTCCAGACAGAAAGATTATAAGGCCTTGTCTCAATGTCTTGAGATATGCTTGTTTTGGGTAACTGGTACAGATATGACTCTGTTGTTTAGATAGCTAAGAAGTGTTGCTCTCTGGGCAGTAATGAATTAAGTACATTCATATTAAATGTATTATTAGGTGCACCTAAATAAAATAGAAAGGCGCACCCGTGCAACCAAGTAAGAAGTTGGTCTAGAGCTCTGCTTAATGTCAGCAATTGCCAAGAAAACCAACAATGAAGGGATCCTACAAACAAGTACAAACTTCCAGCATATATTCCAAGCATAAAACTATGAAAAACATATCATTAACCACACCGTTGCACTTTTGACATGTTTTTTCCTCAACATGAACATGGGCCCACTGAGTTTATTTAGATCTAGTCCCACATAAACCACCCTGCTGCTGTAAATACTCATTTGAGTATGGCTGAAAAAAGTCCCCAACAAATACACTTTTTAGTCCTGTTTGTGTAATCTATGATAAACACCAAAGTGGCTAGCTGCTTTAGGAAATAATTTAGCCTATACATTTATGGTCTGTTTTTAAAGAGTCACACCCATTGTGGGAACCAGTTGGGATGGGCTAAGAGCCTAGACAAACCAGAACATGGTTGTTTTAGTCTTTTTTTCGTTGGACTTGTTGACAATAACATAACGCATGGAACACTGAGGTCATGTCCTCAGTTTCTTTCATGTCATTTTCCGCAGTAGTCTTTATCCAAGTGAGATTGTGAACACACCAAACTTAAAACCACATATGCAGCTTTACTGATGAACACTCACTATATACCCCTTCTTGCCCTCTCAGCCTTTTCTGCACTAAGGAACCATATTGGCTGGCGACACACCATGGCAGTGATAGGAGCTCTGCAAAGCATCATCATCATCTGTGGTGCTCTTCTGCGGCCAATCATTATCAAACCCAAAGCGACTCCTATGGAGGAGACTGATAGATCGTCCTCAAAGGAACTGGAGGCACTAAGTTCACAGGAGAACTTAGAGGGCACAAACCACAAGGACTCTTTGACAGGTAATACCTCAAATGGACAAAATACCTCCCACAGTCTGGATAATGAGCTCACCAGAGGCTCTGTGAGCACTGGAGACTCGGGTGTCCAGTCCTTGAAGGAAATGGAGGAAAAGGCGTTACTGGACAGAGAAAAACAGACATCTGTGGAAAACAGTGCAACAGAGTTCAAAGAGTCTGAGACAGACGATAAACAGAACAAAGATGCGGAGAAACAAGTGATGAAAGATCAATTGAAATCAGACGATGAAAAGCTATCTGCAAAGAAACTTCTAGATTTCTCCATCCTCAGAGAGTGCAGCTTCATCCTCTACTCTATGTTCGGACTGTTCGCCACACTCGGCTTCTTTGCCCCTCATCTCTACATCATCGAGCTGAGCGTGAGTCGAGGGGTGGAGCGAGACCGTGCAGCCTACATGCTTTCTATCATGGCTGTATCTGAAATCTTGGGTCGCTTCGCCATTGGTTGGATCCTGACACGGAAGCAGCTCATGAAAAGGAAGCTGCTTGTGCTTCTGGCATGTGTCATTGCAATGACTGTAGATCTGGTGGGATTTACCTTGGTCACGGAGTTCTACGGTCTGGCTGTATGCTGTGCTTTGTATGGGTTCTTAATGGGAACACTAGCGTGCACTCACATCCCCATTCTGGCTGAGGATGACGTGGTGGGCATAGAGAGGATGTCTTCAGCTGCTGGCGTCTATGTGTTCATACAAAGCTTTGCTGGGCTGGCTGGACCCCCCCTCGGTGGTAAGCGTTTTCTTGTAGTGACACACAACCATGCAATGCATAAATGCTGCTCTGAGGTCTAGTTTGAATATACAGCGAGATTTAAAGTGCTACTCTATTTTCTTGAGGACTGGAATTCCATAAATTTGAGGGACTTGGTGCAGTAGCTGCCGAGATATCCTCTACTTCAGTCCTTATAGTGTTCACACAGAAAGCAGAATGAGTTGTTGCCACACATTACTCAAATGTGTGCTTATTCATCCCAAACAAACAAAATACTTGACTGTACTTTGAAGTAAATTACATTTCTACTCCAGATCCAGTCAGCAGTTAACATTACAAAACATAAACACACAACAGCGAAGGTCAGATGGTCTGGCTCTGCATCCGACTCTCTGCGACCCTCCCCACACAACGTTCAACAATACATTTTTCACTGAAGTCAAATATTTTCAACCATTACACACCATTAGTCTAAGTCTTTCTCCAACACAGGATCTTTTGTTTCCTAAAGCAACTCAGTAGCTTCTTGCCTTCCTGTCACATTTATTTGTGCAAGCTTTACACAAGAAAACATGTAGTCTCCAAATTTTCTCAGAGCCCTAGAAGACATCATATAATTCTTTACACAGGACTGTTCTCGACAATAAGTGAATTATATGTGCAAAATTGTTGGAATAACCCTTTAATGCTTCCTTCTAATCCTTTTCTGTCCTCTACCAGGCTTGCTAGTGGATGTGACTCAAAACTACGGAGCTGCCTTCTACTCCTGTGCAATTGGAATGGCAGTCAGCGCCGTGTTCTTGGGTTTGGTAAGACCTGCTAAGAGAGGATTACTCTGCAGGCGGAGGAACTCAAAACACCCTGAAAACATACATGAAAGAACAGAGAACTCTGTGGAACAGAGTGCAGTGTGTGAAAAGAACCAAAGAACTGAAAGTCCTAAAGATTGCTCTGAAGTAGATGACAACTTGGTCTGCGACCAAGCGGAGGCCACAAGAGACAGTGAGGAGGTTATAAGTTTTGCTTGAGCTGATAACGATAGGGTAAGGGTAATAAAGGGTCAAGCCTTATGAAGGTAAAAGGCTATCTAAGGACAACTGCTGGCAAGTGCGGAAGTGTCATGAGTACAATGAAAAGAAAGACCAATAATAAGTGTTGAGTGTGTATTGTCTGTCATTGTTGATCCGAGCTCTGAGAGCAAGATCTTTTAGACCACAATATGTATGTGCCAATGTTGCCTTACATAACTTACATACTAAACAGTGTTTTTTAGTACTGTTAAAATGGAAGAGTACTATTAAATCAGCTTTAAGTGAGCAAACTTTTGATATGGCCATGCTTTAAAGGACAATTTTGTGAGATGCGAAAGTATGGATGTGTTCAAAGTGAACTATGAGTGATCAAACATTAGTGGACGTGCCTCAGTTTTAGATATTCCACAACACTGAACTAATTGACAGCTGGTGATCAAGACTGCAAAGATAACCGGAGACACTGTGACACAAATGTAGCTGCATAACAATGAATTGCACAGATTCTGTAACACGTGTTATAGAAAATACGTAAAGCTCAGGAGATAGCGTGCGTGATTAAACGTGTTTGTTTTTTTTAATCAAACTGTTGCCAAGCTAACGATGTGCTGTTATGTGTGATGAGATGTCAGACAAATATACAAATAAATACAAACTATTTTTGTATGGAAAATGTGTTCAATCGCAATAAACCAACAGTGTGATTTGAACTTTTCAATCAGATGTAATGTTTTTTTTGTTGTTTTTTTAATAATGTTGCCTTTTCCATTAAAAATATGTTATGTACATTTTGCATCTTTCACTTTGTTAAAGCAAGGTTGTGTCTGAAACTCTCTATATATCTTACAGTCCAGATATATTATCCAGTGTGTATGAAATTGGGCAACCAACTCAACAAAATTAAGATTCAATCAATCAAACCGTAGCAGAAAGTGGTACCAAAGTCAATCTTTCTCTAGTATGTCCAGGCACTTGCGGAGCCACAGTGCAGATGTGTGAAAGGCTTCAGTGGGTTTGGGATAGTGCAGCACGGACTGACAGGCAGATGCCTCCTCTGGTCTGGATGTTCGACTCTGATCCTCTTCAATCCAGTGCAGTAAGGCCTGTTGAACACAGCAACAACATACAATTATGGTAAATTATTGTAAAAACAAATGCTTCTTTGTAAAGGAGATCACATGTCACAATGAATTACTTCAGTGTAATTAAGTTGCCACAGTCACAAGTATCTAATGTGCGAAACAAAATAAATTCTCTGAAAAAAGTTGCAATACTCACTGGAACTGAAGCATATATATAATTCTGGTTAGAATTCACTGTAATTGTGAAACAGTCTTTTACCTGGTATCTTTTAGCTATTTTGAAGCCGATGGCGACCTGTAGCTTGCGAAGGCAGACGGGACAGAAATCCAGGGGCCTGCGATCAGACTCG
Source organism: Diplodus sargus (assembly GCA_903131615.1). Classification (NCBI taxonomy): domain Eukaryota; kingdom Metazoa; phylum Chordata; class Actinopteri; order Spariformes; family Sparidae; genus Diplodus; species Diplodus sargus. The sequence goes on along the minus strand of CAEMYA010000140.1, from coordinate 2,951,756 downwards.
TCCAGGTGGTTGGAACCCTGCATGACGCAGTTCAACCACTGGCAATGCTTTACTCCAAACATATGGCCGATCTCATGGGTCATTGTCTGGAAAATAAATATTTAACATGAGGTTTTGCTGATAATAAAAAGATAACAGGAGTATTGACAGTTTAATCATGAAATGATGACAATAAAGGGAAGAGGGACCTTTGGCTGGACCACTAAGAGGTTCATAGTACCAAAATTGAGTGAGTGGAGGAGCATGATAGAAACCTTGCAGGATCGAAGCAACAGGGTGCTGGTGATGGGTGGAGTGTAGTAACCGTCAAACACAGAGTAGTCTCCTTGCTTTGGCAGAAGTCGTTTCTTTAGCCTCCCAGCATAAGTTCTGCTATAGAAGTTGTCATCATACCTGGCAAAGCTGAAAACACCCATTCCTGCAATGGTGAGGACGCAGGTAATGAAATGGATTGTATGAAAACGACTTTGGCACCATCTGGTGGCAGCTCAACCACATTACACCACCAGAGGCAGTACTGACGATCATAAATGAAGCCATGTTTACTGATTCTCTCTTTGAAATTGTGCATGTCCTGAACATATCACAGTGGAGTAATACTATTAGGTGTAGTAGCATCTATCGATAATAATCACAGATAAAGTAACATTTTCTTTAAGGCATTGAAGTAAAATCTCACCCATACTAAGAGAGGCCTGTCCAAAGACAAAGTTCCAAGAGTCTTTAGGATAGAGGTCAATCATTGTGATTCCAACAATGCAAAAAGCATCCTTTGGTTTCCTGTTCCCCAGGAATCTGAGCAAGTCACCTGCATTTCAAGAGAAGACAATAATGGCAGGTTCAGTTAGGGAACTCTATGCATTTTACCCCTAATACATCTGCAACTCCAAATGGAAAGTAGCCACCCGGGCCCTAAGACTTGCCCCTAGGTACTTACCAGTGAGGATCTGCAGGTTATACGAGTGGCTGTTAACTCTGAAGTAGCATCCTGTTTCAGCTACAGTTACCGCCGGCAGTAACTTGACAGAAAGTCCATGGAAGAAGGCCTGGCAGTAGTCTCTGAGCCACTCAACATACCGGTCTGTCCTTGCCCCCGCCTCCCCAAAGGAACCTACAGGAAACACAATGTAGAATTAAGGCCAGCAAACCATGTAACTACTCATGTCCTTTCCTTAAAAAATATATCTATCAGCACCACTCCCACAGTCTGGACTGAGGATTACAAAGACTCAAGCCGCACTAGACACAAATATACTCACCTATGGTTTGAATATAAATTGTATTGTGACTCGCATTAGGGGTCTTGCGGTAAGGGTCTCTGTAGAAGCTCTCGAAGTCTTGCGGCTCCTCGGGGTGAGCGGGGATCCAGTCTGAGTCAGAGTGCACTGTGATGGGTTTGAAAAGTGAACCCGGCTGCCCCGGGTGGAAACCTTCCTCCAGCAGTTGCCTTTCTACTTTTGTGTACTTGCCGTAAAGTTTAACCAAATCTTGACGACTGGAGACCAAAGCTGTTTGCAGCGTCTCGGCGGAGTGCTGGATCACCTTCATCTGCAGGAGGGACAACCATCATCAACAAGGTGACATTTTCAACATGGCTTTGATAGCATTTCTTCTACTTAGTACAGTTTAACTTACGTAAATGAACCCCTAGAGCTACCTATGGATGCTTATGAAAAAATGTATTCAAAATAATTATAGAGGACTAAATGTCTATAGAAGTCAACTAGGAGGCTGTTAGCAAAGCAAGTCTATGTGACAGAAAATACTGGACAGGTTACAAGCCCACATAATGGATGGAAATATGATTTATAAAACAATAAACAACAGTACATTGAGGATATTCAAAGTAGCAGAAGTGTGTCAGTAGATAATATTACACAAACCTCCCTGGAAATGCACTGCAGATCTATTTCACATACAGCACGGAATAAATATTAGACAGCTAATAGTAGAATTTGTTGTGAGCTTTCCAAACTCCACGGCCTACAAAACACGTTGCGACACGTGCATTCGACAACAAAACACGATACCCTAACAATTCACGTCTTTTAGGACAAATGTATTATATCTTATCGTTAAGAGAAAAAATGATTAAAAATCGAATGATTTGGCCGAATGCAGACATGTAGTTCGCCATAATGTTGATACCGGAAGCCGTTTCAGCTCTCTGCTGATGACGTCAGGTAAACAGAGGGGCGGAGCTCTTGACTTGAGTCGACATTAATGACAAGCAAAGAAGACAAGCTCACTGCTGAGGCATAACGAGCCCGGCGTTTCGGCTACCCTACCTCGGACAACAGCAAAAACTAATGTAATTTTGACTTTACTCACTTTTCTTTCTTGTGTCGGACTGCTGTCAAGTACAGGCAACAGTTAACCACAATTAACTGCGAGTCAACGGAATACGAAAGCGGAAGAACTTTCTGTTAGCATAGTGCGGCATTAGTTAGCTAAAGTAGTTAGCCGACAAGTAGCTGATTTAACATTTCACGGTAGCGGCTAGCAGGCTAGCTTGCTCCGTGTGCTGCCATGCCCGGAGTTCTTCGAGATTTCACTTCGTAAACGAGAATACCCAGGCGATAACGTTAGCTGGTTAGCTTCCAGACGCCCAGCAGCAGTTTGTACCAGCGCCGAGGCGTAGGCAGGGCGGACAGGACTTGGAGCAGTGACAGGTCTGAACTCACCCACAGCCGAGGTTGGTGCTTTCCTACGGCGACCTGTGCTTCAGCCGTCTGGAGATCGGTCACTCGCACAGCCTAGACTCTCCGTTGAGATGAGAGGGAGCTTGCCGTGCTGAGTATCTACGAAATGGTCGTGGAGCTGTAACATAGCCAAAGCTTTTAAATAAGATATCCCAGCCCGGCTCACACGGAGTGTCAGCCATTCTCTTTGCCAAAATAACATCCGTCAAGACTGCAGAAATGCTGACTGACAACAGGTAAGTTGACCAGAATAACGATTTTTACATATCTTTATCTTTATACAGGCTTAATGTTATATAGAATTCAACATGTAATAATTGTGGCAAATATTGCAATAGCTAAATTACATTACATAATATCATTACAACAACGTAGCATGCACACCGTGTGTTCAGTCTCTATATAGACCCCAGTGAAGGTATGTTAATCAATGTGATTTCATAATGGGAGTGCCACATGTCTGATCATGTAACTGGCTGAGTGTGAGGTGCTATTTTTGGTTCCTCTTCATGATCTCTCTCTTTCTCCACTCAGTGTGTCGTCCCCCCCCCCCCTTACCGCCTGCATCCTTCTCGTCACACTCTTTCACTTTGATGTTCTCTCTACTGTCCTCTCCACTCACAAAACTCTCTGTTCCTTCCATTTCTGATTTGCACAGGAAACGACACCGTAGTTGTGACAGCGAGGAAGACCAACAGCTGAGTCCTCAGGCCAAGAGATCAGGAGGAGGTCCCAGCCTGCTCGTGTCAGATCTGGACTCAGAGGTTAGGCTAACTTGATGTTTACGTTCATCTTTAGACCATCTGACTGACATAGGCCCAGTTTTAATCTGATTGGTGGAGAGGAAAGGTATTTCTGCTAAGGTCATTTATGTATTTATTGACTTCACAATGTAAAGCCCAATGACATTTATGAATAGAGCAAGCAACCCGGCATCATGCATATAAATACACGTGACTCTGCATTCACATGCAATGCACCACTGTCAGAAAGAGCTCAGAATGTTTTATTTAAAGCTCCAGCATCCATCCATGAAACTACACTTCAGAGCCTATCTGTGTTCTGTGTTTGCAGTCTTCCAGCAGCGACAGCAGTAACGGGATCAGTAGTCCAGAGACGGCAATAGTGGTTACCACCAGGCCGTGCATACACAGCCAGAACAACCGCATCACCCAGTCCTCCCCCAGCCCAAAGCCTGAAGACTCCGCTATTTCCTTGCAGCACGGTTTCCATGGTGATGGCAGCAGTCTCTCCTATGACTACATCAATAGAGTCCTGAGGGAGGCGCACTTCAGTAGTCTGCAGACCAGAGGACGTCCAGGCTCGACATGACCATGACCTCTGACCCCTCTCCTGATCTTTGGCCCCTCACCCATCAGTGCTGAAACTGCTGGCTCCTCCTCGAAAGTCTCAAGTGACACACTCGGGTCAAGAGGAAGAGGGGCGACGTGTGGGGAGGTTTACAGATATTTGGGCGTAAAGGCTCATCCCCACCTCACCATGTACCATTTGTCAAGACCATAAGCACATCCGCCTTTCCATGGCCCAGCCACTGTGGTTTTCTGTGCAGTATTGATGTGTAAGTGTGTTTGTGCGTGTGCGCGTGTATGTGTGTGCACGCACCCTGTGCACTTTATAAAGAGATATCATTCTCTTTACATGCGTGTGTTGATGCGTGGACATTTTCATTGGTGCTAATCACAAGAAACGTGTGATGATCCAAAGTGCTTGCAGAACTAAATAAAGCTTAGCACTTTACTTAATAACTCCTCATTCTGTTTACTCTCGACTGGGTAAGTCAGTCGCATGTTTGTATCAGTGAAGTGGGAGTTGTAGTGATCCATTTCACAAAGGAAGTTCATCCAGGTAAACGGACTCACTCCCAAGGAGCATTATTAAAACAATCCAGTTATAACATGTTGGGCCTTATTTGTTCCCTCCAGCCAAAGTGGTAAAGTTAAAGTTTAGTGCATTTGCCCTTGCTCTTACTAAACTACTACATCAAATGAATCTATAATGTTCTGGTGTGGCTGGTCAGTAGGTTCAAGGTAATGGAGCACAGATTCCTCATGAGCCTCGCTACCAAAATCCAACCTCAGATTAGACCCCGGCTAATTATAGAGCTGTGAGAGCAAGCGCTAAAGTCTGCAGCACGGATGTCGTAACGCTCAGCACAGTGCTTCAGACAAACAGCCTCAAGAAAAATCTGAATCAGTTTGTAACCACGTGTTTACTTCTTTAACATCCTACACATTGTGTGAGTGTGTGTGTGTGTGTTGTAAGCCTGTCAGCCATACTTGATTATGTATGGTTTAATATGACCAGCACACTGTGTTGCAAATAAAAATGAAAGATGTATGAATGATTCATATTTTATGTAATTTGCCAAATCATTTGACATTGAAATAAAGCGTTGCTGAAAGTAATGTCTGCAACATGTCACTGATAACATTAAGAATTCTGTTAAGGACAGACACTACAAGCAGACATTTCATGCACTGGTCAACTTTGAAATTTTAGGATATTTTTCTGCCTTAACATGTCTTCTTTCAATAGTCAAAATCCACATGTAGGTGTCTTTGAGATGTATGGAAATTAGTGCACATTCATTTAGATAATGCAGAGTTTGGATATCCATTGTAGATAACTAGCTAATGGCAGCTACAGTTAGCATCAGTTAGTGGTTACTCTGGTAATATGAAGTTAGATTTTAGAGGGTGTCATTTCTTAAGTATTCCACCTTGAACATGTATGGAATTTTATAATACACATCTTTAAAGGCCATTTTTCAGAATTAAATATTACTTAACTCTGAGCATGAAACCTGAGTAGCACCTACCCACACCAAAGTAACAAGTGTTATTCCCATCTATAATCTGAAGGTTTGTACAGAAGGGGTTGTTCATGTATCATTCACAGTCTGATTTGAATTTGAATGGCTGTTGATTGCTGCTAATTGTAGCTGCTGTTAGCTAGTTAGCGCGGTTAGCAGTGTGGTCCTGGGAGCTCAAAGCTCCAGATAAGTGTTGATGTTTTCCCAGCTAGCACATGAGTTTCGGACCAGGAGGGGCTAGGTGGTTAGCATGCTAACTTCATTGGATATCTCTTCAACACAATACATAGATGACACTATGTCAAAACTACAATCCTTACATGTTGCACCTTTAAATACAGTATAACATGACTCACTGATGTAGTAGTAAGTGCTGTAGCAAAAATACAGACTGTTTTATTGTTCATCAGCATGTGCAACAGCATAGCTCGTGTTCACTGAAACAAAATACATCAGTAGTGTTCGTTGCACGCTCCATTAGGTTGGATGACCATCTGGGCGTGTAGTTTGTACCACATTCCACAGTGATCAATGCCACAGTACAGTAACTGAAATAACAATGGTGAGATAGTGAACATGATCTGCTTTGCTTTTTAATTATACGAGCAACCGTTGAAATGAACCATGAAATTGCAGATATTTTTGCATTGCGCTGATATCAGATGTTTTATCACACGTAGTTCCACACACTGATTATGCACACAGAACATCTCAATATTAATTAATTCTTCCTAACAGTTTTTTTTTTTAATCCTAGACATGCACTCTGCCACCACTCTCACAGGTATGTTTTAATCAATGCAGGATAGACGTAATAAATAAGTTGTAAACTAACACTTGGATAACGTTAACATCGACATAATTGATAAGTACCAAAAAAATATGGAAGACAACTTTCATTTGTAGTTTTTAGAGTCCATAAGACAAGCAATTGTAGTGCAAATTACAAATTGAGGTTCAGGACGTGCTGCAGAGGCTCTAAGAATAACTAAAAGGAAAACCTGAGATAAAGCAAACTGTTATTCAAGACAACCTTTCTTGGTAAAATACTTCTGAGAAATTCAAGCCACACAGCTTACACACCAGTCCTCACTTATGGCAGTTGAGGTGGATTGCACTCATTGATAATCTTGTTATCTCTGTCTGCTCTTTGAACACAACTTCTACGGAGGCACCATACTGATAAAAACAGAAAACCCTAACGTGACATGAATCGGCTGTCTTGATATATTGTTATAACCTAACAGATCTGATCTTATAAAATTAAATAGATTTCTGTGAGGATATACATGATGACATCATTGGTTTAACTCTTTAACAGTTCCAGCTGTAAACATTGGTCAAAAGCTGACAAATGAGAAGGCCGATACTGGTTGGCTGCTATCAGATGCAACTGAGTTGCAAACTGAAGGAGCATCATCACTGGTGATGGCGATACAGTTCTGCAAAGCTCGATCCTCCCTGAAACTGTCGTCTGTCTCTGTCTGGGACGCCTCCTTTTGACACACATGCCTCCCCTTGGTCACCAGTTGCATACCGCTGAACAGGGACAGTCTGCTCAGACAGAGCTGCTCGCCCTGAGGTGAGGGGGAAGACCCTGATTCCTCAGCAACCGATTCAGCCCCAGCAGTCCTGACTGGCTCGACCGGAATGGGAGAAAGTTTCTCCTCATCGGCCTCGTTCATCAGCTCCCCTGAAAAGTCTCTCTTGGCCAGGCTAGAAGAAGATGATGGGTTATTTCCTTGGGTGTGTGAGATGTCAGGCTGATGATGGTTGAGGTTGCCAGGAGAGTGTGTTGGTAGTAAAGTATTCAAGTATGTAGATGTGGGAGGGTGGTTAGTTGTTGCCTGATGGCTGCTGTTGGTGGCATCCTGTCGGGGAGCCTGTGCAGATCCACCCATCAGAGCCTCAAACTGTCGCAGGATCTGGTGAGAGGAGATAAGAACAAAAAACAGTTTGAGCATGTATAGTTCTGTCCAATCATCCTTCGCCATGTGTAGCTTTCTCTTTCTCTCTTACCTTGGTGGCTTTGTTGGCTACGGGTCCTGGAGCTCCCTCACTCAGCTGGCGGAGCCTTCGCTGTGTAGCTCCAAACATTTGCTCCAGAGAGAGGAGGTCAGAGGTCAGGAGGCACGACACAGCACACAGCGCCCGCTGCAGGATTAAAGGACGAGGATTAGGATTGCATGGCATCATACAGAAAACCTGGACTTTTAGTGAATCCTGAGCTTTATTACCATTTTAATAGTGTTTGATGGATCCTGAAGCTTGCTTGAGAGCAACTCCAGCACGACCTCGCAGTTGAGAATGGAGCACCTGACAGATTAAACAAGAAAAAACAAAATCAACAAAAAATGCGGTTGATGAATCTATTCGCAGTGTGATTACTGATGCACTGACTCTTTGATGAAGTGCTGGCTCTCTTCTCTGGATAGGAAAACTCTGGATCCTACAGTCAGTCTGCTGATCAGCGCCATCTCCTGGCCACAGTCCCCTAACTGCAAGGCCTCCACCCTGGAACGCATGAAAGCATGCGAGAGAGAAATTATATGGAGGAAGTGAGCATATGTGGGGTTCATCCTATGTTATCACTCACTCACCGATCTGATAGGTCCCCACTGCTCTCTCTACTGGCCCCTGATTGGCTCCCCGTACCGGCTGACTTGCTGCCCACAGACGCCCTGCTGTTAACTGCAAGTTCCTGAGAAGAGTTGTGAGAGGAGCTGTTGCCGCTGTCGGTCTCTTCCCAGCCGCCTCCTACCTGTCCTGGGCACCGCTGGGTCATCGCTGTGGAGAAAAGGTTGTCCCAGGCGCATCAAGAAACAAGCCTCTTATTCATTAACACAAGCCAACGACGCCAACACACCAACCAATATTTCACCTTTTGGTTTGCGAGCGGGCAGGTTATAGGCACACGCAGGCACGGCCACCTCTATGGGTGCAGATGGCGCGACGACGGCCCGGTAATGGTTGTCATGGAGACGGATGCCCTGCTGTTCGGTCGGGGGGAGGACAGCGCTGGCCACTACCTCTGCAGCTTTCTGGATCTTATCCAGCAGTGAGTCACTGCCGGCTGGAAGGGCAAAGAAACAGACATTAAAAAAAAGGTGCAAGAAATATACAAAGATGAGTTTGACTGGATCTGTGTTAGTGTGTCACTCTCACCCGTCCCCTGCTTCCCTGGACTGTATCCAAAGCCCTGCATTCCTGACCTGTGGGAGGTTCCTGAGCCCATACCTGGACAGAAAGACACAGAGGACCTTTTGTACTCAGGGTTTTAAGTTTACAAAATATAAAGAACCTTATGCAATTCATTCAAATAAAATAAAGGTGCAATACATAGTTTCAGGGAAGATATTTTAATAAGAAGAGAAAGATCTTCATTGATTGATTTGTTAGTTATGCCTAAACAAACCAAATAAACAAAATGACTGAATACGGTTTTGCTTTGTTTACATTTGGCGGAACCTGCCACGTTTTTGGTGGCGTATTGACTCCATGTGTTCGATATGGTCCTTGTTAATACTCACCCATTGTTGGGGGAGCCAGCTCAAGCGGAGAGACGTCGCTTTTGGTGGAAAACGTATCCGTGAAAAGCAACCTGGCCACTTCCTGCAAGTAGAAGATGTAAAAATTGGGTGTGTTTTCCAAGATGTCACAGATTACGTTATTGACATGTCAGTCAAACAAAACCTGCGTCTCACCTGTGCTGTATTTCTGACTTTCTGGTACAATGCTGTACCATGGATAGGATCAGGAGGGCCGCTGTAAACTTTATAAGCAAAACACCCATGAGTGAGCGAATTATAATATTCAGGTGACGGTGAGGTGATGTTTTATGATGCTGTAAGAGCTATGTCTCACCTGACGCTTGCTGGATGAAGGTGGAGTTCCTTCGCAGTTCTGTGAGGAAATGGTTCGAGCCATGACCGCAAAGGTGGACAAAGATTTTCAGCACCTGGAGCAGACACAAACAGGACAGGGAGGTTTAAAGCTTAATACACCACGGCAACGTGACACAGCTCCTTCTCTTACAGACAGAACCACTGTTCTCACCTTGAGTTTGACGTGACAGGACTCCACCTGCAGCCTCTCCAGAAGGTACTCCAACAAACACTGACCACAACCTGAAGACTCATGGGAGATTTCTACAGTGCGACAGTGGTTAAGGACAGTAACATAGTGTAATAGACTCGGTATGTCTCATCTGGGTAAAGTGATTCTTCTTATGGCTTTGCTATATGACATCACTGAGCAATGGCTTTCACCCCTTTGGAGACATTTAGAACATTATTGCAGATTAAAGATTTTGAAGCATCCAGTAGCTATCAGCTAAATTAAGTGATTTGCATATGTCACGTGAACCACATATCATATTTGGAGTACAATGTTATTAAGTATAATGTCCAGAGGTTGTAACTGCTGACTGAACCACAACAGTGGCTGCCAAAGGATACTTCCAATCTCTTGGAAAAGGTAGCCAGGACAGGGGTTTTCATCATCTGATGTAGCCTTCATCAGAGTAGGGACCTTCAGTTGGTGGAAAGGATAATGTGTTATTCCAAATTACAACCAGTTCAAATCTGACAGTAAGGGATGTTCTGCAACCCTGACAACTGTACAGCACACCAACCATCTGGCTATAACAGAACTCCTTGTCCTTACAGATACAGATACTGTCATGGACACAAACTTGGCATGACACCAGGTCTCGTTACCAGGTCAATACGGCAATTATACTAGTGTTATAAGCCCGTTTGCTGCTTTTAGCCTTCAACGAAACAAGCTCGCAGGTCTTTTAAGTGGCATTAGCTGAATGCAATTAACACAATTTGTGTCTGCATGCTGTTAGCTAGCAGGCTAGTAGCAAGCTAGTGGTGGCACAACTTCACATATTCAAAAGGCCATGTAAACGTACGACATATTCGTAACGCTCCCATTAGCCGTTAATCGTTTCAACAACTACTAATAACTGTAAACAGCGCTTACTTTCTGAAGAAAAGCTAATCGTTCCATAAATGTTGCCATGATTTAGCAATCCTGGCTGCGGGTTACTCATCTTCTTCCTAGGAGTACGAGGAGAGGGCGGGGCTCGTTGTGACAGCTAGCCAATCACGGAACAGCGAGTAGCAACCCTAAAGTCTATTGGCGTTCTGGTTGCGCCCGGGGTCGGGGAACAGCGAATCGAATTCAGGGAAGCCAGCGCGACCTCTTTGATTGACAGAGAGATGAGCGAATCAGATTACACAATATTCCGCAGGACGTTTCCTTGATGACAGGGTCAACAATATGGCACTCTCCATGGGCGATAGAAATGCTACATGTATTAGCGTTAGTTGATGGCTATTTTTAATGTTTATGCTGTAGAATTTTACCAGTATATCAAACAGTCTGAAGCAGAGTGACTTTGTGAATGATCGTGCTCGTCAGTTGGCTTTTGATGACCTCTGTTAACGTCTGAACAGCGACCATGTCTGGGTCAAACGTGTGGAGTCGCAGTCGGGAGAAATTGAGACTCTTCCCCGAACTTTTTGCACAGTGTACCGAAGAGGTAAGTCGTGGCTTACAGATGTAAAATGTGTGACATTCTGCGAACGTGCGAATAAATTGGTTAACCTTTACATTGAGATTAGCTAGCTATGCTGTTAAAGGACCACATGTAAACATCAGTCATGCAGTTCGTTATCTATTGCATTCTGCCCTCTGATGCTGAGGGGGCACTCAAACACTTAATTGTGTTTTAAACTGGATTCATTGTTAATTTAAGTTAGTTTATTTAGATTGTTGCTTTTGAGTTGGTTTAGCTTGTCCGTCATCAGTCAGTTCAGGGTTGCACAGTGAAATACAGCTACTTTTCTATGCTGCACAAACAGAAATTGTAAGAATAAAATGGAAAAGTTAAAGGGGCACTATGGAAGAATTTTAGTTGAAAGAAAAACAAACCAAAAAATAAATCAACTGAGTGAGAAGAAATAGTGGTCTTGACTTTATTGTGTCTATGTTTTGTGTTTCTGAGATATCTACTGAAGTCTGCATGCTAACCAGCTTGCGTCCATAGTGCCTGTGCAAGCCCCAACACTGTTGATCCCCAAGCTCCTAGCCTAAACTGCTAGCCACGCGGCTAATTGAGCTAACTAGTTAACGGCTAGCTAGTTTATAGCATTTAGCAGTCGGTCTGACATATGCCTCCCTCTGACTTATTTTGAGTATTAATTGAACATTTGAATTACACATTGCTCCTTTAACCAACATGGATAACAGTACCTAAATAATACAGAAACTAAATATTTGGTAATTGTAACAATGAAGAAAAATGACAGTTGTGTATATTTAAGATTGGATGACCAATTTACATATAGACAAAAACATTGTATACAGTATACACACTGTGTGAAATATAACTACGTACACTATGAATTGTTAAAAGTTGACTTAACTTAAAAAAAAATGTGTAAACCAATTACTTCAAAATTACAAAGTAAAGTAGATCATGAAACTTAAAGTGAAACTCGCCAAAAAGCAACCGAGGCTTTATTTGCGATTGAATATGAGTCAAACCTTAGCGTAAAAGCATTATTACGACGAAAGAGGCACTTTTAAGATTTACCGTAATTTCGTTTTAGGGCAAGCTAATTGTCAGTGGAGTGCAGGGGCACTGGCATGCTAGAATCCAAATTTTGATGCTATTTTTGGCGATTTTGATGCAAGCGTAAGAGTGCCCCTGCACCCCATGGAAAATTAGCTTGCCCAAAAACGAAACTACGGTAGATCTTAAAAGTGCCTCTTTCGTCGTAATTATGCTTTTACGCTAAGGTTTGACTCATATTCAATCGCAAATAAAGCCTCGGTTGCTTTTTGGTGAGAGTTTCACTTTAAGTTGTAAGAGATGAGAAAAGATGAAAAGCTTTAACATCTTAAAATTATTAGCCTACTCATTGTAATTTTGAGGCAATCGTTCTTGTTTTTTTTAAAGTAAGATCACCTTGTCAGATTTTACGGTATTGTAGCTAATGATGTGCTAAAAACACACACACACACACACACAAACAAAAGAGAAACATATTTCATATGTGAAATCCATCCACTATTTCAGATAAACTGTATATTCAAAAAGATATTTTTTTAATGTGTTTTTCCTCATCCAATGTCAACTTCTGTGGTTCAGGCAGCTTTATATGGGAAGTGTGTTGCAGCCACCACGACAAGCAGACAGGAGCTGCAGAAGGACCTGTGTGCTAAGGAATTTCAAGCACTGAAGACCTGCTTTATGAATGCAGTAAGTGACAAGGACCCTCCCAGTAGTGTTACATAGTTGGGATAGATGATTATCATTGAAAATGTTTTATTTTTTTATTACAGGCCAAGAAAAAAGTCAAATGAATGGAACTGGTCCTGACTTTGTTGGAGTGGACCAACCTCAACTGTCCACTACTGTGGGAGAAGATGTTAAGTGCCAAGTGTTGACCTACAGAGCTGGAAGCATATTATTATTATTATTATTATAACATCTTGATGATGATGCAACACTTTCTACTGGGCACCGTCAATGAACTGAATCAGTGTGGTCTTTATTGACATGGAGACTGCATGTCGCTGAAGCTGAGCACAGCCATGTAGTAGTTTTAATTTTTTCATATGCAAGACTGATGTATTTCTCTTATGCAAAGAGGTGAATAAAAATCTAGCGGTTATCTGTTTTAAATGAACACAGACGTGGCTGTCAGAGATGTTTTTATTTATTCTTCTCAGCAAAATGTACAGAAATACAGTGCACATAGAAAAATATCCATAATAAAAATAGCCTCTTGTACAAAGCAAAGGTCCAGCATGTGTTGAAGTGCCAACGGATGAAGGAAATTCAGAGAAGTCTGATTACTAAGAAACACAAAAACCATATTTTCTTTTGTAGAAATAGAAACAGGCATGTTCATATCGAATTTTCTTATGACTGTACTGTTTACAGTAAGAGATCCCGAGGAACGACACCACAAACACATTTTTCTTTTGAGAAAATATTGTTGCTGCAGCATATGGCTAGGAAGGCACTGATAAACTAACAAGGAAGAGATATTGAAGATGGAATGTTACGGACCCAGATGGATCGAGCTGCTCCACTGTCCCCAGTTTATAAACAGTAAGGCTACGCTATATACCTCGTAGCTCCAGCATGGAGGTTTTATTCAGTCACTTCCATTTGAAAGTGAACACACATTACATCCAATATGTGGTTAACGTAGGTTCAAAGAAACCTTAAACATGATCACACAACACTTACAATATTTACACCTCAAAGTAACAGATAAGCACAAATTGACCAATGCCTTAAAGGGACAGTGGACCCCAAAATCAGCAATACAAACTTGTATTTTTCCTCTTACCTGTTGTGCTATTTATGCTATTTAAAAAGGCAGACACCCTGACTGCCGATATGTCCAAAATCTGACAACTCACACCAAAACAAACTTGATGGAAAAATAGCACAACAGGTAAGAAGTGGAATATATATATTCTTCCTAACAGAAAATCAGCACAGGAGACAATAACACACAGATCCTACTGAGAAGCAGACTCTGCAAAGCTGGTGATGAACAAGGAATCAAAGTGATCCAAATACAAACATTAAAATATTCGCTCCATAGAATTTGGTATTTGCATATACATTTCAATAGTTACCTCTTCAAATTCTCTTCTCCCTCCGACTGACAAAAATAAGTTAATATTTACAAACACTTTGCTCTTTAATAAACACTTTGGGTTATTCCAGAGTACACAGTATCAATAGAGAGAGATGTTCCTCTTTGTCCATAACATTTTTTTGAAGGCAAGAAAGAATGTAAGGCAGCGATATCATGGTCCACAGTATGAGAAGTTTTCTGCAGGTTTACAGTGTGTGTTGCTGTAAGTGTGTGTGTGTGTGTGTGTGTGTGTGTATGTATGTGTCTGATGTGTGTTATTTTGCTCCCTTGTCCTCTGAAGCCTGCTTAATCTGCCGTGAGTGCACCATGGCCCCAGCCAGTAGCTGCTCCTCCAGGGCCGCATGCAGGTCTGAGCCCCCCAGCTCCAGCAGGGGCTCCAGCCCCGGCACAGCCCTGGTCTCCTTTGGAGGCCCTCCAGCCTCTCCGGGTCCCAGTGCCCTGCGCCTCCTCCTTAGATCCATCTCTCCCTGGTCCCTGGCCTTCTCGTGGGAGCCCTGGGGGTGAGCCCCGACTTTGACGGCCCTGTCTTCTACACCTTCTCTGGGGTCCGCCTGAGCGGCAGCTTTCTCTTTGAGGTCTCGTCCTCCATTCTTCAAAGCTTCGCCGTCTTCTCTCTCAGCCCCCTGTGCAACTTTTTTGGCTTCCACGGCTCGCTCCAGCTGGGCCAGCCTCTCTCGAGCCTCCTCCGCATTTTTCTCTTTCCTCGCTCTCTCAAGGATTTCATTGTCTGCTTTCTGGATCTCCTGCTGACGTCTCTCCTCGGCAGCTCTCTCCTGTGCGAGTTTCTCTTTCAGGGATCTCTCTTTCTCCAGCTCCTCTCGTTTCTCCCTTTCCAGCCGCTCTTTCTCCACTCGTGCCTGCACTTCTTTCTCTATCCTTTCTCTCTCTACTCTTTCTAACTCCCGCTCTCTGGTCAGCTTTTCCTGTCGCTCCTTCTCCTGTCGTTCTTTCTCCAACCTCACCTGCACTTCTTGGTCTATCTTTTCTTTCTCTATTTTTTCTAACTCCTGCTCTCTGGCCAGCTTCTCCTTTATCTCCTTCTCAAGCTGTTCTTTTTCCAGCCTCGCCTGAACCACTTTCTCTATCTGTTCATTTTCATGATCATCAATTTTCTCCTTTTCCTTATCCAGACTCCTTTCTTCGTCTTTAAGTTGAGCAGCCTGATTATTCTGAGGTACATCCAGATGATCACCAGGCTCTTTATTTCCCAGCGGCACTCCCCTCGCCCCCCGCTCACTGTGCTTGTTGGATTCTTCTCCAGCTGCAACGTGGCTGTCCTCCTTGTAAGGTGCTTTAGGAGCCCCGACCTCATCACCCTTATCCACACCCTGAGCTTCTTTCTGGGCCTGAGGCTCGACACCTCCGGCTACCTCCTTGGGTTGCTTCAGGTCTGAGGCCACGACTGAATCTTTGGCCTCTGCTGCTCCACCTTCCATCACCTCCACGTGTTCCTGGAGGCCTTTCTCTGCCTCGCCTTCACCAGCAGCTCCTTAAAGGTATAAAAACTTTGTTAAATCAATTTCTTAAATTGAACATTAAATTGAAGTGCCATATCTGCAAAAACAAAACATGATGTGTATACGCACCTGCAGGTTGTTTCTGGTGGATCTCTTTGTGTTGCTCCTCTATGACAGCTAGTAGTTTCTCTTGCTGGTCGAGAAGTCTCTTCTGCTGCTGCTGCTGCTCCTTGATCACCTGCAGCAGCACGGCGTGGTCGAGCTGGCCCTCTACACGACAGAAATGTTCAATTAAAATAAGTCACAACCTGCTCTGAGAGCAATGCATTAGTCAAGAAACTTAGTTAGGCTGGTGTGGGAAGGGACAGGGAACGGCAATATTCCACTATGGCTAAGTTGTAGCCTTAAACAGAAACTGGAATTGGCAGCTGTAGACACACACACACACACACACACACACACACACTATGTTAGAGGGCAAGGTGAGTGGTTGGAGTCTAAACTGGCACATTATTTAGTGATATGATAAAAACACAAATATATGCACTGTGTGTATATGTACTGAGTGAACGACAGAGCGTCAGACTGAGGGTACAGAGAGGAGGCAAGATGGAATTCATACCTGCAACCAGCTTTTTTATCACTGTGATAGGAGTCCGGCAGAGACAGAAAGAAAAAAAAAAGGGGGCGTAAAGATGGAGAAGAGGAGAGAGAGGGCAAAGGTAAACAGAACAGAAGAAAAGTCAACAAAAGCCAAAAATGACTGCATAGTGTATCAAGCCAGGTCAAGAAGTAGGGGAAAGGAATGGATTTGTGCATCTCTGCTGTCTTTTACACCATTTGTACCATCGAATACAGGCACCATAAGCAGATCCCAGAGATTACATAAGATCAATACAAGCAAACTGAGATGAAGAAAAGAGAGGCAGGGGCATAAACAGCATGCAGCAAAACACTACACATTTATTACAATGTTTACTTTTTTTGTGCTCTCTTTCTTGCAACTTTTGAATGCTCTGAGCAATAAAATGTAAAAAATAAAAATCTTTTCAGCATCCGTGTTGCTCCCACATTCCGAAACAACAACACATGAACACACCAAAGTTGAAAGACATGAAGTGGAGGAGCACCTGAGCACAGCCTTACTGCCAGAGGACCAGTGTATTTCATAAGCTTCCACACCTTCCACACAAAGCTGCGGCTGCATTGCATTCTGGTCAACGGAGGCTACTGTCACTGGAAAAGCTGCTATCCCCACCTCATTTACATAGCATTCTTGCTCTATGATTGCTGAATTGTAATAAAAATTGTGTACAAACTTTAATTTAGCTGGACAAGAAATATTATAATGTAGATATATCTTCAAATCTTATTAATATATGTGGAAAAAAATCAACGTTGTATCATCGTATGATACATTTGTAATGCAACTTGTGACCTACGATGATGAACTTTGTGTTGAAAACGTTTTTTTTTCTCCACTTACCGTCCAACTTCTCATCTGCTGTGTCTTTGCCGTCCGCTGCTGGCGCCTCGTCTGCAGCAGGATGATGCTCTCCGTCTGGAACGGGAGCTGAAGGATCAGCAGATATCACATCAATGTTGCATTTACTTACCGTTTTTCCATCCAGCTGCCTTAAACTACAGTTACACAAGCCATAAATACTCACCTTTCCCTGCAGCCTCCGGAGCTTTGACCACATTATCATCTTTTCCCGCCGCAGCCTGGTTTTCCACCACAGCTACATTCCCTGCGAGAGGTTCTTTCCCAGGATCAAGCTTGTTGACCTCCCGCTTTTTGCCTGCGTCTCCAACCGGCTTCTCCAGCACCTCGTTGGACAGGACTTCACCACCACCCAAATCCACTTCCTCTTTCTTCACAACAGCCTCAGCGGCCTTTGGTTTCTCTTCAGCATTGTCGTCTTTTTGGTTCACCTCCACAGCCTGCCCTTGGTTGTCATCTCTTTTGGGTTTTTCCTCTCCTCCTGCAGCAGGAGCTTGATCCTTGTCCTCCGCCAGCTCTGCGTTGTTTTTTTTCTGGTCTACCATGACCTCATCACGAGGGATAGGTGGTTCATGGCGATGGGCCTCCGCCTCTGGCACCGCGACACCTGGGTGAACAGACAGAAACATCGCTGATTCTACAGAGTTCATTGAAAAAACTGTTAATTTTACATATTGAAGTGTGTTAGACAGATATTGGAGAGAACTACTGCATATGTGAAGTAATATAAAGCCTTTTTGTCAACAGAACAAGCTGCATCAAACCTGATAAATTGCCTCTAGTGATGTCACTCTGACTAATTTGCATTGTGAGTATTGTAGTCACCAGTTTTTGAAAAGGAAGAAGAATGTGTGAAATAAAAAAGGCAATATCTCTGATTCTGCTGTGTCATTCTAATCATTTGTTTTTAAATGGTCCATGAGTTCAAAAGTGTTGTAGGAATGCAATGACAGAACAGTGGACCGCTTTTCAAAAGCAGCAGTAGTATTCCCAAAGACCTGTAACAGACTGGGTGGAGTTACCCTTTAAGATTAAGGTAGTGGTTTAATTTGCTTACCAGCATCGGGGCGGTCCAGCTGCACCTCTTCCTCCTTCCTCTTCTTGGGTAGTTCCTCTGGTCCTTTAATCTGGGGGGGCTCGACCCTGTCTACAGGTTGTACCTCCTCCACAGCTGGAAGGTCAGGCTTTTCTATCTCCACTGGCTTCTTGTTACCAGGTTTGTCTACATGCAAACACACAAAACATAATCTGTTACAACACAGAGTACTGCAACTGGATATCACCTCCACAAACATGTCAGATATCCAACACAGTCCCAAGATCATTTGTGCTCCTTGTTTGGGCAAAACAACTGCGTAAATTAGTTCTTAATAACAGATTTATACATCCATAAAAACAAAGTTTTCACACCAAGATATTTTTAATTGTTGTTTAGTAATGCTTCCAGTGCTCTTTTTATTTGCCTTTGCTGTGTTCTTTTCCCCACACACACAGTATATACAGTCAGTCTGAAAAATATGAGACGCATTAACGTGAGTAACGCGGCTAAATCGAGAAACCGTAAATTCGACACCTCGTTTATTCCACTATTTTCTCTTGTCTGAGAAAAGTAAAGCGACTGTATTCCTATTAACACTGGCCCTGACATCTACTCTTTATTTTCTGGTACAGCTGTGTTTATTGCACACATTAACTGCCGGCATTAAAATAATTTAACAACTCTGCATATGTGCTGCAGCGACACACTCGTTTGTAATTGATTCCACTGACTATTTCTCATGAGAAGATCCACTAGGTGGCAGCAAATGACAATGGCAAAGCTGACACAATTGGCATAAATTAAAGGGAAGAGAAGAGAAGAGAAGAGAAGAGAAGAGAAGAGAAGAGAAGAGAAGAGAAAGTGACAAAGAGGAAACAGGTGTGTAAATCAGACCACATGTGTTTCATCTGAAGTAAAAACGAGGAAAGAGTTTAGACTAAAAAAAGAAAGAATTACAAAGACTGAGCCTTTGCGGGTGTAGCGATTAGGCTTAAGAAAGATGCTATTGAAGAACAAATGGGGTAAGGACAGGAACTGACACTAAAACCCTCCCAATTTCACCCTAAACACGAGAGCCTCAACTCGAAGGGTTCCTCATCTCTTGTTTTGTCTGCACCCCTCTTCCCTCGCCAAACCCATATCACCCTCTTCCCTTTATGCAGCTAGAGCTTGGAGGCATTTTATCGCTGCCACTGGAGATACTGGGGAGACGGGGGTGTAGACAATGTGTTTTGGGGGGAGGGGATGGCAGGAGAAATGAAACAGGGGTAGCGGGGTGGAGGAAAGAAATTACTCGAGTTTGAAGGGCATCACTCTCGCTCCATCAATGTCAAGCACTCAGTGCTGCTCTCAGATATTATCAAGAGGTTATCTCCTCACCTTAGCTGTCTGTCTATCAGTCACTTCTTCTGTCTCCATCTTTTCTTCTTACAGGGATGAAAGAAACCTTTTTGTGGCTGTGGCTTTGTGCTTCTAATTTAGTCTCACTGGCCCTTTACTGTGGCCTCATATACTCTTTATGTTGCTGTCTTTGGGCGCCGCGACTTTAGAAATAAACATGTCTCCCGTGCTTGTTGGTCCCTTTTGCATGAAATAATTAAATGCGGCACTGCTGTCCATTCTCAGACACAGCAGACAACCCTGGCTCCGGCCCGTTGAGGTAAATGTTTCCATGGATCATTAGTAAAGCACTTTATTCTACATCCCATCAAGTACATAAGTGCCAGCCATTAGCGCATGCTGTGATCTTTACCGTGCAGTTCGGGGAGGTCCGGTAGCAGCAGGTTGTTCTTGTCGGGTGCTGGTGGAGGAGGAGCTTGGACCCTGGTGCCGGGGCTTCGGGCCGAGATTGACAGGGTAGTAAAGGTGCTGACCAGCAGGATGCCCAGACCAACCAAAAGCACGAGCTACAGGACAAAGAAAGAGGAGAAGCACAACAGGTCAGAAACGATGAATAAACCTTTTCTCAAATGATTAAGAAAGTGTTAGATCTGACTATGTCACCTGAGCGATGATGCCATTCTTCTGGATCTTTCTGTATATGAGAGCTGGGCATATGAAGCAGATGAGGCTGCCCATGGTGGCACCGGTCAGACCCAGAATAGTTTCCACTAAAAAAAGAAAGGGAAAGAAAAACACAAGCATTACACCTTGCGATTCTGAAGAGCAGGGACTCCCAAAGGGTACCTGTACCCCAGCGGGTAATTCTTCAGTTGTCAGGGCTTAAGTAGCAGTAATAAAACCTGTTCAAGTAATGACCAAAGAATTCATGGATAAATAAATGTAGCGAGATAGAAATTGTGAATGAAAAGTTGAAACAATTTGCTTAAGATAGAAGATAAACAGCTTAAAAAACTGGTTAAAAAGAAAAACAAACAGCTGATATAGTTAAACAAAAGAAATGGATACAAGTTTGAAAGATCTTCCTTCTTAGAAGTGGTCGTCGTAAAAATAGAAACATAACATAATATTGACTACAATATTATGCGAAACATTATAACAATATTCACTTTTTGTTATCTTACCCAACAGCTGCATTAAAAGCAATTAAACACATTTGTAAACTAACAGGTGGTGTTGAAGAAGGGGTCCTGACGGAAAAGAAACTCACTTCCCCATATATACGGTATATCTTCATTATTAACTCCATTCACATCTTCCTCTGCCATTCATAACCGGCACCCGCCCAGCCCCAGGCTGCCATCCATGGCACCCTGCTCCTGGCAGCAGCGAGCCCTGGCCCCACCCCTGTCTCTGTGGACCGGGCCGGCTGGGCGTCGGGCCTGGAAGCCCATCGTTCATCCAGAGGACGGACACCATATTGTCTCCCTCAGATTTAGTGTCCATTCTCCCCAGGGTCCTTACCTCCCTTCTCCTCAGTCTATTAGTCTGATTAGATACACAAAGAGCCAGCCAAACGTGCTTTGTGTTTGTGTGTTTGTGTGAGTGTGTGTGTGTGTGTGGACCCAATCAAAAGTTTAACAAACAGCCACCATATAAAAGGATGAATAAAACATAAACTCATGCTAACCTTTACATCTCCACCTTTTTGGAGTCGTTCCTGAGAGGGACGGACAGACTCAAAGAACTTGATGGGGAGCCAATATTGGTGTGTACATGGATGTGTGTGTGTGTGTGTGTGTGTGTGTGTGTGTGTGTGTGTGTGTGTGTGTGTGTGTGTGTGTGTGTGTGTGTGTGTGTGTGTGTGTGTGTGTGTTGAGGGACTGGGAGAATAATGGCCCTATCTTCCCGTCTGCCCGTCTAAAAGGAGATAAAAGTTAGGGCCCTGATTTAAGGACTGTGTTAGAGTGTGACAGTCACTGACTCGTAAAGTCACATTCACACACGTCGTAAAGCTCCCCAGCTACTCCGCCCACATAAAGGAACACATGCACCTTAAAGACCTGCAGTCGGCGAGCACACATATACTGTTTCAATTCATGTCTGATTGCTCGCACACATACACAGGACGTACCATTTGGGATGAGAATGCCTCCCAGCATGGTGCCGAACACAATGCAGAGGGTGATCGCCTTGAAGCGCAGAGGAGGCATGTATCCCCCGGCAGCAAACGTCCCGTCCTTCTGCTGTGAGACGGAAACAGGGATTGAAATGAGCGGAAATAAATAAATAAAATCTCAAGAACTTGTATCCAAATCTTCAAACCACCTGCACTACCCATACAGCTGGTTTACCGCTAACGCTTGCGCTCACCTGCTGCTCAAAAAGCATGGTGTTAATGGCCTGACGGCAGGGCAGGATCATCATGGGGAATCCGACAGCGACGGACATCATGAAGCCAACGCGGATCATCTCTGTCACAAGGTTGGACGGGAAGTTCATCAGCACGTTGCCAGCGATGTTCTCTGTGAAGCTGACGTACCCAAAGAAACCGACCTGGCTCAGAGAGAGGTGGAGGCAAGCAAAACATACAGATGTGAACGTGTAGAAGTTCCTCAGTTG
The DNA here is from genome assembly GCA_903131615.1 of Diplodus sargus. NCBI lineage: Eukaryota > Metazoa > Chordata > Actinopteri > Spariformes > Sparidae > Diplodus > Diplodus sargus. The sequence continues at coordinate 2,929,562 of CAEMYA010000140.1, read as the reverse complement.
AAACTATGTACACATGAATAACATCTGCTGTGCTGTCTGATGGAAACATCGCCTTTCAAAACACTCTTATTGCCAGTTTAAAACAACAAAAGACCAATTATACCACCGACACAGGCATAAAAGATGTTGGAGTTCTCACAAGAAAGAACGGCTTTCATTAACTTTTTTGGCGTCGATTTGAAGGCCTTTTAAAAAAAAAAAAATCAGGAGGGCAGACTCTGTAATATCTCAAGGTTTCCATGTGACAGCACTGACAGTGGCAAATGTAGTGAGTCCAAAATGTTGGAGGCTGGAAGTGTATACTCCACTCACAGTGATGTAGAAGATGGTGACTACGTTGAGGGCCGAGGTAAAGATGGTGCTCATTCGCTTGACGGACGGCTCGTCCAGGCTGTCGTAGGTCGGCAGCACCTGCCTGTGAGATCCAAGCAGCCCAACAACAAAACAATCTGCGAGCTGAATGACACAAGACCACATCTGCGCTGCTGTATTCATGTGCTGTCTGGACTGTCAGATACACAACTTTTGCTCTGGGATGTGGCACTTCCACATCTATCATGGAGAATCAGGGGAAAGTAGTCTCCTGGTTGTTACATGAATCGTCAGAGTTGGGATTTTGCAGTTGCAAACTGCTCCGTAGATTCCTTTAATGTGCAGCCATATGGAGGCCCATTTGTGCCACTCAATTTGATGCATTGCTGATGACAGTCTTACACCGTTTAAACTTTAATGGACTAAACAAGCAAAAATAAATCACTTGTCTGAGTTGGATGGTGACAAGGACATGAGGAGAGAGACGCATCATTTGATTATGAAGATTTACATTGTCTACAAAGCTGCAGTCAGATCTGTTTGTCATTAATGCCTACTCACTAATGCAAATTTCCACATTATCTGCATTCTTTGCTAATAAATGTCAGTCACTGCCAACTTCTGCAAAACATGCTCTTACATAGTCTTTTTAAAAGTCACACAAGCAAACCAAGAAGCTACGTATAGCTTGCTAAATTCTATGATATCAAAATGGCTGATCCTCATGCTGGAGCGTCAGGTGACTGATTGTGTTAAATAGACACATGATATCATATTTCATATTGACTGTAGGCACCTGAATAGAATCGAATTTAAATTGTATCATGGTAATGATATTTATGATATTGGCAAATACTGTACCCTCATCCAATGAATAGATATTATATCGTATCTTGATAAAACTGGTGATTTACACCCCTATATCACAGACGATGCATTCTGGTCCCTCTGCTAAGGAGAGGGATTGTATCTCCCCTCAAACTGCCTACTGCCTGTGGGTGATAATAGGCAAAGCTGCCAGTTTTGACCAAATAACAGCTGAGAAATGGTTTAAAATGAACAGCCGAACATCCCTGCCCAATGGAAAAATATCAACTTAAATTAAATTATTTACGTTTGTTTAGTGTAAATAATTTGTCACTCGCTCATGTCCTTGGTTTGCTTCAAATTCTTCTTCCCCATTTATCGAATAACTGTTAAACTATAATAATTACACTAATTGAATTGATAAGAGATGGAATTGTCCTGCAAATTATCAATTGACTTCCCACAAAAATGTGTCCCCCAAACACACATAATTTAAGTGCCTTTAGAGCATATCAACATACAAGTTGTGTGTCTGTACGTACGTCTGACATGCACATAAATGCATCAAGATTTTCAGCATGTGGATTTTTTTCTCATATTATGAATACAGTATAATAACAGGTGTTTCAAAATGTTTTAATTGCACCACACGAGATGGGAGTGATGTGATGGCAGTGGGGCTGAGGTGTGTAGGGGAGTGTGTGTGTGTGTGTGTGTGTGTGTGTGTGTGTGTGTGTGTGTGTGTGTGTGTGTGTGTGTGCATATATGTGTGTGACACAGAATGGGTGACAGTAGTCAAGGCTGGCTGAGGCTGTACCTGAGACTTGCCTGTCTGTATGCCCAGGTACCTATCTCCTGTGCTGTGAGAGACCGAGGTGGTGTGTGGAGCGGACCATCCGCGCATTACCCCATGGATTTACAGGCTTTATATATAACAGCGAGTGCCTGGCAGGTTTTAGAGCATTATAAACTTTCCTGGCAGACTCTTTGTGCTCGCCTCCTCTCTTCCTCTCTCCCTCGCCCTCTTATATATGTGAAAGGAGGAAACAGAGAGAAGAAATGAGAGAGAGGGAAAGAAACCATAACTTTCTAGGCCTCTTTGCCCGTCTCTCTTTCACACACTCTGGTTTTATGAGCCAGCACTGTCCCGTGGTGCCTTTTCTTGACGCTTGTTTAATCCGCAAACCAGTAAATCTCGGAGCCAAGGTTAAATAAAACGGCATATCGTAAGTGCGGAGCTAAAGCATCTAATGGTCACTCAATAGTCCCGACTCAGAGGCTAATGTGTTTTTGCTTTAACGCTGCCCTTAAATGGAGGAAATATGACGGAGAAGGTCTTCAAAGCGAACGTGGGAGAAGTGTGCATGTGTGTTGGGAGGGCTCGAGTGTGTGCTGGAGATAATATCATTAACTTGGAGCTGAAAGCATGCTGACGGTAGCATCACAGAGGGACATTTTTCGCTGCACGTGTTTTTCGTATGTCCCTCTATTATGAGCTAACTGCTCTTCACTATTCAAAGAGCAGCCAAAAAACAACGGGGCCAGCTCCCATCCCGACATAATGGTGATGTTAAGTAATGTTTTAACTGAAAGTAAACACATTTCATGAATGTAATAAAAATCCAATGTGCTGAGAGCTGTTTAATCAGCATGTGAATACATCAGTGTGTGTCTGTAAGATGGCGGAGGTCCAATGTGTTGATTAGTGGTTTGGCTTAAGCTGCCTGCTGCCTAACGGAGCGCTCGCCTTGCTCGGCCTGACCACAGGCCAAGAAATCGCCTTGCCAAATATCACTCAGCGCCGCTAGTAGGAACCTGACGCACAAAAGGCACAAGCATAAACACACAAGAGCGCACACTTTCTTCCTCCCTCTAACATGGGCACACCTCACTTGCTAATAAAAGCGCTCGACATATCGTAATGTTCTGTTGGCTTCGTGCGATTACATTAATTAAAGTCTCGTTTCAGTCTCAAGGCTACAGTCACCCACTCCAGCCACTTACCTCACTCTCTCTCACACACAAACAAACCCATACAGTACCACCACCCAAACATCTGGCTCCTAATGACCTCACCACAACACCCCCTGCATCCTTGCCCAGCACTGCGTTCAAATCAAAGATAAGCAGACCTTCTGCCGCTCGACTCAACGCAAACCCAGAGCAAGCAGTAAAGCTCAAAGGACAGGAGAAAAAAAAAAGTCCAGTGACAAACATGCAGATGGACGACAATGGAGAGATGAAAAAGTGAAGATGCTTTGATTAAGTTGTGAGAAGTGACACGAAGTAAGTGTAGAGGTCAGCATGGGATGTTATGCGTGGAAAAAAAGCATTAAAACATTCTTAGTCCCTGGCAAAGAAAATAAACTCAATGTATGTACAGTATTTGCCACACTAGCAAAGGGCTGGGCAATATGGCTTTAGTAAAAGGTTACGATACACGATATTTATCTCGATATTTTCTTCTCAAAAGTGCTTCATAAATGCTAGGACAAAGTCAAGTATCACAATATTTTTGACCAAACATCTTGATATAAGTATTGTGACAATATGGTAGGGGTGACTATTTGTATTTTCTCAAGATATTAAAAGGTCATATTGATTGTTTTTTTATAACGACAAATAGTTTTTTTCTGCAGAGCTTGTAGAAAGGTGCAGCATAAAATTTGCTTTACCCTAAAAACATTCTCATGAGTATGAATCAATAATTTAAAAATGTTTGTAGTGTCGAAAATAATTGTTTTGTTTATGTCTGTGTAAGACTTCTGACTGCTAACAACAGTATAAAACCGCTGGTTTCACGTGTTATCTGTGTTCTTGGCTGCTGCGAGTCTGTGGAGTTTTACAGTATGCGCTTAGCAGACTGTACTGCCCTAATGTAAGCTAGCGTTAGTAACGTTAACAGGTTGTGGATGTAGTGACCAAGAGCATAAAGGCAAGAATCAGAACGAGTAGAACAGTCTGGTAAGTTAAGAAAATAACAGCACTTTACTTTAATGCAGCCTTTAAAACCAAGAAAAGAAAACACTTATGCACTATTGAATCCTGATCATTTTTCTTGCGGTGTATTGTCATTGAAATTTTTGTGACATTTAAAAGTCCCTCGACAACTTTTTGACGTTTTATTCTTATTATGTCTGAAAACAAAAGGAGTAGTGTGGTCACAAAGCTGTTTCAGGTTAATTCTTGCAACGGCAGACCTAACTGGAACAGAAACAGATGAGCTGACTGTGAAAGGCACATTAGCAAATAAGCAGCGTAGAAACTGGGTCTAGAAATGCCTCAGTAACGACCTCATCTCCACCACAAATTTGTCACAAACTCACCCCAAACCCTCCACTGTGGCTTATAACGGAATGACGCCAGTGCACATGCAATAATTGGGATGTTTGCTCAATTTCTACATGCAGCAATGAAAGATTCAATTCACTGCAGTTTAGGACATTTTGAGCATTGACCCACCACGTGATTTTAGGACTAATGTCAGCTTTTCCATATTCTCAGTCTTGTTTTCGAGTCCTATTTGACGCTGGTTGCATTACGTGCAGGTGGAGGGGCGGGTGGAGTACTTACGACTGACAGGCGAAGGCCATGCCACAGATGGGGAGACAGCGAAACACACCCTCCCAGCGCACCACATTGACCTGCTCTAGCCACCAGCCGCTGAGCAGCCCGTGTTTGAACGAGGACAGCACCATCTGAGGGGGGAAGGAGGGGGAGGAGGGAGGGGAGGTTACGGCCCGATCCAAATGAAGACACGTTGGGGGGGAAGAGCACGAAGAAGGGGAGGGGATGGAGGGGGGGCTGCACCCATGCTGACGGCTCACAGACAGATAATAAGAGTAATGAATGAGGGGGGGAAACCAGAGAAAATGAAGAAACAACAAAGAGACATGACAAGAAATCCCATACTGAACTAAAAACCTGTCATGGCAGACAAAATTGAGCAATGAAGGTGACACATTATGAATCAAAGTGAAATCATAAATTTGAGAGGGAAAAAAAAAAGTCTTATAGAAGTGTAATCTGGACACAAAGTACCTCACAGGTTTTGATCAGCATGCGTTTCCTACGTCTTGCTCCTTAAAGTCCCGGAGGACAGCAGAACACCTTCACCCTCCAGCCTCCGACACCCACACCCAGGCTGCTTATCCTGGGTGTGGGGCGGTGGTGGGAGGGATGCAAAAATCACGATTTCATTTCAGCATGTTGCAATCCTCTGCCTTCTTACTACTGCCACCAAACACACACACACACAGACAGACACACACACACACACACACACAATCACAGAGCACAAATGGCTCAGACCAAAACCCGAATTAAAAAGGGAAAAATGGGGATGATTGAGAGGAGAGGATGGAACGTACAGGTAGGCGGGAGAGGGGGTGTAAGGAGCGTAAAGTTGCAGTGGAAACATCAGGCTTCCTTCACTCTCCACCCCCCCGCCACTGCCCTTACGGTGGTGTTATTGTGGGGGTGGTTTCCTCGGTTTACTTACGGGTGACAGCAGAAGGTTGTGGCGATAATGGGCAGGCACTGAATGACGCCCTTGAAGCGCCACAGGTGAACCCGCTCCACCCAGGAGCCCGAGATTATGCCGTAGCGCAGAGACGACAACACTATCTACAGCACCGGCAACAGAAACAACAGTGGGACAGAAGGGAGCAAACAAAGAGGTGCAGAGGAGGAGGAGGAGGAGGAGGAGGAGGAGGAGGAGAGATGATCGAGGAGAGTGAGAGGAAGAAAAAGCAATAAGCAGAAAGGAGTAGGATGAAAGGAGGGAGGGAAGGAGGGAAGATACATCACTGTTAGAGGGTTAGGGGTCTGGACTGGGCCGGGCCTGGATCTGAAGCCAGACACACACCACACGAACGCTCCAGGTTATGTATATTGCCATGCTACGATCATCACATCGCACAAAGACACTGTAAACGGCAGTGAGGAGTCTGTGAAAGCAGCACTACAGGTCAGTAAAACAGAACACTTAAAGAGTAAAACGAGCTGAATCACATCAGGCAGAAAACTGCTGCTGGACACTTCAACCTGTAGCTTCAGTCAGCTGTGAGAGGGCTGTGTGTTTTTAGTGCTGCTTGGTGTTGTAACAGATATACTTCAGTGGCTTGTGTGAATACTCATAACAAGGGTATTAATACATGTTTATCAGAGGTCACAAAGTGCTCCATGTTGTACAGGTGCCTGTTTTGACTGAACTGTGGACATGCAAACATGTGCATCTCTGTGCCAAGTTGGAACTTTTACTGAATTCATTAGTCCACTAATTAATTATTGTCATTCACCAATATGCAAAATGTCACACATACGCTTCCACGTGAGAAGTTGCAACTAATCTGTTTTACAAGAGTGGAATTTGAATATATTTGGGTTTTGGCTGTCTGTTCAGTGTTTTGCATGAGGAGAAAGCTTGTTGTTAATTATGTGGACGATCAAAACAGTGCATGTGTGATTGACAGTAGATGGGAGGGGAAGAGTGAGGGCTCAGCTGATTGTCACCTAGTTAACTGATCATGGATGGTGTCGTTCTCGCAGAAGAATTAAAACAAACACAAATAAGTATAAAATGCCTAAATGGGTTACTAGATATATTTAGGCGAGATTGTTATATATCGGGGACGAGGTTCCTGAATAAGATACAGTACAACCCAAATTTTGTAGGAGCCATTGTGAAGCTGCTAATCAATGACGATTGATGTATGTAGAAATAGACATGACACAGGACTTACGAACTCAGAATTAAATGTGCACACCACAGCTGGCCTAGAAATAGTAATGCGACATCTGAAATATACAAAAGCATTTGACATATTTATCTCTGGCAACAAATGAGCAAATATAGAAAGACAATTCCCTAAAGTTGCAACTCCTTGTGATTAAGTGCTGTGACTATCTGACCTCCATTTACTTTGCACTTGCAGTGCTTAAAAAGTCTCTAGTGGCCACTTCCAAGTGGTGCCTCCTTCCCAGGGGAGAATTTTTGCTTCAGCTTATAAAGAGCAGAGCAGCAATTGTTTTCTGCCGGATGTGATTTAGTGTGAATTTGCTCTTTAAAAAAAAAAAAAAAAGAGGAGCAAGGCAACATTGTGTCGGTAAGGAAGACATAGTTCCGTACAATGGAGCGAATAAGGAAGAATTTACACAGAATACAACAAAATAACATTTATCCAAACAACATTTTGGCAATTTTCAAGTTTCAAGTTAAAATAGAGAGCAGCATGAATGTAGTAATTATGTGTAACATGTGTTTGGGATGGAAGACGTGCATTAAGAGCACATTGGCTTCAGAATCAACTCAGCAAATCTAATATCAATTGCTGTGATCTCACACAGGTTAGATTAGTTTGTATCACATTTAAATCCATCTGAGCTCCATTAATTTTGAACTTTTAAATTTTTTCCAAAAATCTAACTAATACTACTAATAATATGTTCACCTTGACTGCATTGCTGAAGTAACTTTCCATAGCAGTCTTTTTATGATCGTTGCATGGAGTGTAGCGGTCTATGTGCTGGTGGGCTCACCGTGAACATGAAGAGAGTGTAGAACATGAGAGCCATCGCGGAGAAGGACTGGATGGAGGACATCATGTTCCTCTGCAGACTCAGAGGGAGGACGATGAACAGAGACACGGCGATGAGCAGCAGCACGCGAAAACCGAAGGTCACCTTTAGAGGACAGTGGCATATGAAAACAAAACATTGTTTCTTAAGGACACTAATTAACTGTTTTGGTTGCTATACAGTAAAGTTGATGGGCAGATGATTGCAGTGTAGAGGAAACATTGAAGACTTGATCATAATAGTGTCCAGAGATACTCAGATATACAGGGATGAATGTAGCAAATACTGATCTCAAACCTGTAAACCTAACAGCTGAGCGAAGAAATTTGAGCCCAGATCAGCTATAACAACGTAGAACGCGATACAGGTCCCCAACATCAAACCGATCATACTGCAGAGGGAGAAAGAGGGGAGAGGTGAAAACACAGTTATTATCAGTTTACATGATTTGGGGAAAAAAATCCAATGTTTTTTATTTGTAGAAAATCAAGTCATAATGCACACTTTAAACACAGCAGAGAATGCATAGTGAATTAATAATGAGACTTGCCTCGTCTCCACAAGTGTTTTTCCTGGTTTCCCGTAAGCATGGAAGGCTGCAGAGAAGGGAGTGACGTCAGTGTGAAGGACATGCAGACTGACAGATGGCAGAGTCCTAAAAATAGTTTCTGCCATCCTAATATCTTTCAATACCTATCAAAGCACCGCAACTATGCTTATTCAAGATGTGTGCTACAGTAGAGCATTGTAAACTGGCAATAGAGAAGTTTTTTGCTTCAACGTATCATTATGAAGTAAATGTTGATTGCACAATGTAACTGTAATAAAATAATGACACCATGTGTGTTAAGATCGGTTCCCTATAAACTTTGCTTTCACTCGGCTATTTTGTCTTCCGCTGTCCACAAAATCTCCGGGGAAAATGAAGGCTGACTGGTGATCCAGTCAAGCTGTCTTTTTTTAAAAATATGCTTTTATGTCTCTATTGTGAAGGAACTCACATTTCTTCCTGTGTTATTGGTAGTTGCGACTCTGAGGAAAACAGAAATGTTCCAGTTGTCTTTGTGAAAGTGGTGCCAACAATAACACCACTTTGAAAAAAGCTGGGAGCTGGGAAAGTTCCACTTTAAAATCAGCATGTTTATCATCATGTGGGTGAAGATGCGGTTTCTCTCACTTACGTTTGTTTAAGTGACACAGTTTTATCTGTCTGTACAGTCATGCGGCTATCATTGCTACTGCTAAACACACACTTCTTCCTCAACTCTAGAAAGGACAGTGGCTGTTTCTGTCAGCAAAAAGTAACACAGATGATTCCCTGTACAACATATAATTTATCTGCGAAATCTTAACATTAATTTAAAATGACACTCATGACTACTTCAACTCACCCAGCCCTGCATAGGTCCTCCTTTTGGTGTTGCTCGCTGTGTGCACCAGGAACATGCAGGACTTGTGAGTCATCCACGAGCAGAAGAACAACAGGAGAGTTCCCAGCACAATCCCACACTGTAAAAAGACAGAGGGGCACTTAATAATGTGCTCTATTAAATTATACAAGAATCTGCATTCAACATGACCTTGATTAAGTCATGATGCCCTGGCTGGGATTCAAACCGGAATCCTACTAAACTAACTCGACTGCAGTCAGTCTTTAAAAATAATTACAACACCAGTCCAACAGGGAAACACGCCGTAAATGCACAAAATCTTTTGACTAAAGACAGGTGTATGAAAAGGAAAAGTCTGAGAAGGTGTACACACACACACACTTCATGATGTAACAGAATGTATGGCTTATCCATGTACAAGATATCCACAAGTTAAAATACAGAGAAGAGACATAACATTTATCCACATCTGAAACTGAAACTTTACCCAGACTCCTTATCTTCAGTTCCCTTTGTACATAAATAATGCACAAATTTTGAACTTGCAGTTTACTTGCGTACACTTTGTTTCATGGTGACACACAACAAAGACAGAGAGAACGTGTGGCAGGAAGTGGGCTGACAAAAGCCCATTTGTTCCGAAGATCAGACTGTGATCACAATAAAGTTAGGACTGAATGTATGAATACTCCTCCCTTTTAACCCTGTTTTCTAAATAGAGGTTTGAGGGGAATGCCTCGTCTATAGTGTTTAGCGCAATGGTACTTTTTGCAAAGACACACGGTTTAAGAACAATTTTGATATCTGTGCCTAAACCTGTAAGGCAATGTGTTCAAATTATTTAAAAGACTCTTGATGCAGTCATACAAAATGCTGAGATAGTGTTAATGCTCAACCAAGCGTCCATCGATATCATGAGTCTGGCTTTTACAATAACGCAGTCACTGATTAGGTAAATTTCCCTTCACAGTGATGTCCTAGTATGCTGAGGGCATAAACACAGGAAGATTAAAATGGAGCACAGTCATCAAGCTGACAGTTACAATGTGCAACTATAACATGACGTCAATTCCACAGTTCACAGTTGGTTGAACATGTTGTGTTACACCAAAGTCTTTTTTTTGCGTTTTCCATTTCCGGCTGTATGCTATCATTGGTGTTTAACTGAGTGTTAGAAACATCTACGTGCAAAAATCAACGCCACGTCGAACAACAACTGAGTGTTTTTATGACATTATTTCAATGAATTATGACAAACTGAAGCATGATCATGTCTACTTGATGAGTGAAAACTTCTGTGCTGTCATGTTAAATTCAGTGATGATGTACTGGGGATGAAATCATGCCAGAGACTTTTATTAGATACACAGAATATTTAATCAGGTGGTTATAGGGCGTGTACAGCCACGTGTTTCCTGTAATGCAACTAGCAAACAGTATATAATACAAGTCAAAGGAGCTCCAGCTTGACAAACTACAACATTATGGTATTGGATGCATGTGAATGCATTATATTAATATCGGCCTATTATGATAGTTGTATTAAAACAGACATTGGCCATTCTGTATACGTGAACGTTTACGGACTCTATTGCTGATAGTTATAGTAAACAAAGAATATACTGCTACTTTTACTTTGGTGAATAATCTAAAGAGCTACTCCTGCCACTGTGGACAGTCATCATATGGGGGACGCGTTCAGGGACGGATGAGTTTCTGGGAACGATCATTTTCCACATCCGCAGGTGCGCGCGCTCGGCCGCAAGTGACCCACCTGTTTGAAGCAGAAGGGCATTGTGAGCACGCTCACTCCGACGATGCTGTTCACCACGTTCATGATAAGACCCCAGTTGGACGCCGTCATTTTGAGCCCGCTTGTTGACAGGAAACCTCCTTCGGTAAGAAAATGTCAAAAGACACGTAGACAGCAGCTCATTGAAGGTGCACGGTGCAGTATGACCGTGTGCCTGCTCGGGGCGGAGGGGACTGGGGACTATATTCCGGGTGTGTTTTTCTGACTCCTCCGCCGATCAATGACGTGGCGCTCTGGGAGAAAACACAAGAGACAACTGAGTTTGATGTTTGACTCGCTCGAAGCTTTCGTCATTCTGCAAAACACACACTTAACAAACAGAAACACACATATAAACTATATTATTGCTCTAAAATCCGTATTTTCGCTAGCAGGCTAACGCTACTGTTAGAAACATCCGCGAGCCGTTAGTAACGTTACTTTTTCACCTTTCTCCTCGACTTTAGCGCCTCCGCCTCGCTGCCCTGTTTACGTTATCATCGGTAGTTTCCTCACACAGAACGGTCATACGTCGTTGAAAACCGCGTCTTGGTTTGTGTGTATTTCCACGCTACAGGTGAGAAGAAACTCTGTGTAGGATAACGATGTCAAAACCTGGGTGTTTTTTCTGAAAGCGTATCCAGGAAGTGGGGACTGTAGTCGAGGAAGTGACCGAAGACAACACGGCGCGCTGCTGTCAGACTGCTGAAACTCTCGGGCGCCCACTAGTGGTCACATGAGGGACATGACTCTGGTACCATTAGTTGGAGGATAAGTTATTTGCTTTCTTCTAGCATATTCACCGTTTTGTCATAATTCCTTTGGAACTCTCTGTTGCCATATGCTTAAATTGAGTATTTCCTTTTAATGCTACTTAAATTAAATTAGATTAAATTAAATTCACAATTAAGAAAGTAAGCTGTACTTTTTACTCTTTACTCTACTATACCTACACATTACTTGTCAGACTAAGATTTTATAAAAAAAAATGTGATAACCTTAGAAAATACAATGAATTGTTAATGATTAAGCCTTTCAAGCTTTCAGCTTTTGACCTCTTACATAAACAGTGTCTGCTAAGGGCCTTTGTCAAAGTAATATGTAACTACACTTATCAAATAATTGTAGTGGAGGAAAAGTACAAATTTGGCTCCACAATGTGGTGGTAGAAAATAGAAATACTGAAGTTAAGTACATTTACCTCAAGTGCAGTTCTTGAGTAAATGCATTTAGTCACATTCCACCACTGCTGAAGAGCGATTTCCATCTTAACTTTTCAGACACTTTCCTTTAGTTTTCATTGTAAATAAATTCCTTTGAGGTTTGTTTTTTCCGAAAAAACGGTCAAAATTCGCTGATTCCAGTGAAATGTAAATATTTTTTTCCTCTTTGACAGTAAACTGAATATCTTTGGGTAATGGACTAAACAAGACATTTGTAGATGTCATACTGGGCTTTGGGAAACATTGATCAATATTTGTCCCCATTCTCTGGCATGTTACAGACCAAACAACTGATCGATTAATTAAGAAAAATAATTACAGATTAAGCAACAATGAAAACTAATAGTCAGTTAAAGGCCTAATTTACATAGAACGGATGAAGCCCCTATCAATATCATTTAAAAAAAACAAGATTAGAGAATAAAAGGAATAGAAGTGTGGCATTTATGTGTTTTCTTCTTTCCTACATTATCAATCATCTCACAACCCCCTTAGATTTATCTTATGACCCTTTAGAGCGGAGTCTGAACCCTGTGTTGGCAACTACTCAACAAAACTACTAAACCATAGCAGTATACCTATACAGTATAAAATAAAATGTGATGTGATGTTGCTGCATCTGTGACAGTCTGATACTTCTGTCATATGAGTAACATGGGCCATTTTCCTGCATATTGAGTTAATTAATACTTTTAGGATTTTGAATTGTTTTCAGGTAATTGCACATGTTTCCATCATGTCACTCCCTCTTTTACTTAACTAAAGTACCCGACCAATTACTCCGCCGCTGTAATCACAACAATGTTAACAGACACGCATGAATCCTGTTTTTCCAGATGCCTCAGAGATTCCCTCCAGGAAAGGGAAACAGGCAACAGAGGGATGCGAGGGCTAAAGGTGCGAGTGGGAAGCAAAAAAAAGGACTAAAACAGAACAGGCCGATCGTTGATGGCGTCAGAGGGAACAGTCAGCCCGAGCACCTGAAACGTAGCTGGCAGTAGCCGGGTTTATTTCTGTCAGCTGAAGCGGCTGCCCGGTGCCCTCTGTGATACGTGACTATTGTGTTGTTTGACCAGGAAAGAGAAGAGGGAGCGAGGGGAGGGGAGGAGGGTTGGCCTGGGACCTTTCCCCCTCAGCCGGGCGTGCTTTCCCCCCCAGGGATGGAGGATTTTCAGAAGCAGGGATGTGATGAAGCTTTGAGAGGCGTATGGGGGGAATTCTGGATTATATAGATGTGTGTGTGTGTGTGTGTGTGTGTGTGTGTGTGTGTGTGTGTGTATGTGTGTGTGTGAATGCAGAAGGTCCTTCGGTGCTATAATGACAGGAATTTATTTTATTCACACTATTTGTTTTTTTTTGTGCTTTCTATTTTTACCCTCCATTGTTTCTTATATTTTACCCTCCCACAAAGAACTTTTTTCAGCTCTGACTTCTCCGTAAACGATATAAATAAAGCTGATTGTCGTTACGCATGCATGTGTATGAGTGTGTGTGTGCATATGTGTGTGATCAGAGAGGTTAAGACAGGAAAACCCTGGCCATTGTGCACCAGTGACCCCTCAAAATCAATGTGACAGACCGGTTGATTGGCTGGAGGGTCCTGTCTCTCTGCACCTAATCCCTCAAGGTAGACCCTCAGCCAGGCCTGCTGCGCTCGTAAGTGTGTGTGTGTGCGTGCGTGTGTGTGTGCTTGTATGTGTGTCTTTCTGCACCTAATCCCTCAAGATAGACCAAAGGCCATGGGATGGGGTATTAGTGCAGTTACAGGGGGTTAGGCCAGCATGTGTGTGCGTCAGTATGAGAGAGCTTGAGTGTGAGCACTACTCCACAGTAGTCCAATTAGACTGTAGAGTACCTATGTATTTCTATAGGACTCAGTCATGTGTGGAGGTAGGAGTAGGGTTTTAGGGTGGGGGCAAATTTTAGGGCAGATCTGGACGGATAACCCAGTCGGGGCGAAATTAGACGCAGGCATCTGGATTTGACCCCTGGGCCCACGCCGTGACCCCGGGTCACTCGGGGGTCACGGGGCACAAAGCAGAGCGCTGACCCCGCACAGGTCAAGCATGCGGGTGGCTGAAAGGACGTCTTTGTGGGGCCTGGCATGCTCGCTATTTCCCATGAGCACCAGGGGACTGTGTCTGCCCAGGAAACTGGACCGGAGAGCGAGCCAGACAAGGTATATGTGTGTGTAAACCATAATTGATTTTTGTTTATATTTCTGCGTGTTTGCATTATGATTATCACTGACTGAAGGTCATAGTTTAGCCCAATTTTTATTTGCTGCTATACATTACCTGGCGCGCTTTTATTTTTGGAGAGACTTTGTTCGGTCAGGTAAAAAAAAAAAAAACTCGCAGCTCTGCTTCATGTTTAAACTTCACTTGAAGGATTGCATACTCCTCGGTTAAAAAAAAACTCTCCCCACCCTTGGGCTTTTTCCCTTTCAAATCCAATCCTGCTTTTTCTTAGCGCCGGAGAAGTTGACATGCCGGAGATACATGGTTTTTCTACCTGTGTTTGTGTTTGTGCGTGAGATACGGCTTAGATTTTTAGGTATGCCCGTGGTCGTTGCTTGTGTACATCTGTTAGCGCCTCTTTAATGAGCGCATGCATGCTGCCTCCAGTCCTGTGTGTGGCCCTCAGAGAGGGAGAGAGGAGCCCTCTGCTCCAGTAATCACATTTAATTACGCACCAGCATTAGACGGCCTATGAATGGGGTTTTTAGGCAGGCCTCTCACACAGAAATTGGCTGCATCCAGCTGAACATTGCCCACCTTTGTCCTGCCGGTCCCACTATATTCTATTAAGACTTTGTCATTTGACCATCAGCAAAGCACTATGGTCTAGCACTAACAACTGCTGGACTAATGCTACACATTAAAAAAACGGGAAGGTAAAGGGGGACAATAGGCGTTTTCTTGGCTGAACGGCGCGCGTCTGCCCCATTAATGAAGCAAATGGACCACACATTAGGCTCCATCCACACAGTGCGATAGCACCTCGAGTCACAGATAAAGGATGCATAGTCCCAAGAAAAACCCTCCACGTCTGCTTATCAGAGGTCCAAGCTGAATTTTGTGGGTGTTTCTTTTGGAGAGAAGAAGTGGAATTTACTTTGTTAATCTCCAGGGGGGCTCTCGCACTGTGAAATCAATTTGGAGGCAGAGCGTTCTGTGAGATGACGTGGGATTTTGCGTCAGACACACACACACGCACACACACACACAGACAGAGGGAGAGAGGGAGATGTCAAGTCGCCATCTGCGCCGCTCAGCTCTGTACGCATGCATGTGTGTGAGCGTGAATATTGACATCCATCACCTTGTTTACATGCAGGGAGAATTCTGTTCTTACTCACATCACCTGGTCCTGGGTCAACACGCGTAAACATCACGACTCGGACGGTTTACACACCAAACTAAACATGTGTCTGTGAAGCTATGAAAGTATTTTAGTGCTTTTATGTTATTGATGCTAGCACATGTACGTCCCCAGAGCACACGATGGGTGCATTTTTGATTTAAGGGTTAGAGTCTGCTGCTATTGGAGACTGTCTGACATCACTGCGCGTTTAGTTGAACCAGGCAGTTTTTTGTATGAGTTTCATTTTTTATTTTTTATTTTATGATGAGATACCTGAGGTGGTCAGAAACATTGTAGCACTGTATCTGATACTCCTTGCAAAATCATACAATGAGACAACTTAGACTACATGATAAGGGTTGACATTTTGGGTGAAAATCAGTTATATACAGTATATCAAGTGAAAGCTGTTGATGACAGACAAAACGGCTGATTTAATCCCGAACTGTTTATCACAAAACCAAACGATCAATAACTAAAAGATCATGATCACATTTATAATACTATATTACATTTTTTTAATTATGTTTTTTACCCTAGTATATTGTTGTCTACATGTTTATGAAGTTTTATCATTAAAGGAACATTTTAACAAACAGCGCTGCAGCATTCGCCTAAACAACTGAAGTAGATGGGAACTTTTAAAATTTAAAAAACCCCAAAATTTAAAATGGCTCCATTCAGCCCATTTCACATAATCCAAGTCTCCAGAAGTATCGAGATCCCAAACTGATTTGAAAAGATGTTATTTATGCCCCTTTAAAAGCTAAAGTCTTTGCTGACGCTGCTAAGCTAAAAGTGCACCCTGTCTGAAGAGGGTGTCCAGCCAGAACGCCCTCGATGTGGGTGAAAATAACGTCTTTTCAAAGGATTTAGGATCTCAGGGCTTCTGTAAGACCTGTATGGAGCCATTTCATGCTTTTTTTAAGGTTGTTTACTTGTGTTTTAATATAAGTCCCCATCTACTTCAGTTTTTTTTGGAGAATGCTGCAACACTTTGTTGCTGTGAAGCTCCAGAAATGTTTTGTGGACTACAAACCTTCAGCCAACGTTCCATCAACATGTGGGTGAGTAGATAATCACTGAAATTTCATTTTTGGGTGAACCTTTCAAGTGAAGTTTAATAAACAGAGTCGGGACAAAGTCGATGTCGACATATCTTCCCTTTTCTAAATATCTCATAACTAACTTTTCTCAGCGCACTGTAGCAGCTAATAATCCTCTCATCACTTTGAATGTTTATGTGTTTAATTCCCCTTTTGACAGCAAAACGAAACTAACTTTCTACATTAGTGCCGGTGTTCAGGGAAAGAAGTCTTTTCTGGACTCTCTCACACGCACACACACACACACACACACACACACACACACACACACACACACACACCGTGTCTGAGATAGCGCCCAAACTGACCATAAATCCAGTTTGTTTTTAAAAGGCCAGACTCATAAAGAGAAGAGGTGACAGAGCAGCACTGATAGGTCAATATGCCCTCCATCCTACCACACACACACAAACACACACACACACACTCTCGCAGGTACAGTACATACAAATGTACTCATGCGTAACCACACATATGGCACACACACGTAGTATGTTGCATTTGTATGGGAACACACTCAATCACATTCATATATGCATATAGTATACATATCTGAGGCACATGATGTACAGTGTGTAGGAAGTTGCATATGTGTGTATCAGCGCGCGCACACAGGAGCAGTGTGTAGTGAATGGTGTGTTTGACTGGAACAGAATGACTGTGGGGATTCATGCTGGCTTTCCTCTATTAAACTCTGCAATAAGGCTCACTGTGTATGGGAGTGCTGACGTCCCTGCCCACCTCAGTGATCTACAGCCTGTGTAGATGTGTGTGTGTGTGTGTCTATGTGTGTGTGTGTGTGTGTGAGCTAAACTCTCTACCTGTTCCCAATGATCTATAGCTCCAGGGGAATTTATATACCATATACGAACATTTGTGTGCATTTGTGTGCGTTTAAATCAATGTTTGCGAGTGAGCGTGTCCACATGGGCGTGCAGCTGCATGCTCCACAGCTCCGGTTCACGATGGTTTTTGGGGTTTGGCACACAGAGGGAGGGAATTCCTTCAGATTCGGGCCGAGACAGAGGAGGGTCTCACTGGTGACTCCAAAACTGCTGCAAACCTCGGCCGGGGGAAGTGATAATTTACAGTCCGAGCGGGCTGCGACTGAAGGGGACTCAGTAAAGTGGTGGAAACGGGCCGGCCCGTATATCTCCCAGTAATTGACGGCGTTGGAGGCCCGAGCAGAGTTCAGAGCCAGGAGAGATGGGTTCTCCTCAGGCTCCTCCACCGCTCCTTCTCCCGCCGGCCGTCTGCGGCTGCTCGGCCAGAAAACGGGCCTTTCACTTCAAACACAGCTTTATACGGCTCTCTGGTGCCAGCAGCATCATTAGGATTTTAGGAGTGGCACTTATCATGAACAGCCAGGTCCTTACCCAACCAATATTAGGATTATTCCTGCTTTTTTTTATTTATTTTTATTTTTTTTTTATGGCTTTGCTGATTTATTACAGACCGGGACAGAACAAACAGCAGCCTGAACGCCCTTAACAAACCCAGTAAATAGCCTTGTATGATACGGTCTCTCACTGCCCAGATTAAAAAGCTTTTAGAAAATGTTTGTGAAGTGCACTTAATGTTAGAGGAATTTTCCCAACCACAGTTGGATTACATAGAGGAGACATGACAAGAAACAGACATTAAAGTAGTGAGGTGAAAGAGCATGGAGGTCTGGGGTCAACGCTTCTCCACGTTTGTTTCTAAATTCTGCAAATGTGTTTATTTTCTTTTATTAGTGGATTTTTTTTGTATCAAGTTTGCCACATGGAGGCGCAGAATGCTGTAAATTTAGGTAATGAAATTAACGTGGATGTGTCTGAGATTATGAAAGTTTATTTTAACAACAAGACTGACTTTAAAGGAAAGGTCCACCCTAAAATGATAATTCAGCCATTACCTGGAATTCTTTTTGCGTTTTTTTAGATGTCTTCTGATTTTTTTATACAACTTCATCCATCCATCCATCTACTGCTGTTCTTTAGGAGCATGCTGAAAATAATTTTTTTTAGTTGTGAATCTGGAGAAATGTTTTGTTGACTATGAAACTTTCCTTTTTTCCCATTGGCATGGAGGCGAGTAGATAATGACAACAGTTTCATTTATTGGTTGAATTATTCCTTTGAAGGTGCACCTTATAGTTTTGGAAAATAGATAAAAATTCAGAGAGGTGATATTTATAAAATCAATAGGGTAATAATACAAATTTAATATATTTCCAATTGATTTAACAAGATGTCCCCATAGCGAAATACGGTCCCCAGAAGGCTGTGTGAAGCCAGACAGGTGGCTACTTACTCGGGTCCTGGAATAAAAACAAAGTAAAACAGTATGACTTTGTGTTGTCCTTTGAGGACAGTTTCTTCATGCAGTCTTTAAAATCAATCAATGAAGATTTCTCTCTTCTGATTAAAATGCCCTCCCAAAAGTTGCATAGAATGCGAGCCATGCATCACATTTGCTGCTTGTTTTTGCACTTAAAGCGATCAGTTTTTATTCAAGTGATCCGGTTATCTTCGCAGAAGGGACGGCAACAAAATTACCACCTGGAAACGCTATAGGGGGGAAAAGTTGCCTTTGTCTACTTTTATGAATCTGTGTGGGACACCTCTGCACCTCTCCCCATACAATGGAGGTAAACTGAATGTTGCATATAGTGCTCAAAAACCTTTGAAAAATGACAGAATTGTATATTTCTTATATTATCTTATATTATTATTATTTTTTTTGCTTTAAATATTCCAGTGGTGGCTTGCATGAGTGAACGGCCTTCTTTTCAATCCCCCAGAAATTTCCTATGAAAACTGTTAGTGAGGTCTGTGGATCACCACAATAACCAGGACATTTTTTCATGAAATTTTAATGTGTCTTTTCAGTGCTGCGAGCACCACAAACAAAATCCCCCCCACCTCAAAAATTAATCACAGTTGAGGCGCAAACCTCAGAGACAGATATGTCGAACCCGAAGCAGACAAAAACCCTAAACTATTTGCAGGAGATGCTGCTGGCCAAGGGCGAATATGTGTATGTAAAAATGTAAAATGTAATTTGGTCGAACTGAAGGACGGTTAGGGTGAAAACGTGGAAATACGTACACGCTTGACGATGTGTGTAAGAGCATGTTTTCAACATGCATCTGTCTGTGCACGTATTTAAATTTTTCCATCCGAACCAGCCTCTCGCAATTTCTTATTTCGAGGGCAGGATGTTCCGGCTAGAGGAAGAAAAAGGAAAACCTCCAGCAGAGGTCAAAGGTCACATCTAGGCCCACAACTCTAAATACGCGTCAACATCTCACCTCATAACGTCACGCCGGGATAGACACAAAGTTGACTGATGATACAAATCTCAACAAACAGCTGCTGTTTTTTCTCCTCCCCCTGTCTCTTGCCATTTTCTCATCGCTCTTACCACTTGAGTCTTACGTCCATATATGTGTGTGTGTGTGTGTGTGTGTGTGTTGATGCAAACACAGCAGATTCCCCCCTAATAAACAGGAAATATCTCTTCAATCCCAGCAAATACGACGCAGGCACAGACATTCACTTGTCAGCACAAATTATGGGCCGATGCTCACAGTTATGGATGTTATCTCCGTCCTGCAACACTCACACAAACACACACACAACGACACACACACACACACACAAAGATTCATTTTCAAGGTTTTTAATTTCTATTTTTTTTTTCAAAGTCTTTCAAGGCATGCTCACACTCATCCACTCTTCCACATACTTTTCCACATTCCTCCCATTTCTCCTTTTTTTTTCTCTTTTCTTTTTTTTTTCCCTTGAAGGATATACTATCCTCCTTCCCTCTCTCTCTCCCTTTTCACATGCCTTCCCCGCCTCTGCTTGTTCTCCCCTTCCTCTTGCTTTCTTCTGTTCTCATCGAAATTCAGCTGTGTAATTCCCTCTCCGAGGACACCATTGATCTCTCCCCTCCTGCATGTTCGAGGAACACTGGGCGGGCAGAGCGAGGCGGCGAGGAGGAGAAGGACGAGGAGGGAGGAGAGGGACGACACAAGTGAACTGGAGAGAGGGAGAGGGGAGGGGGGGGGAGAGAGGAACAGGAAGCAGGGAGAGAAAGCTGAAAGGGGTAGAGAAGAAGAGGAGGAAGGGGGGAGGCAGAGGAGGAGAGCCAGACCCCAGCGCGCCCCCTCCCCACCGCCGCCGCCGCCCCCTCTCTCTATAGTGGCTGGAGAAGAAAAGACACGGGCTTTCCTCGTGATCGCATCTTCCGCCCCTCTTTTTGAAGCACAGAGAGACAAGAGAGCAGCTATTTACTGGAGCCCACACATAATGGCCACTTTTATTTACTTTCGTCCATTTAGCTTCTGCCAAGGACTCTCTAGTGTGTGGGCCAAAAACAGAAACCCGAGGTGTTTTACAAAGTACCAAAGCCCCCCCCACCCCACCTCACCCTCCTCTCCCCTCCCCTCCCCCCTCCTCTATATTCTTTATTTATTTGCTGATATTCAACTCCAAACCACCCACAAAAACAAGAAAATCCCCAATGCAGAGATGATATGCATCCCCCTCCCCCCCATCTCAACATGTGGGCACATTTAGATATGACCTGCCTTCAATCTTCCCCCAGGCAAAGACACACTCTCTCACACACACACACACACACACACACACACACACATTAAATCCACGCGCTCTGACAGAAATCAGAAAGGTCAGCAGTCCCATCCAGGCTGTGACGAAGCTGACCCTCTGTCCTGAGGCGAGCCCGGTGACCAAACCAGTCCTCTCCTCCGAGTTTCCCCGCTGACCTTTTACCGAGAGCTTCATTGGTACCAGACGTCGGACACGTCAGGGGGATCAGGCCTCTCCTCTGCTGCTAAATGATCAAATGTGCTCTCATTTGTTTACGTTGAACTTTTGTCATTT
The DNA here is from genome assembly GCA_903131615.1 of Diplodus sargus. Taxonomy (NCBI): domain Eukaryota; kingdom Metazoa; phylum Chordata; class Actinopteri; order Spariformes; family Sparidae; genus Diplodus; species Diplodus sargus. The sequence continues at coordinate 2,908,091 of CAEMYA010000140.1, read as the reverse complement.
ATTTCCTCGTGTCAAACTAATCCTTAAAACTACAAAAAGTTATTTGACGAGGGGTTTCCTGAATTTCACCAATTTCATGGACCACAGTTGAGAAACTCCACATTTTGGTTTGTTCTAGATAATAACTCTAAATAATATTCACATGATACGACAACCACTTCATCTTCACTTGATAACAGCAATTTGAGGACAGTTAAAGAATCACGACTGCGAGATTTTTGTTATGTGTCCAAACTGTCAGCTGAATGTGCGTCATTAATAAGAAAAACAGCCCTGTTTTCATTTTCGTGATCAAGCCTTTGTGAGATAATCCAAAGGATTTATATGGATTTTATTGGCGGAAGAACTAAGAGCGTTTTCTCAACCCCTTTTAATCCCTCAGTGTGTCTGGAAACTTCCCTGCGCGCTGACGTTATCAGGACCGTAGCCAGAAATTTTAAGATCCTGAGCGTGAACTCCCCTAATTCAACCGTGCCCTCGCTGGGAAACGGAACAAAAAAGACAGCCTGTAAAATGTTCTGATTATTTATTATGTTTCATATTTAATATTTATTTGTTTAGTTGCATCTTCAGAGATATAGCTTAAATATTTACATGGTCCACATAAAAATTCTGGTGAGGAAATACGAGGATATATATATTTTTAATTTGTGTCCAAATGACAGTCAAATTCAAATATATTTAAAATACTAGAATTGGTGTGTAAAATAATTAAACATTGTATGTTCACCTCAACTGCAATTTGTAAACTTCACTCACACTGAAAACTTTGAAATATGTCTCAGTATTGCAAATTTCATGATCAACCTGATATTAACAAATGAAATACTGATACCGTGTTAATAATAAACATATGATTAAATCGTCTTATTGATCCAGTGAAGATGTTTTGCCTTGTGAAGTTTGGTTTATGAGCTCATCTGGTTGCATTTTAGCTAATAATTGAGCAGATGATAATAATTGTACTTTTTTCTTTTTATTTATTTATTTATTTATTTATTTTACCCTTTTCTTCACAGTTATGATTCCAGAGTCTCTTCTCTGCTCACACTTTATTTGCCAAAAAAGACAAAGCACAGAGTAAAGAAAATTAATGATAGTTTTGATTGCTAGAATTTGTTTTTCAATTTTTTAGAGATACTGCAGTAATATCGTTATAGGAAATTTGTTTGATGATGCTAATCGCGTAGTGATCATCTGATATCCTGCCAGCCCCACTTTGAAATCTCAGCAAATCTACAAAGGACTTTTACTCTATATTACCTTTTAGATAAGGGCTGCCTAAAGTGTGGCTCGCGGACCAAATTTGACACGTCATGAGATTGAAGCGGACGAAAAACCATGCAGAAAAACAGCCCAAAACAAAATTGAAAAAATATAATGAAAATGAAATAAGAATAATGTATTTATAATAACAACATTTATACTGTTTAATTTTTTGATAAGATAAAGATGCTCCCCTAAATCTGAGTAATAATAATAATAATCTGTAGGTTGTTGTTTTTTAAATTCATAGTCCTAGCATAGGACACAAGAAGTCAGTCAGTTAAGGGAATTTGGGATCTTAGTACAATTTTGCATCCTAACAATAGAATAGAATAGGAGCTTGCTTTTGGCACTTTGCCCACCATTAAGCTTCAGTTTTGACCCCCCGCAGGAGAAAAGTTTGGGGCACCCCTCCTTTAGATGCTATATTACAATATTTATGTCCTTCATTCTTAATCGTTCTTACAAAATGTTTAAGCTGCTCACAGAGGTGGCTCATAGATTTCAGGAGATCACGATGCAGCTGCCTTACATCTGCGGCATTCACCTTTAGCTTGCTTTTCTGCTTCGTATGAGTGTCTTCAGATATTGTCATCCCGGATCACATCGTCATTGTGCAATTTCTCATATCTCACAGACTCATTTCACTCCTCACCGTTTCCTCTTTGTGAAATGAAGAAGCCGTTCTCTTGAACGGAACTCAGAAGGGGGGCGGGGGATCACGAGATGGGGCAGCCAGTGTGTTGGTCTTTCTTGTCTTCCTCTTGTTGCCTTGTTCTCTCTCTCTCTCCCTCTCTCTCTCTCTCTCTCTGTGTGTGTGTGTGTGTGTGTGTGTGTGTGTGTGTGTGTGTGTGTGTGTGTGTGTCTGCTGACAGTACAGTGACGGACGTTCTTCTTGCCCTGCGTTTGATGCCTTAAGTTCTGGGCCTCTGAGCCTCCTGCATTTAAAAACAAATAAGCTGCCACATAAAGATCATCCCTCATTTCTTCTCCAGTCACTCAGAGCACACACACACACACACACACACACACACACACACACACACACACACACACAGATGCACCATCACTTAACGTACACTGACCTCCATACCTCACCAATCACTAACATACCATCCTCCTTTTACAAGTATAACTGCAGCATTTCCTAATCATGCACACAACACACAGCACACAACACACACACACACACACACAGACACACACACACACGCTCCAGAGGCTAACATCTGTAAGGGATTTGTACAGTGAGATGATACCCAATAATAAATAATGTGAACATTTGAAACTCATTTCAGTCCCCCTCTGTGTGACCCCAAACAAGGTCAGAGGAAAATGTGCACGTGTGAGTGTGTGTGCGCGCACCGCCAAGCGTGTGTGTTTGCAGGAAAAAGGAAGAGAGGACCTGCGTGCGTGCACGTCCGCATGGGTGTATTATTCATGCATGTCTATGATATGACGAATCCCAGGATCCCACAGGTGTTCCCAATTCCCAGTTACCGCGGCGACCTCGCCTCAGTGTCCCCTCTCTCACCCTTCACCGTTTCCCCTTTAAAGAATAATAAATCACCCAAAAAAAAAAAGGGAGAAAAAAAACCCGCTCCATCAAATCTCACCTCCTCTGCTGACTTTTAATCACACGGATCCTTTAATTGGTTTAGTTAATCAGATTCAGATGATTCCGGATCAGACCTGCTGCAGTCAGAGGAGAGTGTGGTCTGGTATGTGGCCAGTAGGGGAGGCTGTGGCTCGTCCTTTGAGACTCTTCCTGTCGCTTCCCATAACACGAAACCAGCTGATCCTGCAGGTCAGGGGTCAGCAGACCTCCAGAAAGGTGGCAGGCGTTCCAGTTGAGCTGATTCAGGATTTAACAGATAAAAAAAAATAAACAAAACAAAAAAAACCTGGAGTGGAGGTGTGATGTCGCTACGGTGCAGGTTGAAGTTTACCCTGGCCGACGGAGGATGTGACTCCTCATCCGTTGACCTCCACCCCCTCCTCCTCCTCCTCCTCCTCCTCCTCCTCCTCTTCTCTTTCCCAGGACGGGCCTGTTGCATATTTAGTTGTTGTCATGGCTGCAGCTGTTTGTTTGAGAGCCTGACGGGATCATCTGTTATGTCACCTGACCTCACCCTGAACCCACAAACACACACACACACACACACATACACACACATTTGTGGCGTGATGTCATCCCAAACAAGACACCTTCAACTTGGAGTGAGGCTTCATCTTCATGTGTGTGCGCATGGAGGAATGTAAAAGAGGTGGAGCTCAGCCGTGTGTGTAGATTTTTTTTTTTGTAGGTGAGGATGGGGGAGGAAAAGGGGGGGAGGGAAGGAGAGGTGACGTGTGACATGTATGTCAGCTATGAGGGAGGGAGAATGGGGGGGAGTGGATCTGACCCTGTGACACACCTCCACACGCACACACACACACACACACACATACACACACTGGAGAAACGCGCACACCTTCCTTCACATCTGGTTTGGCCATCCGTCCCATTCTTAAATTGACGTGCCCCTCCTCCAACACACACACACACACACACACACACACACACACACACACACATTAATTCTCCCCGTGGTGCTGCTGCTCCTCACCCCTGTCTCTATCACTGGCAAAGTAAATCCACCATGTGAAAATGATGAATGGGCTATCCTGCACCGGAAGCCCACGTTATAAAGCCACTGCCACACACACGTAACACACACACACACACACACACACACACACACACTCTCCCTCTCCCTCCTTTGCTTTCTCGTCCACTATCCTCTCCCCTTCTCCTCCTCTCCTGGTGACCTCATAAGCCTCCTTCCTTCCTTGGCCGACACATGTGCACACACACACACACACGATATTCTGATGTGGTGTCTGTCTGTCTGTCTGTGGTGTCCACTGCCCTACACACAGTTCATCTGTGTTCATTGTGTGCTTTGTGTGTGTGTGTGAAGCTATCAGCAAATAAGAGCCCCAAAATTCAAAGATTGCCCTTTGTAATTCTTTATTAATTTTTTTCTTTACAGCTTTTTTTTTTAACAACACAAATAAGCAACAAAGAGCTGAAACATAATCCGTGCAACATTACACCAGTTTAGCATTGCAAATGACACATTTCATCCGTCTCCTCCGCAGCTACAGACATCACATGTATAGGTGACCTGAGGGAGTCTGAAATCAGCCAGGGGAAATGTTGAAACTCCAGGTGGTCCACAACCAATTAAATAAAGCATCACACACTCTCTCTCTTTCTCTCTCTCACACACACACACACACACACACACACACACACACACACACG
>CAEMYA010000140.1:2861049-2863549 GCA_903131615.1 Diplodus sargus | reverse complement strand
AGATGCAGCCTTGAAATCTTTTTCAGACTCTTTTTTTTCATTCTCTCCTTTATTTGTTTTCCTTCCCACCCCTTTCATTTCCTTCCTCTTTATTTCCTCTCCGCAGATCTCTCCAATAATCTTTTATTCCTGTGTAAATATGACAGCAATGAGAGAATATAAAGAATGGAAAAGCCACGCTGAAATAAGGTCAGACTAGGTTATTCTCACCTGCTTTCTTCCCCCCTCTCACTTCGTCACAGGCTCCCATCCTCCCTCCCCTCCTCCTTCCCTCCCTCCTTCCCTCTCTCCTCCTCTGCTCACTCCCTTGCTGCCTCTATCTCGTGCTCACTGTCTGCTGATCCCACTCTTCTCTCTTGTTCTCCGCTCCCTCTCTCTCTCTCTCTCACTCACTCACACACGTACAAACACACACACTGGCACAGACAATGACTGTCTGACTCCCACACACACACACACACACACACACACACACACACACCCCAATATACTCACGCTGACACCTGCATGTCGAGCCGTTGAGGGTCTAATTTAAGTAAAGTGCTTCTCTAGGAACCACAACCCCTCAACTCACGATGATGGAGGGTGATACGGTGCAGCGTGGTTGAACGAACACATACAGTTATACATAGACGCACACATACACTCTTCCTGCTCCGGTGATACGGAGATATGACTCTCCGTTTGTGTGGGATTGAAGGAAGCACTGTAGATGGCTTGTACGTAGCATACTGTAATAATAATGTGATATTTGATCCCCCCGTTGGGAAATTCACCTTTTTTCCCGGGCTGCTGGCAGATCAGACTGCAGGGGTCAGTTACAGCCGGTGGCTGAGCTGGGAGGGATTCAGTGTCTTGCTCAAGGACACTTCAGCAGGGTGGATGCTGGCTGGCTGACATGGATACCCTCGAATCTGGGTCTGCCGGCTTAAAGGATGTTGCCCCGCTGCTCCGCTTCTGTTGCGTAGGTGTGTTTGTTTCCACTGGAGCTGGAGCTAACTTTAGCTGAGAAGCTGCGCCGCCGCTGCGAATCTGAGGCCGCAATCACAAACCTTCATGGAAAAAATAGCAGGAAGAGCTTTTTGGCTTTCGTTACGTTTAGTCTATGATGAAAGTCAAGTCAAGACCCAGCCAAATACTTCAGTTACTTCACTGCAAAGGAAAAAAGGGACTCCTGATGGCATGGCTCCATCTAAATCTGTGGAAGCTTCATTAGTTTTGACAATATTCTGGCTTATGATTTTAGGCTACATGGCAATACACAGTATATAGATCCCCTTTCTCGACATTTTGACATCTCCTCAAGGCACTTGGACTTAATGGACTGGGCGACAAAATCAACAGTATTGTAGGGACGACAGTTGGTGCTACAAAACGTTAACACAATGAGATTTTTAATAATGATTGTGTCAATGTTATGACTTAGGCGCTGTGGGCGAGTACTTCAAAATTGACTTCAGCCTTGTAAGTTCAGATCAAATTCTAAGATGATATATAGTCTCAGTTCACGATAATGTACACTCTTACCACAATAGATTAACTATAGTCCATCAAAGTCATTTTTATCTGCTGTTGCTATTGTAGCACATTCAAAGAGATGCTAATCTACACGTCCAGCTGTTACAGAGCAACATTAGCCTCGTTTGGAGTCGTGTTTGTGTGCACCTGATGACTGCCAGTCTAATAACTGCTTTCTTTTATTTTTAGTCTCCACCAACTCCTTATCAAAATAACTGTCTGTTCAGCTGCTGAATGCTCCGCTACGTTCCCCAGCTGGTTTCTAAAGTTGTCTGTCTGCCGCTTGGAGTTAAGCAAAGTAGCGAACACTCTGTTTTTAAAGCTCTGTCGCCGCAAACTGTTGCTTGAGCTGGAAATGATGCAATGGAAACAGTGAGAGTGAGATGAAACAGTAACGCTGGGTGCTAGAACACCAAAACAATTAGCCCACTTTGCAGATTTGTTTACATTGTTAGCAAAAAAAGATGCCCACCTACACGTCCAGCAGTTATGGAGCAACACTGGCTTCATTTGGAGTTGTGTTTGTCTGCACCTGATGACTCTCAGTCTCATAATCACTTTCTTTTAGCTCCATTTTTGGTCTCCACCACCTCCAGAGCAAAGTATCAGCCCCCTTCAGCTGATAAATGCTCCGCTATGTTCACAAGCTAGCCGCTCACTTTGCCTGTGCGCCATTTGATGTCAGGCTAGTATAGCACACAGTGAGCTTTGAGAGGTTTGTTGGCTGGGAAAAAAAGTGTCTGTAGAGCTAATGGCAACATGATTCTCACATGGTTTGTCACTATGAGCCACACCTTTCGCACATAAGTAATCACGTGATCATTTGTTGACATACAAATATTGATTGTGTCTGGTTTACAGGATCTGTTGGTTGATACGAATATGCAAACCAGCAAAAGTTTTCCTGCCGGTAAACTGACAGAGTCTGACTTGAAATGGCTCTTTAATGATAATATTACATTAAATTACAGAGAGTGAGGTT
>CAEMYA010000140.1:2856049-2858549 GCA_903131615.1 Diplodus sargus | reverse complement strand
TGTGTGTGTGTGTGTGTGTGCGTGTGTGTGTGTGTGTGAATGTGTGTATCGATCAACAGCAGTCCATACGGAGAGGCTGCACGTATGCCTGCTTCTTTCTCCTGGTGACATTCGCTATATCACCACCATCGCCGCTCCCTTTGGTGTCCTCCTCTCGCCCTATCCTGTTTGCCTCCTCCTCCTCGTCCTCCTCCTCCTCTTCCTCCTCCTCCTCCTCCATCTCTCTCCTCAGAATGGTTAGCAACCTTGGACACTTCAGGTCTGTTGTCTTCCTGTTTTGTTTCACAGTAGATTTCATCAAGCACTCTTCTGCAGCTGCTGAGACCAACACACAAAAGAGGGTGCAGGGTTATTTTATATCTCACTTATTCATTTAACTTCTTTCCTCCCGGCTCGTGCAACATACTGTATGTGATGTACATTAAGTCAATACATGCAAGACGAGATCTGTTTAAAATCATAATCATTCCTTTTTTGCTTTTCATCAGCAGACACATTGGATTTCGCATGAATGTTACCCCTTCTGAACACCAATGCCAAATGTTTTGAGCAGACCTGATTGATCCATTCTTAATTAAAACTATCACAGTGTCATAAAGGTGTGAAAGCACGAGTGCACTCGTAAAATATGCAGAATTGGAGCCAACTTCTTCTATCCTTTGGGGTTTATTTCTTTGAAAAGTTCCCCCTAAAATAGTCCCACACTAACACAAGTAATGGTTAAAAAGCTATTTTCTGTCGGGAATTTAGATTTTTTTGTCACCTTTTGTAGATAGAATCCTCCCCGTATGACTGTTAAACATCAGTGTAAAACATGGCCTCTGAAGCTCCGCCGTTAAATTCAGAAGCACTGACACCAAATCCTGACGTTTATACTGTTGAATCTCCAGATTTGCTGCTATCAAAATCCGCCGCGGCTCCACTGGAAACATAACGACATCCCAAAATTTATGTTTGGCCCCGTTATCCATGAGAATACCAAAAATATGCCAAGCAGCGAAACCTGCCCAGAAAACCGAGGCAGGTTTCCAGCTCTTGTTTTTTATAAAACAGTGTTTAAGTGTTTTTGAGTGGATTTTCCCCTCAGCAAATCACATTACAGTCAATCATAAATAAACCAAAGCAGATTTCGCTCACTGTAAGTACAGCTGACTGTATTAGTCTGAATAGAAACTTGGATTTTTATTACCTTGGATTGTCAACATTGGAGGATTTTCGCTGCCTGTGTGTTGACACACTTTTCCAAGTCACGGTGCCAACTGGGAAAAAAATGGGAGGCATACGAGCACATTTTCGACTTTAATTACCACTACGGAGACAGAATGGAGCTGCTTCCACTGTCGGCAGCTTGTATTTATGGTAAATAACATACGCACGTATAGTGATAATCCGCGCATAATCAGGATGCCACTTGGGTCAGAGTTGAATTTTTGTCATGGATCTTAAAATCAAACGCAGCGATGACAGGAGTCGGTGTAGCGTTTGTGGCGCTCCTGTTTTACCTCCCTGTGATACATCTCATCACTTGTGGGTAATTCGGCGCGTTCGCATTCATCATTCGGCGTTCCTGCTCAGAGCTCCGGGAAGCTACGAGAGGATGCAGCGGTGACAGATGTGAAGGGAATGTGTGTGGATCGGGATAAAACAAAGGCGGAAACAGAGTGCAGGAAGAGAAGAAGGGGAGGAGAGCAGAAAAAAAAACAGGAACAGAAATAAGGTTTACGTTAGTGGCTGGCCTCCGAGATGATTTTCCATATCAGCAGGCCAGAGGGAGCGGGCAAATATGATTTTCTCCCCCAACTCGCCAACAGAAAACAGACAGAGAAAGGAGCGGGAGGGAGGTGACAGGAAAAGGGACGGGATGGAGGGGGGGGAGAGAGGAGAAAGGGAAAGGACTGAGTAAATGGAAAAAAGATGGGGGAATGGGGGGATGGGTGGAGATGAAAGAGTGGGAAGAAAGTCAACAAGGAATTCCACCGAATTTACCAATCAATATGACTACTGTTTGAAATCAGTGTGGCTAATTTTTGAAACGTCTTCTTCTGTACAAGTTCACTTTTATGGGCCTTTGAAGACGCTTCGTGTAATTTCAGAAATGCATGGCCGCTCAGCTGAAAACTGGCCCTCTTTTCTTTTGTCTGTTGCAGTAGATGAGGTACAGTGAGCCGTGTGTGTGATTGTGTGTGTGTGTGTATCGGTCTCTATTTGATGTGTGTGTGTGTGTGTCTGTGAGAGCGTCTGCGCTGCCAGGGGGCCTTGTGAAACCAGCCTGAGTCTTATATGAGCTGTGTTTTATTATGACTGGCTGAAAGGCCACTGATCTACAGTTGTACACGAGAAGAGGATTTGGAGGAAGAGAAAAAAAAAGAAAAACGCTGTAAAAATATCCTGTCTGCGAGAGAGAGAGAGAGAGAGAGCGAAAGAGAGACGGAGGGAGAGAAAATAAATGTCTGGAAGGGAAAGTTTGTGGACGAGTTTTTTTTTTTTTTCTTCTCCTCGG
>CAEMYA010000140.1:2838636-2850534 GCA_903131615.1 Diplodus sargus | reverse complement strand
ACACACTCTATAGACACACACATTGTCACAGATAAGACATATTCACGAAGAAATGCACAGTTGTTTGAAAAACAGCACATATTCCCTCACACACACGCGTGCGCCTTTCTTTCCCTCTCTCCTTTTCTCTCTGAATTGCACACACACACACACACACACACACACACACACACACCCTCACCCGCTCTCCCTCTTCCACACCTGTCCTTGTTTTTTGTCCCCTCTCTCATGTGCTCTCGCTCCTCTCCTTACCTCCCTTTCCTCTTTCCTCTCATCTCATCCATCTCAAAGCTCTCCACTTCCCTTTCACTTCCTCCTTCATCTTCCACCCCCTCCCCCTCTCAGACACACACTCAGACACACACACACACACACACACATATACACAGAGTCTCCGCAACACACACACACACTCCGCTCTCCATACGCCTCACAGCAGCTCCAGATTGGGGGCTTTTCATACTGACAGCCCTGTTCTTCTGGTGTCTCCTTTACTTTTACCGTCTTTACATCGTTCCTTCAATCGCCAACCTCCTCTATCCCTTCTTCCCTTCTTTCTTTCACCCCCTTTGCCGTCTTTGTTCCCCTCTTCTTCTTCTTTCTCATCTCCCCACCATCCCTCGCTCCCTCCCCTCTGAGTTTTATCACTCATCATTACCCGGGGGATTGGCTTTAGATGGCTGATAGAGCCTTTTGGCTAATTGTCGCCATTTAGATTCACTGGTTGTTAACCAGTCAGAGTAATCAGACACACACTCACTCCCACACACACACACACACACACACACACACACACAGACACAGACACAGTGTACACATTCATGCATTTACATTGCGGCATGAGCACGCAGACACACAGAGTCCCCCACACACACATGCTGGGAGCAGTGAGGGGGTGTTGGTGGTTTTGCAGTGCGACTGTGGAATGCGTAGGATGAGTTTTTATGGAGTGCTGTTTACTTTGGCCACCACCGTTAAACTTTTAACGGCTGCCAATTAACGGGCCGGCAAGGACACTCTGTGGGGCATGAAACCAGCTGCTGGAGAACACACACACACAGACACACACACAATCTAAGCCTTTTGGTCCCATAATGTGGAGTTGTGTGCCTCCCATGCATATGTGTGGTTGTGTACTTGTGTATGTGCATGGACCTGTGGTGAGTTCCCTCCCCCTTCTAATAACACCCCCCTCTCAGCCACAACCCCACACACCCACACCGACCCTCACTCGTCCACCCTCATCAACACAAGCACTAAGACCTCCTCTATCCTATGATGCAGTTCAACGTCCTTGAAGACGAGGAACAGAGTGGAACGACCAGTGACCTCCCAGTGACCTCCTGGGAGGACTGTGTGTGTGTGTGTGTGTTGGGGGGGTTGCGGAGCTTGATGCTATTTGTCTTGGGTTTGGGAAAAATGTGTTTTGTAGAAGAGCAAATTCCATCCAGTTTAATGCTGTGAACATTTGGCAGTAGCTGTCGGCTGTGGTTTTTGTCACCACTTTATCCACTGTAAATAATGTCAACTGATGTGGCGTGTTTGTGCAAAAAAGTGCATTTATGGTGAAAGTTGCACTAACTGGCCATGTTTTTTTTCCCTGTGTTTTCCAAAATGGCCCCATTTCATGATAGATTGTAGAGATAAACTGTTTGTTTAGAGGGCTGCTGAATGTCAACGCTGTGGAGAAACATCAATTCTTTCTCTCCCTCCCTTTGACAGGGTACCCCAGCTATTCAGGAAGTCTCGCTTCTCCTTTTCTCCCCATGAGTCCCCTGGACCACCATAGCAATGGTCTGTATGGACAGCACCGCTTCTACGAAACACAAAAAGGTAGGCATTGGTGTGTATGTGCTATATTTACACTTGCCTTAAACTGCCTAATCAGCGTTCACCGTAGGAGAAAAGCTTTTCAATTTGGCAAAGGCTAGATATCACAGGGACACATTTTAAAACATTGTAATTTGAATAAAATTGCTTAGAACGTATTTGTTTTCCTACAAACATTGACATTTCTCTAAATTTCTTGAAACCGACAACCTTAAAGATCCAATTCTCTTCTCCTCCCAGATCACTTCTACCTGAGAGGCCTTCCTCCGCAGCCCCCTCTGCTCTCCACATCTCATAGCCTTCCTTCGCTGTCCAGGACTGCCCCGGGCCACCCGCTCGGCTCCTGCAGTCGAGAGACAGACAATGGGGGAGGAAGTGGCAAGAGCACCAAGGATGCGGGTGAGAAAGCAGTTTCATCCGCGTCCAAAATGAAGGAGCGATCGAGCAGCAAGGAGCGGCACCAGGAGAGCAAAGACAAACAGCATCCGCTTCAACATCACCATTCTCATCAGACGAACTCTGCAACTACTCCGTCCAGCCACCACCACCAAGCTTACCCCCACCCCCACCATGCCCTCCTTCCTCACCTTGCACCGCAGGGCAGGGAGGAGGACCACAGACACCCTCTGGAGCGACACAAGGAGTACAGAGACAATGACTCGGGCAGTCAGGAGACAAAACATATGAGTGCCTGTAAACTATCTGGTGGTTCAGTAGCAGAGACTGGCTCTGGAGGAAAGGGAGGCACACTGAGCAGCTGCAGTGGTGGTGGGGTGAGTAGACCTCCATCTGGAGGTGGCCGGCGGTGTTCCAAGGATGGACTCATAAATGGGGAGATGAGGATCAGTGAATCTTCAGCCTCTTCCAATGAATGTATGCGAAGAGGTGCAGCTGCAGTGACAGCCATCTTGGCACCTCCAACCCCCCACTCTGTGGCCTCCTACTCCATGCCTCCTCCTCCCCCTCCGCCGCCTCCTTCTCATGCCCTGCACATGGGCTCCACAGTGGCAGGAGGGTGGCTACACCATGCACATCACCATCCTCATCCTGAGTTTTACTGTCCCCCAAGCCCTCTTACACTGACGCCATCCAAAGACCTGGCATCCACCCCTGGAGGATCTGCCAGGGAGGCTAAAGTCATTGGCCCAACGTACGTGCCCTCAGTTGGACCACTGGGAGACCTGGCATCCACTGACTGTCGTGGAGCAGGAGGAGGTGGGAGAAAGGGAGAGGACAAGAGTGGAGAAGGAGCTTATGACAGCCCAACTCATCACCTCAGCCGACTTAGTAGTTGCCAGAAGAAGGACAAGTCCCAGCCACACCAGCAGCAGCTGGGATATGGCAAGGCTGACAAACCTCCAGACTGGAGCCACCAGACGCAGCACTTCCACAAACCCAGCTCCAATGGGAGCTCTCAGCCTGAGCTGCGGTCCTGCAGCCTTGAAGCATCTTCATCCTTCAGAGATGTAGAGGTCATGGACGATGTTTATCGTCCATCACTCCCACTAGATGCCCAGGCAACACACCCTGGTGCCGGACAGGCTACACCCAAGAATGGCCCAGACACCAGCAGCCCTCCCTTCAGGGACTGTTCCCACTCAGGTCCTCATCCTGATGGGAGGATGGGGTCAGTGGCTCACAGGGAGGGGCAAAAAGTTGCAAGGATACGGCATCAGCAGCATGGAACGAGTACAGAGGAAAGGGGAAGGGACGGGGCTCAGACAACACCTTCCTGGGGGGCTCGAGGGGGCTACCAAGAGGACCAGAGAAAAGCTTCCCATCATGTATCAGTTGGTAATGGTGAAGTAAGAGGGCTCAGCAACAGAGCTCCAAACAGTGACCAGAACCAGCCCCATTCTCAACAGCCTCCACCTCTATCCCGCTCCTCATCACACACCACTGAGGGTGAGGGCAGTGCCATGAAGAACCTAATGAACTACAGCTCCCAGCAACCTTTGTTGCTGCCACAGCGAGGCCCCTTTGGAGGTCTGGGCTGCCTAAAGCAGGGTGGAGAGAGATCAGAGAAGGGGGACAGAGGTGGAGTTAAAAACAACACCTCCCTGCAAGACCCTCCCAAACAGTCGCTCCCTCCTCGTCGAGGCTCCACTAACGAGGGTGAGAGGGGAGACAGAGGTGGGAAGGAGGCGGGGGAGGCAGGTGAAGGGGAGGTGCGACAGCCTCCGGTGGGTATTGCGGTTGCGGTCGCCAGGCCGCCCCATCGTTCCCCAGACAACACCCCTGGACACAGCAGACAAGGCAGGGTGCTGCCCAGCATGAAAGGTCAGACATCATTTATGCTGCTCGAACTGCAAGTCAATGCTATTTCTGTGCTCTAGACTGCATTAAGGGAAAAATCCAGGATTAACAGGATTTGGGCACAGCCTTCAAAATTGGGAAATACTTCACTTTAACCTTTATTATATTTTTTCAAAGGTTGGGATTATGCTTGAATATGAATATACATAAAAAATGTTTGATTTTCAATACAAACTGGTTTTTCATCTACACAATCACTCACGTAAACCAAAAACCTTTTAATATTTGTGCAGACATTGTTTTTCATTGTTTTCTTGGGTCGAAATTAATAAGCATCAAATCAGAATGCTCAAGAAAATACAATAAACATTTTCCCAATTGCATTTCTAGTAACTACGATGTGATGATAATAAAGGCTTTGAGAGTCTTGATATTTTTGACTGAGGGCCTTGAAAGTGCTTGAATCTTATTCATAAGAAACTGTGCCAACCCTGGGTTAATCACTTGAGAGCAGCTATTGATTGTTGTTCAGTATCTTACATTTCCTGGTTCTTGCATTTCAGTGTTTGTTAACGGTGTCAACTAAAGAATCATTTGTTAATTAATTAACTCAAAATGTACCCTTTCATAATGATGGTTATTATAAAGCGTTAGCTAGGCCTCCTGGGAAATGTGGAACATAACTTTAAATCTAGAAATATGCAGGCATATTGAGCAGTATGCAATGAATGTGCATTTTCTGGCATGACATGAAAATCGTATATGACACTATCTGTACAAGGTTTCTGCATGTAGATTTGCATGTAGAACCGCAAAACATTGTGTCTTCAGTGATTTGTTTTCTCAGAAGTAACATGAAACAATGTCATCTCTTGATGTCTCTGATTGGTGCCTGACCGTTGCATTGTTGCTTTGGTTTATAATTCAGGCGTGTCACGCCCTGTGTATCCTCTTGGTCGGGAAGCAGAGGAGAGGAAGAGGATGACAGAAGAACAGATCAGCCTTCATCACCTGGACAGAGACAGAGAGATGATCATCAGGTAGATTCACAAACACCAACACGTCTGAACGCACACTCACAGACACACATACGCACACATGCAGTGGGTAGCATCTTTTTGTATTTTTTCCTCTCATCTGATAAGCTGCACTTCTTTTATTCTCTCGGCTTCTCTCCGCCAGTCGGAGGCTCTGCTTCTCTTTTCTCTCATCCCCTCACTCCATTTACTCTTCTCACCCTTTGATGTGGTTTCTCTGCACCCCCTCACTCTCTCTCTCTCTCCTAGATGTGGTGCATTAATGTTATGGGGACTAATACGGATGTCTCTGAAGTATCAGGCTCTTATTATGTAGTCATATTAAGGGAAGAAAACACATAATGAGAACTCATAGACGAGGCGCAAGATGATGGCTGTTCCTGTTGCCGTCATATTTCCTTTTCTTGATGATTATAATGGTGGTAGTGGTAATGAAAATGACAAGGATGAAGATAATGATCATAATGACCGCCATGAGGATGATGATGATGATGATGACGACAATGTGAGGGATAATCAAGGTAATGACAGAGTACCCTCACGACAGGGAAAACAAGGATCGCGTGGAGTTCGCCAGGATCCACCCTTCCAGTAGTTGCCATGGTGACCTGACCTCTCACCTCTTGGTTACCGGAGGGGCCGGTCAGTTGGGGGGCGACCCTGCTGCACACGCTCACCACCACTGGATGCAAAGGACAGGAAGTCCCTCCCTCTGGATGGGGCATTCATACAGTGAGTCGAGTGGATTTTTGCTTCATGTCGCCAACGTGTTATTTTCCTATACCGGATAATATTTTTTATCGTTCTGTTGACATCTAGTGTCAGTCAGTGTAGGCGTTATGTGGGAGTTTTTTTGGATATCATATTGATACATTTTTTTCACTCTTTTTTTTCGTCCTTGTGTTCAACCATGGTTCCATTGTTATTAATGCTGAATACAGGGGTCCTTTATTTATTTTTGGAGACATTTGCTTGAGAAAAACTGAGGTGTTCAGAACAGTAAATGTAAAAACACTTGTTGACGGGCTCTAGGTTGAATGACAATTGCATTTTATAAATGAGCTACAGAGATAAAATTAGTCAAACATGTTGAAAAGAGCAAACTGGAGCTAGTTGTGCTTATATCCCTTTCACACCCACCAACATCTGGCTTTTGTCTTCATTGGTAAAGGATACAGTCAACATTCCTTCCCAAGTAAAATGACTCATGATTCTAGTCACAAGTATTTATCAACTCCAGCTCCAATCAGCAGCGATAGAAACATGGGACCTCTGGGGTTATGCTAATTTTTGCCAGTTTTTAGGCACAATGCTATGATTGAAGTTGAAGTCCAGGATGTTGGTGTTTAAATACTTCTCTTCCTGCTTCCATTCAAGCAGTGCCCAAACATTGTTCAGCTGGGGTTGAGTTTGAAAGATAACCACCATAACATTGTCACTGGCCTCAGTGTTGTCGTCAAGACCAACCAAAACCGAGTCATTACCGAGACCAGAGAGTAACAAGACCAAGACAAGACCAAGACTTTGAAGGGTTGGGGCTAAGTCAAGATTGAGTCCAAAACATGGCGAGACCGAGTCCCACATGATAGGACACACTTGCAGTAAAATGTGGAAACAGGTTTATAGGCTTTCTAGTTTACTTATTTTCTCTTAGAAGCCATCTTTAAGTACAGTATGCATCAAACAATTCAGAATATCCCTGCAGTTGTAATCCTGACTGGTCTTGAACTAAATTCCAGAGCCTTTTTATTTGAGGTCGAGATAAGAATTAAATATGGAGGGTTCAAACCCCGATAAAGACTTGCAGAGGTCGAAACTGGTTGCTTCGTAAACAAGCTAATTATACAATAAACACATTTAACCGAAGTTTCACATTACTCCTGCTCCTCAATACAGGCACCAACAGATTCCTCTTTAGGTTTTGTTTGTAGAGTGCATCCCAATATTTACCCACTAAGCACAGCCCTATCTTATTGGAGTATTCAAATAAGTATTCAAATGTTTCTCTCATTTGACTGTGATTATCTTTATTCCAGGTCTGGGCCACGTGGGAATGAGTCCCGGCTTCCCTCCAGGTCTGCCCAGTCCTCTGCAGCCCGTCTTGGGGTCGCTCACTCAAGATCCCAACTCCCCGCTGGTGGTTCTACCGACAGAGCCCGGGCCTCATCATCACCTAGGTATGCTGAGCATCCCTTTACACCAAATCATACACACATCCAGCAGAGCCCATATGCATTGCTGCGCAGCCATACTTACTGCCGCCTTCCCTCCATTTGTACCATTGGAGCCGTTGCCATTTCTCTCCCAGAGTTTTAGTATCATTGGCTAATCATAATATAATGCTCAACTAAGTCCCTCTGTCAGAGGGACCGTGTTTTATAGCTTCGTTAATGGGAGCAGCTATTCCATCGCTCCCCCCAACCCCCTCAGCATGTGCCCGGTGTTATGCAAACCATTTTAACTGGCGTGCATCTCTTTTGTGGTGGAGCACTGGTGTGTATAGACTGGACTTTGTGTGTGTCGGCGTTTGCGTGTATGTGGACATCTAAAGGTAGTTGTGTTCATGTCTGGAACTACATGAGATATCACTCAGTGTTAAGGGTTGTGACATCTCAGCCATTGCTGGAGAGAGAAAGAAGTGTGTGAGTGTGTGTATGTTTGCGTGTGCATCTGTGTGTGTGTGCGTGTGTGTGTGTGTGTGTGTGTGTGTGTGTGTGTGTCAACGCCGTCTTGCAAACAGGCTGTGAAATTTAATTATCTCCCGCCTCCCTTGCCTCACTCCGTGGGAGTTCCTGCAGAGAGGGGAAGTGCATCCACTGAACCCTTCCCCTGGGAAACATTAGCCCACTCAGGCTAATCTCACAGAACAAAGGTTCCCAGCGACAAGGCAGCCAAGGAGGGATGTGTCTGTGTGTGTGTGTGTGTGTGTGTGTGTGTGTGTGTGTGTGTGTGTGTGTGTGTGTGAATATCTGAATTCTTATGATGCTTGGTTGGAGCTTTTAGGAAGATGTGTTTCCCAACATAGAAAAATAAATAAAAAATAAATCAATATTCAATATCAATATATCAAGGTACTTTCTTCGTATTCACAACAAACAAAATGCCCCCCAAAAATCTCTAATCTCTAATCTCTCTCTCTGTGTTTCCCACTATAGACGTTCTGGAGCAGTCGGGCCTGTGGCCCCCTGTGTACGGAGGCAGGGGCCCTCCCTCTCACCTGCAGCACCACCCCGTCTACTCCCGCTCCTCATTCCTACGGCAACAGGACCTGTACGCCCTGCAGCATCAGCACCAGCAGCAGCACCAGCAGCAGCAGCAGCAGCGAGCCATGGAGCACATGCAGCGTCACTCCTTACAGGTAACACTGATATGACCCAGCCGCATTCGGAGAGAGGTTTCATTTAGTTTACACTTGTGAAACGCTGTTACGAAATTGCCAAATGAGGAAGTGTGGAAATACTGAGATCTTACGCAAAACATCTTCCTTGAATGCACCACCAGTAGTCATAGCAGCCCTGATTTCTAAACACTGAAAGAAAAGCATATGCAAGAAACCCACTCAGTATTAATCATTTGAGCCAATGACTTCCTCTTCTTGTGTTGGCAAAAGTTTTAACTGAGGCGTTGGTGTGCTGCTTTTGCACTCTCACATTGCCAGATCATTTGGCAATCGAACCGTGTGGCTGACACTGATTTCTTTTTCCGTGGCTTCTCTGTCAGAGGGTTTTTTTTGGTAATTGTGCCTTTGTGGATTGTGTTTTACCACCTCTTAATCTATTTATTCAAAGCAAACTGCAGCATCCCCCGTGATTTCTTTATTTTCCCATTGCTGAAAAAATGAATACATTTGAAATGTTTTCACTTTAGTTTTGATGCAGCATGTGATCTGCGCAGTAGCTAGTAACTAAGGTTATTCAATAAAGTGTACTGGAATAAAAAGGACAATGTATTCCTTCAAAATGCGGAAGTAGAAATATGAAGTTGCAGAAAATAGACCTAATCAAGTCAAGAGCAAGTACCTCAAAATTGCACTGAAGTAAATGTACTTAACAACTGGTATTTCTACAAAAACCTGAACTTCCTTCTTTAAGATGGTATTATATTCGTCTTTCACAGAGAAAACACGAGGAACACGCTATCACCATCGAGGACTCTCCTCACGAATCTCACGCCTCCAGAACTCCCTCCTCTTCTTCTTCCTCCTCTTCATCCAGCGCCTCCTCTCACGTAGGCAAACCCTTTTCACACACCCCTCCTCCGCCCAAGACACCCACGCCGTCCCCGGGGATGTGTCCCAGCAGCCGTCAGTCACCTTGCTACCACTCCCCGTCCAGGCGGCCGCACCCGCCCAACCCTCTGACCCCTGCGCCGAGCCCTGCCGCGGCGGCGCCCCGCTCCCCGGCCCTCAGCCCTGCTCCTTCGCACCTCTCTAAGGGGCTGGAGAGGGGCAGTGACAGAGGGGAGGGACAGCCACCTCAGGACTACCCACAATCCCTTGAGCCAGGTGAGTGTGGACAAATTTGGTTGATGGATCCACAGTCAGAATGTATAGACAGCAACCAGGACAGCGAGTGAGAGACAAGAGATAGAGAGACATTGAGTGAGAGGAGAAAAACGAGAGGGAGTGAGAGATGGAGGCTGCTGCTACAGAAATGAAGCACTGGTCTTTGAAGCGTGCTATTCTTTTGATTTTGCAGAAATTGTTTGAAGCATGGCTGATCTCTTGCTCTGTGTGTCCTTGAGTGTGTATGTGTGTGTGTGTGTGTGTGCAGTTTTTCTTTTCTTTTTCTTTTTTTTTATCTGTGCAAGCTAAAGAGGGACAGCGGGCAGGTCAGCCATTAAGGTCAGAGAAAGCATATGGGCACTCAGTGTGTGTATGTGTGACCTGCCAGCGTGGGTGTGTGTGCGTCCGATGCCGGCATGTGTGTAACAAGAGGGAAGGTCAGTGAAATCTTCAGACAGACCCTCCTTATCCTTCAGGGGTCCTTGAGAAGTACAGGCGGAAGGATACACATTCATCTAGCCATGTTGTCAGGGGGCGGAGGGATACCATCAATAATAAGAGCACAGGGGTGACAGGGCCGGTGCTGCAATCACAGGAAAACGGCAGGGTGTCATCAATATCCCACGTAGATCTATACACTCACTCACACTTCTACACACACACACACACACACACACACAGACATACAGTACATAAAATATCAACTACTGTACACACACACACGCACGCACACACACTCTCTGTGTTTGCTGCACCCTGCTGTCACTGTATTATGCCAACTGTAATCACGTGCTTCATCCTGTCTGCCTGAACAGAATGGCAATGAATTTAAAAGGGAACGGACTGACTTAAAGACGCATTGTGTAGTTTTGGGAAATCCAAACTCATATTGTAATATTTCCAACATTAATGAGGTAATAATACAAACTCAGAATTAACTATTTTTACTATAACTGAGGAAACGAAGGAAACTGTTCTCAGAGGATAATAAGCTCCCCAAAACACTGTTTGAGGCTATAAAGGTGGCAGGGCCCGCCACATATAATTAAAGTAAGACAGTATGAGATTGCGTTGTCCTTTATAGTCAGTTTGTTTATTCAGTCTATTCAGTCATGGAAATTAACAGAGATTATTTTCTTTGTTTTGGCATAAAAAAATAAGTCAATGAAAATCTTTCTCTTTACTCCCAAAATCTACATAGAGCTCCTTTAAAGAACATGGAGATTGTATTTTTTCTGTAGATGCTTATAAATAAAATGTACAGTTTGTTGAGTTTTATGTCAAAAGACTTATCAAACATTCTTCCTTCCTCCTCTTTCCTCCAGACCTACCACCTGTTTACACTTACCCTCCGATCACCATGGGTTACAAGGCTGGGCCCTCGCCTCCTGAAGCCCGCCTGGCCGAACAAGCCACGGCGGTGGAGGCGGAGCCGGCGCAGCCTGACTCAGAATCCCTCCCGCGGCCGTGCCACGTCCAGCCTCTCGCGGAAGAAGAGGAGAGGCGGGAGGAAGAGGATGAGAGAGACTGCGAAGTGGTGGCATCCCAGAGTGGAGTACCAGAGGAAGAGAAGGAAGAAAGGAGGCTGGAAGCGAAAGGATGCTCCGTCTCCGAGCCCCAGAGCGAGATTTCTGGATTGCCGCCATGCCCATCCCCAGCTCCGCTCCCAGATCCAGCCTGCCCGGCGTCAGCCATGGGCAAAGCCCTGAAAGTAGAGCTCTCTCTGCGCCTGGAGGAGCCTCAACTATCCAAAGAGCAGGAGGATGATAGGGAGTGTGGAAAGGAGGACATGCAGGAGGAGGAGGGAGAGAAAACGAGGCCTGAACCAACAGAATGTACCGCCTCTGTGCCTGGAGAGGAGGAGAAGGAGGAGGAGGAGGACAAAGATGAAGAGAATGTAGAGGTGGTTGAGGATGATGAGGAAGAGGAGAAGAACTTGGTGGAACTAACATGTAGCTCTCCTGCTGCTTCTCCTCCGTCCTCTGACCTCTCCCTCCCTCCCACGGCGAGCACAGCGGCTCAGCTCCAAGGGGCCTACATGTGGAGCCTGGAGCTCCTGATCGCCGCTGCTCTGTGCGCCACCAGAGATGCCTTGTACCCACCTGTACCTGCTGTCCGGGCCCCAAGCCCTCCGCCTCACCACGGTATGGAGATACTGGGGGAACTGGCCGACCTGGAGATCCAGCAGAGGAGCAGGGAGGGCAAAGAGAAAGACGCTGAGGGTGAGTTCATTGACAAAAAAAAAATTCATTGCATGTTTTTTTTTTTTTT
>CAEMYA010000140.1:2819445-2838203 GCA_903131615.1 Diplodus sargus | reverse complement strand
ACACACACACACACACACACACACACACACACACACTCTGCCCAGTATGTCCCCCAGGCTCTGGCGTCTTGCTTTGCTAATTAGACCCTTTCCTTTAAAGCACTTCTCCTGTAAGCGCTCCTATTTTCCTCTCGTCCCTCAGAGAGAAAGTGTTTTTATTTATGCCAGCATCTGTGTGTGTGTGAGTGTGTGTGTGTGTGTGTGTTTGTGTGTGCGCGTGCACACATGGCGGCGAGTGTGTGTGTGTGTGTATATAAGCTGTTAAGTAATCCCAGATGAATCCCTGCTCTCCTCCATCAGAGTCTATGTGTCTCTCCACCAGGCTGCCTGCCTGCTTCCTCCTCCTCCTCCCTCTTTGTTATCCCCCCCTCACCTGCCTCTTCTTTTTCCTCTTTTTACATTTTTTTTTTATTTATAATTTTCATATTAAACCAATGTAATCTTGTGTGTAAATCCTGCCTCTGCAAGCCTTGTTGACGGAATTAATAAGTGTAAAAATCATAAGTCGCTCTGCAGCTGCCTGTGCATGTGTGTAGAGGTGTGTGTCGAGGTGTGTGTGTATGTGTGCTGCATTTGTTTACACGTGCGCGCACGTGGCTCGCATGCGTAATAGGTGTGAAATCAATAAGTCCTGTCGTGGCGCGGAAAACGTTCTCCAAATTGCAACGCATTTATTTAAAACCCCGCTCCGGCCTCGCTGCGTGGAATGTTATTAATACCGCTGATGGCGTTTTTGTCATCCTGAATGTGTTTGGGAGATGAAACCGATCCCAGACAGATGCATTTATGCCGCTCCTTGACGCGGAAGGATATCTCAGCCTCTCCCTCGAGATCGCAATTACAGATTAAGGAATCAAGAGAGACTTTCCCCTCCAGTATAAATTAGCGCCATTACTTCTATTTACACATAGGCAGAGGGGCTGTTTGTGTCATACTCGCCTCCACTCCCCCACATTTCCTTTATTTTAGAATTTCAGCTCAATAAACTTCCTTAATGGCCTCTAATGATGACAAGGCCCAGATCAACTGTAATGGTTTTTAATTTTCCTCCACTGTTTTTGTTTCTCCCCTTGAAGTCCCCTGTGCTGCCTCTTATTACCCCCTCGCCCCTCCTTTAGGGACACAGTGCGGTGTTATTAGTGTGTGTGTCTGTGTGTCTCTGCGTGTGTGTGTCTGTGTGTGTGTGTCTGTGTGTGTATGTGTGTGTGTCTGTGTGTGTGTGTCTGCGTGTGTGTGTGTGGCATACTGTGGGCGGAAGGTATCTATCGATTGTGGCCATCCTCCAGGATACTAAACCAGGCGCGGTGATGTCAGCGGTGATGTCATCCTGTCAGGGTAACCAGAGCGTGCCATTGGCTCGGAGGTCTGACAGATGAGATGGCGTTGACCTCTGCGCGCCGGGACAGGACACAACACCACATCTCTCTCCCCCCCTCCTCTCTTTCTGTGCGCAGTTACCTGTCATTCGTTCTCACATGGTTCTTTTTAAAAAATCTTTTTTTTATTTTATCACGCTTCACAGATGAACACTCTTCTTCTCCTCTGTTTACCGCATCTCTCTCTCTCACTCACACACACACACACACACACACACACAGGTTTTAATAATGTCAGATGTCAGTGAATAGGCCTTGCAGCTCCAGTGCACAGCCTGTGAGTGATCCAAAACCTCTCCTCTCCTCTCCTCTCCTCTCCTCTCCTCTCCTCTCCTCTCCTCTCCTCTTCCTCTCCTGGAAAGGGAAATTGGATTCTGTCCATGTCCATAATGAGGAGATGTAGGAGAATAAATAGATAGCTCAATAAACACTTTGCCTCTTATTGCTTCTCCTCCCCTTTACTCCCCATCCCCTCCCTCCCTTCTTCTTCTTCTTCTCACTCCTCCTCCTCTTCTTCTTCTTCTTCTTCTATCCTTCTCTCCTTCTCTCCAGTTCTCCCTCACACACACACACACACACACACACTCATGTCTGCGCAGCTCAGCGAAAAACGTCGTACATACATGTGTGTGTTCAGTGGTTTATTTGCATAGGTTTGTGTGTGTGTGTGTTTACGTGTGTGTGCGCGCCTCTCATGAATATTCTGTTTCATCTGCTGGTGCTGTGACAATGACAGAGTTAATGACAGTGACAGATGCAGAGATCGTTCTCCATCGCTCCCCCTCGAGTGTGTGTGTGTGTGTGTGTGTGCGTGCGTGTGCGCGCGTGTGTGTTTACTATTAAGCAGGAACACCAGTATACATCAAATAAACTACACAGCTAATATCATAAATATCACCACTTTTCAAGACACGGTTTCATCTCTCCACAAATAAATCCGTTCAGCGCACAGCGTGTTTTATAGCAGCGTGTCAGCAGCCGTGTGACGCAGCAATCTAAAAACCCCAAACGATCCGTCTCCGTGCAGGTGAAGACATGCTGACCTTCGACCTCCACAGTCTGGCCACGCTGGCGGCCGCCCGTGCCCTGGAGATGGGGGGAGGGGCCTCAGACTCGGGGGCAGGGCGCCAGTGTCCAATCAGGAAGAGGCTCAACCTGCGCAGGAAGTGCAGCTGGACGCCTCGCCACGAGCCGGTGAGGCTGCGTGTTTTTTTTGTGTGTTTTATGCAGGCAAAAAAACATAAATCATTCATGCTGAAAATGTGGAGTGAACAATGGACACACAGCTCGTTTGTTTTTCTTACCAAGCTTTGGAAAAACATGAACATGATACAAACAGGATACAGGAATGTACATTTGAGGATCCAAGCCACTAAAGTACTTTTGGCCATCTAGTGATGCAAGTGTGTGCATCAGAATCATCCATATGTACCTAGATCATCAGAGTTTATCATGCAAACACTGTATATGGTACTGAGGTATTGTAGACGAATATAAATACCCCAGTGACTGTGAAATGTGGGGGAATCTTGCAGAAATTAAAAGGAGAAAATGTCATTTAAAATATTTTAATTGATTGCATAACAAGATAAGGTGACATTAGGGTCGATCAGCATCTCTCTTTGAATAGTCCCAGAAATAAAGACAAATAAATATAATATTCTTGGTTAATTAAAAAATGGGCACTGTGTAGTTTTGAAGGAGAAATTCTAACTCAGAATTTTATTTATTAAAAATGTTAATATTGAAATAATGCAAACTTTCCATGAAAATAAGGTCCCCAGAAACCTGTTTGAAGCAAGAAAATGTGGCAGGGTCCACCAAATATAAACAAAGTAAAACAGTATGACATTGTGTTGTCCTTTAAGGTCAGTTTGTTTATTCAGTTTATTCAGTCATGAAAACAGAGAGAGTTTGTTTATTTAGTTTAAGCATCAAAAAGTGAGTCAATAAAGATCTTTCTTTTCTGACTAAAGTTTCTTCTACATAGTGCATTCCACATCGAACAAACCATTTAAAAAAATATAAATGAATCTACAATGCATCAAATTATCATTTAATCACGGAAAGGTTCATCAATTGTATTTGTGTTAATGCCAGTTACTACAGTTTTTACATCCAGCGCCAGGTCGATCTCCCAGAAGCCTTTGAGCAAAAACTGCAGCTGTAGTGACTGAACTCTTGAGCTTGTAGTCGCAGGAAAATCCGTCTAATCATCATCAAGCTGTCCAAACACAAGCTGCCCACTTCACATATCCAGTGACTGTTGAACCTGGTTTGTGCTCAGCATTGAAATACCCCTGCTTTGTGTTCCCGTGTGTGTGTGTGTGTGTGTGTGTTTGTGTGTGTCAGGTGTGCCCAGTGAAGGGCTCCATGGAGACGATGGGAGGGGAGGAGCTGGCCATGCGTGTCCAGCTGGCTGAGCTACAGCGCCGCTACAAAGAGAAACAGAGGGAACTGGCCAAGCTACAGAGGAAACACGACCACCAGTGAGCAAAGACAACACACACACACACACACACACACACACACACACACACACACACACACACACACACACATCTTTTTGTCTAGATTGAGTCGTGCATTCCAACATTCACAATTCTGCTGTCATGCTGCATCCTCCTGATTTATCAGGACTTGCAGCCTGCTCATACCTAATGCATTTTGACCTGTAGCCGATACAAGTCTCGCCCTGTTTTCTCCTGCTGTCCTGACTGCATCTTTGATCTCTCTCCGTCTTCCTCCTTACCCTCCTCGTCTCCCCCTTTGCAGGAGAGAGGAGACGGCCCGTAGCCCTGCCCGCCGGGGGCCCGGCCGCCCCCGCAAGCGCAAGTCCACCCCCGGCCCAGCTGCCGCAGAGAGCTCCAAGAGACTCAGGTCAGTCCCCTGATATTGCGTCAGTATAATCAGTGTGATTGGCAAGCCCCGCTCATTCATCCTGATTTCTGTTTGTGTTTTTAGTGAAAGGCACGGTTGATTTTCAAGAAGTTCTTCTTCAGCTGAATTGATTCAAATGCTCTATAGCTGATGATTTGCTTGATTGGGCACTGGAAGGAGCCGCGCACACACGCACACACACACGGGCGCACGCACAAAATGGGTTATACGATGGGAGCTGTGAGCTGGGTGTGATTTTAAATGAGAGAAGGTAATGGAGATGAGGCCTTCATTAATCATCATTAATCACTTTTAATCATATTTATCACTTGCATTGATTATGCCCTGATTCCGTGCGAACCTCAAGCATATATTAATACAGCTGGACAAAGTCCTGATGTACAGTTATTACAGTGATAAACGACTCAACACCACCCCCACCCGCTGCAACACACAACCACACATTATTTAACACCTCAGACGCTGCACACACATTCCTGCACGAGCTGGGAAACACACACACACTCACACACGCACGCACACACACACACACACACACACACAGTATTCAACAGTCATAATGATAAATGTGTTTTCTCATGCTGCCCCACCTCTGTTAGCATGTGCACCCCTCGCCTTGATAAAATGATTAGAGAAACTCAAGGTTTGTCACGGTTACCATGATTAGAAGGCGCTAATGAAAATGACAATGGAAGGCTTTGGTCGTACACGCCGGTGCACCACACACACATACACGCACACACACATTCACACAGAAGTTGTTTAATTAGTAGCGCTGGTCGCTACGTGCCTGAGCAGCATTTCTGTTGTTATTAATAAGCGTTGTATCATTTGTTTATGCTTTCATCTCCTCGTGAGAGTTGTGGGTTGAGATGAAACAGGGAAAGAGTGAGCGGTAGAGAGGAACAGTAAGCAAACTCAACCGACGGTGGATCCTGGTACATGCTTATACGATTTATGGACAAAAGTACGTGGACACCTGAGCATCTATGTCTGCTCATCAGTGCTCCTGAAACTAAGAATTGATGCCTCAGAATGAGCATATCATATCTGCTTTGATTGCGTTTTTTGGCGGCCACTGTGGAGTGTGAGACGAGGGGTATTCAGTTGAACGCAGTCTGCAACATCACCTCTAGTTGCCTCTAAAACCTACACACTGGACATTTGATATATAACGGCCTCTGGAGAATCATTTGTGAATAACCCGGCTGCAGGGATTGGCTCTGATTCAGCCATGAGTGTTTTGATGGAGGGACCCGTAGTGGCAGAGAATGACACACTGTTCCTTTAAGGCCTGACAGAGTCCCTCTTCCAATTCATCATTCATAATTATTCCCCTACGTACTCGGGGGGAATTGTATTGTATGATATTGCCAAACCAGAAGTATGCAAGTATTTGAACAAAGTATGTGCGCTCTTGCTGTAAAGTTGATGAGGACGTGACATGAGGTCAACTTTGAGGCTTAGAAGCTCAGAAGGGGTTAGAGGTGAACACGGGGGGGAGGGGAGCTGCAACAGACAGATGTGATCTGGAAAACAAATCATTCAGATATTTTTTAGATTTTTCTTTTTACATAGATAGATCTCAGCTTTTCTCTTCTTTTCTCTCCTCTCCTCTCCTCTCCTCTCCTCTCCTCTCCTCTCCTCTCCTCTCCCGGGAGCGGAGATGCTGAGAGCCAAACCTTCCCTCTGTGGGAATATAGGATTCACCTGCCTCAGACACCAGCTGCTGTCAGAGTGTGTGCGCTGTGTGTGTGTGTGTGTGTGTGTGTGTGTGTGTGCTGGCTGCCTGTGGTGTGAGAGTGCATGCATACAATGAAGGAATGAGAGAGGGAGAGAGAAAGAGAGAGAGAAATGGAGAGAGAGAGAGAGAGAGAGAGAGAGAGAGAGAGAGAAAAGGAGGAGTAGTATTCAATAGAGGTTAGTGTTTATCGATTGAGCCCTGAAGCTCCGGTCAACGGACAGACTCCCCCGAGACTGCTTCATCTTTCCCTCTGTCTCTTCCCCTTCCCCCTAAACTATTCTCCTCCCCCCTCTGTCTCTTCTCCACTCTCCTTCACACCAGATAATTCTCATCCTTTCATGTGGTGAGTTTCATATTCGCACGGCCGCTGAATATTTCTGTGTTTGCCGTCAAACTGCGCAGACGCTCGGCAGAGCCCGTCTCTTACCTCATCAAAACGAGTGTAGAAGCAGAGTGGGAAGAGAACGAGACAATGAGTGAACCCCGGCAGAGAGGGATATGAGACTAGAAAGAGGGAGAGCAAAGAGGCAGCCTCGCAGAGAAAAGCATCCTTTTTAAAAGGAAGGAAATGTGTGATCAGATTGATCCTGTGATCCGTTTTATACACCACAAGTCCTCATTTATGTCTCGTGTTTTCATGTTTTCCAGGGCTGGGTTCAGTTTACTGGAGGAGAAAGCCAGGAAGAAAATGACCAATCACGGCTTCAGCAGCCTCAGCTCCACACAGGTCAGTCCCTCTGTGGTCTCTCCTGGATCATCCGCACACACTGACAACCACTTCCTGCTGCTAATGTTTTTTTTCCCTTTCCTGGATGTTTCAATTAGCGGAAAGAAATTAGTCAATAATGAGCTGCTCTGCTCCCCGTTTTGCAGATGAAAGCTCGCTGTAAGCACAGAGGTCGACCCAGCACCCTGAGCTCCAGGCTGGCCAGGCGGGTGACCCACCTGAAGCAGAAGGCTGCGGCCCAGCGCGGTGCACCAACCGCAGACATGCTGCACTGCAGAGGGACCCCTGGTGAAGAGGATGCTTCCAAGAATCACTGCAGAGGAAGAAAAGGTAGTTACAGAGGGAGCACATATACATGCTAACTATCCATTAAAGGGCTGTTCCACCAAATATACTCATTTAAGTGTGTTCATGGGTCTTGGGGAGAATTATTGCATACATGAAAAAATAGTACAAAGCGTTTTTGGCTCCAGAGGAAGCTGCATGTGATCTGATAAAAATGCCTCCAGTTGCGACATTGCATTGTGGGTAATGTAGTCTTCCCCAAGATCTGTATACACACATTATGTGCTACCTTTTAAGAAGAATGCCAAGACTAAACTCCTTCCCGCTGTCAATGCATCAGACCTGCAGGAGGACTGGGCAGCTGGTCAGACTATAAAGAGGAAGAGGGGTCGAAAGCCCAAAGTGCTGATGGGCGTCAACCCAAACAGACCTTACCACAAGGACGGCCGGACATCTGAGAAACAGGAAGTTAGGGAAGAGAAGAGTGACAGCGAGAGCTCAGAGCACGGTGAGTTTCACTCCCGGTGACACACAAGGTTTTTCTCAGGATTTTCTGTTTGTTCTAAAATCCAGCAGATGAATGCTTGCTGATAAAAAAAATAATTAAAATACCCCCAAAATAATTCTACGGCCTTTATTTTAAACCCTTTGTATGTGAAAAAGAAATGTTCAAATGGTCCATCAGTGCTGCGAAGAGAGAGTTCATAGGCTCTTTCACACATGAGTCACGCTGATTTTGGCTGATGGCTCAGAGAACATCAACCAGACATTGTGAGATTTCGCTATGAGAGTAC
Source organism: Diplodus sargus (assembly GCA_903131615.1). NCBI lineage: Eukaryota > Metazoa > Chordata > Actinopteri > Spariformes > Sparidae > Diplodus > Diplodus sargus. The sequence goes on along the minus strand of CAEMYA010000140.1, from coordinate 2,830,376 downwards.
GTCTGTGTGTGTGTGTGTGTGTGTGTGTGTGTGTGTGTGTGTGTGTGTGTGTGTTTGTGTGTGTGAACACACGAAGCGTCTCAAAGTGAGATGTCTGCCGTCATCAGGGAGCCTCCTCTCACTTCCCAGCTCGTCTGTCAAACCGTTAAAAACCGTTAACGACTTGCCACAGGCATGCAACACAGCCACCCCTGCCCTCAACACCATACGGTAACGTGAGCCCGCTCTGGCCCCGTTCAGAATGTCACACCCAGGTCCTCCCCTCTCTTCTTCACCTCCCCGGCACTGTGAAAATGCTCTCCTCGGTGGCTTGAGTCGAGGAGGAACAATGAAACCCATCCTGACTTTAAATAAGATGACTCTGAAGCTGACAAAACTTCAGGAAAAAACCTTTGCGGCGTTGATGTTAGTCGAGAGGTTGTGGTTGGATGTGTGTGTCTGTGTGTGGGTCAGTGTTTGTGTGTGACTGAGGCAGAGTGTTGATGAGGACGCCATGTAAGTGACAAGTGTGTCAGAGATGTGTCGACACCCGACACGACCCCCGCAGTCAGCGACACACAGCTGCCAATAACAATCTGTGTATGTGTCCATGTTTGTGTGTGTGTGTGTGTGTGTGTGTGTGTGTCAACATTGGCCTCTGCAGTTAAGAAACAAACTGCATTATTGTGCAGCTATCAAGACAAGTTTGATCAATCGATGGCAACATGTTTCCCTCGCTCTTCTAACTTTGGCATTACGATGATGCAAGTTTAGCCAGAAGCTCGTGAACTGAACTGGAGGCGCCGGAGGAACACTGAAAGCTTGCTGTCAATATATCTCATTAAGTGAGCCCCTGGCTTTAATTAACAGTGTTTACATTTCGCTCACTGACTGATCATATTGATGCTGCGATTTCACAGAGGTGGAGGAGGACGGCAGCTACGACAGCGAAGACGGAGCCGGTGACATGAAGATTAGCTCGTCCTCTAGAGAAGCTCATGGAAACCCTGCTGGGATTGTGCCTTTATCATCGCAGTCCTCCAAGCTCCAAGCAAACCAGAAGGCCAGGAGTAAGAGACCAGGGCCTCCAGGTGAGATCTTTATACATGCTGCTGCCGTATGAACACAGTTTTACTTTACGATGTTCAGTTTTTGACTCAAGGCGAAGGAAAACACGATGTGCTTGGGTTCTGGAGAATTTGGAAGTATAATATTTTCAGGTTGGAAATGCTACCTCTCACCCAAACACACAGCTATTTTCACATGCGTACGACTATTAGTGTTTTCTTGTCTTGCTAAATGGTACGCTCCCTCAGAATAAAAAGTGTCATGTGAGTGATGTTGACACGAAGGCTGAGCGATTTTATCTCATCAACAACAATCTGATGTTCTCAGAAAAGTGGAAGTCAAATAACTGTCACGTTACTCTGGAAGACCAGGAAGCTACATTATCTGCATTTCTTAACTCGCATAAAATAAAATCTCTTACCATATCTAATCCTGCAATTTAGCTGCTCGCTCCAATTTTGGTGTATCTGATATTGTTGCCTTGTCATAATGAATGTTGTTCCAGAACTACCAAGAATCCTACTAGGATGACCCTAACTCTAACTTCTCTAACCTTAACCCGACTGTAACCCTGACCCTAACCCTTAAACACATTATCCATTTCATTAATGATGTTTGATATCAGATCGTGCATTTAATTGCCATGATGTACCCTTCAGGCTCAGGCATGGGGAGCCTGTCCAGCACAGATCAGAGGACAGATCCCAGAAGGTCGAGCCTCTCCAGCACAGAAAGGGGACGTCCAGACTGCCAGGGGACAAAAAAATCACACCTGCCCAGCTGGGATGTGTCGTCGGTGGGCTGCAGCTTTTTGGACAGTCGGGGGAACCACGGAGCTCTGACGGAAGCAAACAGGGTCAGCAAGGAAGCCATGAGGAGGAGCTCAGTGGGACACGGCATTCTGGGAAAGGTGAGACATCATAGTGTCTGGTGAGGTATGGTGACTTGTGACCTTACACTGACAGAGCAGTAAGTTACTTTCTGAGAGCAGTGATTTATGGCACATCGCCCACAAAACTGGCATTTCCCTGCTCAGCTGCTTCACCCGTTCACTTCTGTGTCAAGTGTCTCAATCCCTTCGTGATGCCCTCTTTAACATTTTAAAACTTTGTGCAACTTCCTGAGGTTGATACCTGTTGAGCTTGATCATTTGGACTCAATGTCGTAACTAAAAGCTCGTCCAAAGTTCAACAATCTTTTGAATCTATGTGCTTTGCGACGATTTTGTTGCCTTTGATCATTCACACATAATGGGAGGGAGGATTGAAAAGGGAAAGGTGAGATGCGTTTGATAATTTTAGAGGCGCGACAGAGAGGTTATATAATCAGTATTGCAATAAATTACCGCTGTCAAAGCGTGGTAAAGGAATGTAATTGCGTTATTTCGGGAAATGAGCTTATGATCAAAAGGGACATGCTGGCTTTTTCGTGTACAGAACAAAACAGCGGTCAGGACAGGGGTCAGCTTGACTGGAAATGTGAGTATAAAAGAAAAGGTGACTCAGAGAAGGTCACTCCTTCAGCTGTGTGCACATAAAGGCTGAGAAAGACAGAAGCAAGGAGGAATTTGGAAAAGCCCTTGCCTAATGTTCACTCCTTCCTTGTCGAGTGAGCCACACCCTGCCAGGAAGTTAGAAAATCCTGCAGATAATGACTAAAACTACCTACCTATAACTCCTTTACATGCAGGCAGTATATCGGCTTAAAATCAGTCACTTTGTTAAATATACCATTTACTGTTGTCATAGGTGTGCGTTTGCATGCCTGCCTGCTACATTAACACACCAGCGGCCCTGTTGTATTCGTGCAGGCAGCCATTGGCGAGACACCCACATTCATTTTAATGAGAAAGTGCCGCGAGGTTGCTCTAGTCTTTGACTCATTGTGAGGGAATGTCCAAAAACACATAACTCCAAACCAAACACAGAAGTATAAAGATAATCATTGGCCATATCCTTACACACACCCATGCATGCCTGCGCGCGCACACACACACACACACACACGCTCACACAAACACACACGCACCACCAGTACTAAAGGGAAATAATCACCCATGCCCTCTGGTGACGAAACTTCTGTCACTAAAATATATGGTCTCCTGATGTGGAAAACTCCAAGAGACAGCACATGCACGCCCACACACGCACACACACACACATCATCTCATGCATTGAATGTTATGGTCTTTTCTTTGGAAAGGCTAAATACAAGCAGAAACCTGTTGGGCGAGCTGACTTTCCATCATCAGCCATCATTCATCTCAAGATAGACTAGCTTAAACCGGTCTGGAGATGGATAGTATCTGGTGTGAGCGTGTGTGTTTGTGTGTGAGTGTTTGTGTGTGTCCTACGGTGAGAATGTCAATTCCAGTGCAAGCTTCTATATGAGCAGTCGTCTGCCCTGCTGACGTATCCTCGGGCGATATGGCAGTCTATCTGTTCGAGCGCTGCAGTTATGACTGACTGTGACCTTTGACCTTTGAGTAAACGGTGACAAGTGAGGAAAAAAAAAAATCCTGCGCGCTTAATTGAAATATCACATTTCGAGCGGAGTCACTGCCTGCGGTAGCTTTGCGCTGATGGATTCGCCACATCAGTCTTGATTCGGTCACTTGCAGATCCTGTTTACCGTTTATTAATTTGTGCATATGATGAGTGATCACATATCCTGCTTTCTGTGCACTGATGTCATATCCTGCTTCCTGTCCAGGCCAAGGGCCACGCAGTGAGCCGGCTCCTGCAGAGCTTCGCGGCCGATGACGGCTTTCGGTTGGACGAGGACAGCAGCTTTTCCGAGGGCGAGGAGGAGGAAGAAGAGGAAGAGGAAGAGGAGGAGGAGGAGGCACAGGAGAAAATGTTGACCCACCTCCCCCCCAACATGCCTTGCAGAATACCTGGTAGGCATAAACAGTGACACATCCTTTAAAAGAATGCTGGATCCCTTTCACACACGCATGCACACCCCTGTCTTTGCCTTCCTGTTCACGTCACATAGCAATAATTCAACACGCTCACAAATTATGTATATCTCCCCCTTTGTCTCTCTCCATTCATCTGTCTTCCCACCACGCCCTCCCTCCGCAGCCCTGCCAAACTGCGTGTTGAGTAAAGAGATGCTTGTGGACGGGCTGAAGATCCTGATCTCTAAGGAGGATGAGCTGCTGTATGCCGCCTGTGTCCAAACTCTGGACCTGCCTGACATGTAAGACACAAACCCATTAAAGAGTTTAGAGTTTCCCACAGTGCTGTATAGTTGAAGTGCGCTAAACATTAAAGACTCTTTTACATAATAAAACATGAAGCTTCCAGAGATAAGAGCAGAGATCTTTCTCTTGGAAACCCTTTAGTTAAGCACTAAACAGACACAATACAACAAGAGTCTTGTTTAAAACTTAGACCAGCGCTCGTTGAATGCCTGGCATCTGTGAGAATCTCGACAAATATGAAGTCTAGATGGCTACAAAAGCCAAAAAACACAGCAGTGACAGCCAGCAAAGCTGTCAGTGACAGAAACTGAGCACCAAACCTTGAATTTAAGAGTGAAAATTGCTTTTTTTTCCCTCTTAGATTTAGTGTTGTCATAGAAGGGGAGCGAGGAAATCGGCCACGCATCTACTCGTTGGAACAACTACTTCAGGAAGCTGTAAGTTTCAGTGTCAAAGCTGCATGTCTGCATGTTGCAGTTTTGTCGGTAGTTGTGCGGGGACCTTTAAATGGATTTCCACAGGAGTTACATATGAGAAATCTGTGAATTTTCTAGGTGTTAGACGTGCGGCCCCAGACTGAGGCCATCCTTACTGCGAGCACACGAGTGTGTGCGTACTGGAGCGAGCGCTCCCGTTGTCTTTACCCCGGATACGTCCATCGAGGTGAGCGAGACGGACCGACAGACTTACTCTGCACAGGTACACTGGCACATTCCAGGGACTCATGACCTCTGCCCTGTTTGTTGTGCTTTAGGAGGTCCAGGTGAGGAGGAGAAGGAGGGCAGTGTGATGGTGGAGTTTGATGATGGAGACAGAGGAAGGATCTCTCTCGCAAACATCAGGCTTCTGCCCCCAGGATATCAAATCCACTGTGAGTACAGACAGAAATAAAGGAAGCCAGCCAGACAGACAGACAGACAGACAGACAGATATCCAGCATTATATTTCTTTCCTCTGTCAGGTGCTGAACCTTCTCCAGCACTTCTGATCTCACCTGGTCGCCGTGGCCGACGAAGCTCCACCCAGGAGAAGAAAGATGCTCCCACGGAGAAACCAACCAATGAGGACCCAGCAGGGAGGCCCCAGGAGAAAAGACCAGGTGAGGCATCCTCTTCCCCTTCAACCAACGTGTAACATTTTGCAGAAATTTGCCCGTTTGGAAGGTGATTTTTATCTGGTTCGTGTGTGAAAGGAAAAACTGCTGGTCTTTCGATAGCTCTAATTTATGTTGTCTGAGAGGAACTGGTCTGACTAGTAAATACCTGCACACAGACACACAGCCCCTCAGGCCGCACTAAAATCCCCCAAACATTTACAGACACTTAGAGTTTCAACTGTCAACCAATTATCAGATGCCTCCATGTCAAAGGCGAGCATTCCTTGTTTTGCCGGCTTTCATTCAACCTTTATATGATCACATTAATCACTACTTTATGAAGTGTCATCAGTGCCTTTTTCGTATATGCAACATACATGAAACTCATCACAAACTCAGTGCAACAATAAAGCTGGAGGGAGAGACATGTTTACCAGGTTTGTTGTACTTTGATTAATGGTTATGTCGAAACTTACCTGTCTAGGTGAAGATCAAAGAGATAAGGATATTAAGTTTCTCCGAAGCTCTTAGTTCCACAATTAATCTCAGACCTGTCAGTCCATATTGATTATAACTCCTCTCTGTTGCCATCTCCTTTTTCAGTTGGCAGACCGAAGAAAATCCACTCAGTGCCTAAGACTGCCAGCATACCGACGCCAGTAACAGACACTGTAACCAAAGGCAACGCTTCCCTGTTGAACTGGTCCGCGCCCAGGAAGAGACCGCCAGTTGACTTCTTCCTCTTCAATGGGACATCCCGTAAGACCCAGAGGAGGATACGCGAGCGGGACTTGGGATTCTTTCATCGCCCCACTTCTCACCCTCTCGGACCCCCCATGCCTTTCAAAGGCATCTTTGGCTCCCCTTTTGAAGGTGACTCATTCAGCAGCATCGCCAACGGCTACTCTACCTTTGGAGGCTCTGTGGTCGGGCGGCCCGTTACCACAGCAGCCTCGATTGGGCTCCGGGACTCCTTGTCCTCTGCTTGCTCCCCAGCTGTCCCCACGGCAATGGCAGCTGGAAGCAGGAAGCCATTGAGCGAACGCGACAGGAAACAGTTCCTGGTGAAGCTTGACCATGAAGGAGTGACCTCTCCTAAGACGAAGAACAGCAAGGCCCTGCTTCGACTGGGGGGGAGTGGAGGGAGAGGGGGGAAGAGTCTCGCCCCCACGGGGGCACCACTGCGATACATCCATCCTGCCTCGCTGGTGAAGGATGGCAAGAAGGGAGACAATACCGGAGCCCGTTCTGAGGCTGTTGTAAAGGGCGCTCCACCTCTGAGGAAGGATCTTCTGTCAGCAGGTCATGGAGTCAAAGGGGGGGATTATAGTTTGGACTACCAAAGTGACTGCCCAAGCTCTTACTCTGAGCTGGATGAGGATGATGAGGATGAGGGTCAAGACGCTGAGTCACGTGGAGGAAGCGCACCAGCCTCATCCCACCGCGGCGGTCGATTCCTCTCTCGTCTCTCCGTCTGCTTCTCCTCATCCTCCTCATCTTCCTCCTCCTCCGGCTCCATCTCCTCCTCGTCCCTCTGCTCATCTGAAAACGACTCCTCTTACTCCTCCGACGAAGAGTCCTCCTCTGTGCTGCTGCGCCGCGCACTGCTCCAGCAGGACAAACACAAGCACAGGCAGAACATGACCTCCGACCTCCTGAGCCCCGACCCTACCACCTCCAATTCATCTCCCTCCGCCTCAGCTCCGGCTCACGGCTTCGTGGCTAAAGCCAGCATGGCTGTCTCGGGTTCAAAGTCGCGGGCTGACAGGGCAGAAGACAGGAAGGAGTTTGCGTCAAAAGGGAGTATGGTGGCGAGCAGCGGCACAGTGAAGACCCAGCTGAAGAGGAAAGAAGGAATTGCTAACAGCCACCATCAGAGCCAAAGCAGTCCTGTGAGCCAGCAGTCAAAACCTGCCTCCAAGGACCCGGCAACAGCTAAGAGGCAGAGGATGTCGTCACCTGAGCCTCTCCCTAACATGACTCCTCTTCTGCCTGGACGCCAGCTGTGGAAATGGTCTGGGAACCCGACACAGGTAGGACAAATCCAAGATATAAGAGATACTTCTGGCAACCTTTACTGCTTTCACTGCACTGCAGAACTTTTTCCTCATTATCTTGGTTATATGCTTTCAAAATCATTGCCTTGGGTATCGGTAACCTACTTAACCTCACAGCTTAAGTAGGTTGGCGATTGTTGTTCCGGTTTCTGCCGTGTCACACCTTGATTATATACAGTGCGTGCAATGATCAAATATGGTCGCTCTTGGCATTGCTTATTCTCCCTCAGACTTTGTACACATTGGTTACACTGTAAGGCTTACTCCGCGTGGCTAATCTCTGAGTTTGTTATCCTGATTATTAAGTCGTGATCCTGAGATAACGGAACAAAACAGTTTGAGCAGCCGCTGCCACTCTCAGCTTCCCTTCTGCCACGTTGTTTGCTTTGTAAACACTGACTGAAATGTGCAGATTAAAAAAGAAGCTGACCCACGGGTGTGCACATGCCCCAGCGAATCATAAAATGGAGCAGATATATAGATCTGTTACCCAGGTTATGGTTACTGTGATCACGACTTCTATATCAGTTTCAGTTAAGAGTGAGTTACTTGTCTGCCTGCAAACATACTCTTGAAATTAAAAGTGTTATAATAAGTGCTAGGAATTGTACCCCCCCAAGACCTTTTCTTTGTTTTAGGAGTGTTTTTTCTTTTTTAGCTTAACTCTTGCCACGTTTGGTGATGAAGTAAACCCCTTTGCACTGAATAAATTGACTGAGAGTGCTATTTTTGTTCTCTTCCCCGTACAGAGGCGAGGTCTGAAGGGCAAAGCCCGCAAGCTTTTCTACAAGGCCATCGTGCGGGGCAAGGAGACGGTGCGTGTCGGGGACTGTGCTGTGTTCCTGTCACCTGGCCGGCCCCAGCTGCCCTACGTGGGCAGAGTGGAGAGCCTCTGGGAGTCATGGAGCTCCAGCATGGTGGTCAGGGTCAAGTGGTTCTACCACCCAGAGGAGACACGCCTGGGGAAGCGACACCGAGATGGCAAGGTAAAGACCACAGAGTGCAAGCACAATTTCTAAAACGGGAGCGGTCAAAGTAACAGTCCGTGACATTTTAATATAAATATATTACCGCTTTGCTTCTTTTTATTCCCTATTCCCATCTGATACAAATGGCTGAACCGCCACTTAGTTCATGAACCTGCTACCATTTGCAGTTCTGAATACTCAGTGTGAGGTGGGTCTTTCCCTGGGAAAATCTCTGCTGCAGAGGAAGTCATGCATTTTGCATATCTGGCAACAGCAATTGTGGTTTGTTTTGAATAAATACAAAAAGAGCTAGGTTAGTTAGAATGAGCAGCAACTTCATAAAAGATCACTTGCAGAAACTCAAACTTCATCGAGAAAAAAAAAACCCACAATAAAAGACCTGACGAAGATGGTGTGTGTGTGGGAAGAACAGAAGGAAAACAGCAGCTAACCCTAACCGCCACAAACATGACAATCTTACCGCTGGTGAAAGCAAGTGTCGATGCGGTGTTTTGATTATCTTGCTGTATCGACCTTTCTCCCTGTCTCTTCCCTAGAATGCCTTGTATCAGTCGAGCCACGAGGATGAGAATGACGTGCAGACCATCTCCCACCGCTGCCAGGTGGTCAGCAAGGCCGAGTATGATCACCTGATGCGCGAACGCAAGCCCGGCAACGCGGTGAACGACCTCTTCTACCTGGCTGGAACCTATGAACCGACCACCGGCCAGCTGATCAGCGCAGACGGCATGGCCATCGTGTCCTAACATCGCCAGCTTGGAGAGAAATACAAATATTGACCTGAAGGCTGGAGTTGACTGATTCCAGGATGGTCCTCAGAACAGAGGGAAACCAAGACAAAGAGCTGTGGCTCTGCGTGTTGATCTGTCCCTTGTACGAGAAGGAGCTGGCCCCACCGGATAAAGCCCGACAGTACTGGCACTTAGAGGAGTCTGTGAGAGTCTGATCCAGATTTAACCTCTTTATCAGGGGTGGCTCCTTATTGCAGCGAGAGAGTCTTCAGCCCTCCTGTGGCTGAAATACTGGAGTATCTCGTCACTGCGACAAAAGAACAGGACCCAAGGACATGAGCACTTTGGAGTACAGTATGGAGGAAAGGTGGCAGACTTTGCTCTCCAGCAGGAGAGGCTATATGGGAAGGAGAGACTTCATGTAAACCACACTGGTTTGGAGGTTTTTAATGGTCTTATACTGGTAGTTTGAAGATGACAGCGTGATTGGGAGATCCCCAACAGGACCAAAAAACACTGTAGTTCGGACTTTGTGTGTAAATGCGTGCGTGCGTGTGTGTGTGCGTGTGTTTGCAGAGTGGCTGCGATGACCCTGTTTGGCATTTAATGAGCTCTAAGTAAATAGCGCTTTAGCGTGCGCGCCTGTTTGTACTGTATGTGTGGTCATGCACGTGCACACATGCGCTCTCCAAGCAAAGATGGCGTCATGACACGCCGTCCGTATGTCTCTAACACTCTGAATATTAATCTGTCCAGTGCTTAGCGTGCAGAAAACGATTTCTTCTCCTGTCAAGCCATACACGTCAATACCTCTCTCTTGTATCCTCCTGTTCAGGTGCAGAGACACATGTACAGGTTGTTGGATTGTCTTTATGAACGGAGCGTGCGTGTCGGTGTGTGCGTGCGTACGTGTGCGTGGGCGTGTGTGCGTGAGCTTTGTACAGCATTATGCATAATATAACATGTTGTAAATAGTATACATATATATTTGTTCTTGTTGTTTTTGTTGTTTTCTTTTGCAGAGAAGATTATTTTATTTAGATTTTTTTAGGATGTGTGCGGGTGGGTTTGGGGGGGTCTGACGGAGGGAGGAGGTGGGGGTTAGTATCCTTCTCTCTCAATGCACTGAACAGAAATCGGAGGTTTGGATTTGGGGTCAAACTGTACAACTGATGTGAAGACATTTGTGGTTGTAAGCCCTGCTTTTACGCGAAGGCTGAATATGTTGAAAGGGTGTGTTTTTATGTTTTTATAAGAAAATCAGAAAAAGGCTCTTTTTAAATATGTGTCCAAATTTTCTCTCCTTATTTTACTCCGTCGGGTTTAGAATGTGTGTTTCCTGTTGGGAGCTTCATTTTTTTTAATTTTTTTTTTTAACAAATACTGGAAAAGAAACTGAGTTTCTGCTGTTGTCTGATCCTAAAAGAATCTAGCTCTTCTGTATCTATTTTAGCCTGTATTCCTATATGAAATGTAGATATTTATCTGGCATCAAAAAGAAACATACCAAAGCACCTGTGAGTTTACGCTTCAGCGCATTAGAAGAAAACAATTTTATAAAAAAAGAAAACATTCAATCAAATCTGAATCCGGGACCCCTGCAATCACCGAGGTATTTTAAGTCGAGTTCCTCTCGTTGTCTGCTCCTGTTCATCCAGCGCTGCAGCAACATTGTCTGCACACTGCCCAGCTGATGCACTTGAGCTCTCTATGGCAACCAGAACGGCATCACGTGACTGTGAAGGACAATCAGAGCCAATCAATGGGACAATGTTGAGAGACAGAGAAAAAAAAAAAAAAAAC
>CAEMYA010000140.1:2786556-2800630 GCA_903131615.1 Diplodus sargus | reverse complement strand
CACACACACACACACACACACACACACACATATATACTGAGTGACATAGACACAACAGAGCACTGCTCATTACTTCTGTGCAGGTCTGGTCTCCATGGTCTGGGTGATGTGATGGGGGCTGTGGGAGCAGCCTCCCAGTTGTCTGACACACACACACAAACACACACACACACACACACACACACACACACACAAACAGATACACGTACCTAGCTTCACCTGCTATAGGGGATCAGGATGAGGGAAACCTCTGATTCACCGGCTTTTATCTCGGGCGCATACAGACACACAGAAACTCTCTCTCTCTTACAAACACACACGCACACACACACACACACACACAGTCACATCTTGATTAAGCGGCTTAGGTGGTCCCGGGGAAATACACTCATCTCTGTCTGTCTCTCTGCCTCCCCCTCTCTGGCATGTTGTTATCTCCAGGGTCCAAATGTTTGGAGATATCTTCACACACACCTGATGGCAAACAACCTCAGTTGTCTCGGCGGCCTGTCCTTCTTCTAACAGGCTCCTGCAGCCTTGACCGGACCCACAGCCTGTTTACAAAGGGTCAGCCCCAACACGCTATTTAGCCCTGTTTGTCAAAGGACAGCAACAGACAGGTGAAAAAAAAGAAAAAATCCTTCTCTGGAAAATTGGATTCCTGAGCAACTGAGGAAAATTCATTTGCATTTTGTTTTAAAATGAGAATGTATTCTACTGAATAGCGGTGCACTGTTTCCCATGTTAGTAGAGAAAATGAAATTCAGTTGAGCTCATTTTCTGGTCGATTTCCCTATTTTTCCTTTGTTTTTATCTATTGAGCGTTTGTTAAAGTAACGGTTCACCCCAAAAATAAAAATTCAGTCATTATCTTCTCACTCCCACGCCAAAAGTCAGGGGAAGATTCATAGTCCAACACATTTCTGGAGCTCCAGAGTGAACCACTGTGGCATCATTCTCAGAAAAAAAACTGAAGCAGATGGGAACTTGTTTTAAAAGTAAAAAAAAAAACAACAAAAAATAAAATATAATGGCTCCATATAGCTCATCCAGCAACATCCAAGTGTTGACGCAGAAGACGTCCCATCTATGCTGTCAAGCTCATTCCGGCGCTTTGAGCCTTGTAGCTACAGTGAAGATATACTGTATGTATATATATTTTAAAAAGGGTGTTCTTAACTTTTTTTCAAATAAATGTGTGATCTAGGCACTGCCCGAGACTTGGATTATGCCTGACTATGAAAATTCACCCCACTTTCTAACCCACATAGGGTTGAATAGGGTCCAAATTTTGGGGGGGGGCAGCCTTGTTATTCATAAGCCATTAGTAGTACAACTAGCTTACCTAACTGCTTACCAATGAGATGACCTTATCTAACTTATCTAAGCCAACAACAGTTAGAATAGCCAAAATCTTGTTTGATTGTTTCTTCTTCTTCAGTTTTTTTTACAAATCAGCTAGCGCAGAAAGAATCTAGTGAAATAGGATGAGTGTATTTTTACATGAAATACCTCTTGAGAGTAGCTAAACTGCAGGTATTAATAAAATAGTCCACCTTCACAAGCTATGACTCCAGAAACCTTCAGGGATGTTGGCCCAGCCACCTACAAAGACAGAGCCTCATAAATCTGTCAGCGTAGTGAGATTACCTCTCTTCTCTCCCTATAGGCCTTCTCCTCCTATATACTTATCGGAAAGAACAATAGAAACTTAGGTGCACACAGTGACACCCAGTTGGTGATACTAGATAGATAAACACAACCATCCACAGGAAAGAGTTCCTCGTCAGTTACGCAGATAGTAGCCATAAATCAGTTAATCTACACACTATGCAAAACATACAGGACAGGCTCATTGGACAACTGACATTTGTGCTGCAGATAGCAGAGTGTTTGTGAAGGGCGAAGTCCTTGCACGATTACAGGTATGTCAACTCCTGTCACACCTTTTTTGACATTCAAAGATAATTAGCAGTATGCAGAAGAGTCGGCCTCACTTTTGATGTCTTCAGCTGCAGGTCATCCGCGGGTTAATTCCAACGTATACTCCTCTTTACAAGTGAGATGAGTCAGACTTCAGCACAAGCGAGGACACAGTTCTTCATGATGATGGTCTTCTTTGGTCAGCATTGTAGGAAACCGAGCAACGTAATACATGATGTATACGTTAGTTAGTTGTCTCTTGGGAGATAGACGAGGGTTGAGTGAGTGCTCAACTGACGCAAAGTTTTAAGGGATTTATCGAATCACATCCGTTAGCATTTGTACTCCTCACTGCTGGTTTTAGTTAGTTCATGAAAAACCTGTTCAGTAAGAAATTATTGTACTCTTTTAGTCAAAAAACATGAGGAAGCTCAATTCAAACAAACAAACAAAAAAACCCAGATTCTTAATGAATGATAGATATCAACCCACATCAATTTGAGGCTCAGATCAACAATTTCTAGACTAGGCGCCACCAACTTCTGGTTTAAGCCCCTCCCATTCCGAATACAGGTAAAGATAGGCTACATATAATTTAGTTTGTTTAAACAGATACAGATGCAAATTCTGGTGTACTCGCTCATCCCTATTAAAAACCCTTTAAAATGACATGCTTGTTGTTTTCCACTGTTTGGATATCAGGAAGTAATTCAGCTATCTGTGAGAAGCTAACTCAAATATAGGGCAAGCTCAATAATTTTCTGTATTTGTCTGTGTTTTCTGTATTTAGTTGTTTTTACCATATTAGGGTTAGGGTGTTGAGCTGTCAGTGCTGCTTTACAAAACCATCATTTCAGTTCAGTTGTGTTTGTGTTGGCCTTGTCAACTGGTTAAGTGAGGAAATAATTGCAACCATGTCCTTCTTACGAGGTAGCCGGTTTTTGGTAAATCACACCAAATTCCACAGCAGTGCAATAATATATAAGTCTGGTTTGAAGATGAAGTTCTTTACTGTGTATGCTGCTGCCACCATTTACACACATACCGACAGAGAAGTGCATGTTATATGGACATATTTACCAGCATTATCCCAGTGCATTATTCCGGCTGTCCATCATACAGACTTAAAACAACAACACCTACAGTTTATCACTGCTAATCTTTATATTTTATGGACAACACTATTAAGTCATTACAGAACACAGTGCAGAAGAATACGTTGTTTTCACCTGCTCACATTGTATCCATCCATAATCCCCACTGTACACAGTTACACAACTCTGTGTGACAGGTAAACCGTGGAGAGGAAATTCCTGCTGTGGACTGGCGGGGACGAAACAGAGGGATGATTGACATGAACACACAAAAAGCACATTTGCACAAACTGCATTATCTCTTTCTATTACACACACGCACACCTGTGTTGTGGTTGAGTGGGCTCTGCTCAGCACGTAATGACTGCACTATGTGTTTTTTATTTTTCTTGCTCCCATACAGTTGACTCATGCTCCGCTGCTTAGCATCCGCGTGTGTCCGTGTGTGTGTGTGTGTGTGTGTTTGCAAGTATGTGTGGGTGTGCGTGTGTCGAAAACGCTAACAGAGTTCACTCTTCTCGCATTCACAATAACTGATGATGTGGTGTGATCGGTGACTGGAGCCAAAACTATTGCAGACAGGTTTCAAAATGAGCTGGAGGAGGAGCTGTTCAATTTTTCATCTGACTGGCCGTTGAAAGCCTGAGCCGCTTGTGCAAATACACAAAGACACACACTCACGTGCGTGCGCGTGCACGCTCAAAGTGTTCAGATGCACAAACACACACACGCCATGTAGCAGAATAAGTAACTGATAAAAAGGCAGCATGAAAGAATAATTCACGCTACTTCATCCTCAATCTTTGTTTTTCTGGTTTAGTTCACACGCGCAAACAGCGGCGTGAAAACACACACACACACAGACACACACACACATGCACAGGGACAGGTATATCATGCATTCTGGGCCTACAGTGCCAAGGCGTTCAGTAATTGAAAACAGGGCTGAATAATCTGAGAGAATGACAGCCTTGAAAGATTATGTGAACTCAAACATTAACACAATTAAGTGTGTGAGCACTGGAGTATGTCGCAGCATTAGACACTGTCTTAATAGTCCCCCAGCACAAAGACAGAGGAATGTGTGCGAGTGTGTGTGTCTGTGTGTGTGTGTGTGTGTGTGTGTGTGTGTGAGGAGGAGAGAAAGAGAACGAGAGTGCATGCATGACAACCCATAT
The DNA here is from genome assembly GCA_903131615.1 of Diplodus sargus. Taxonomy (NCBI): domain Eukaryota; kingdom Metazoa; phylum Chordata; class Actinopteri; order Spariformes; family Sparidae; genus Diplodus; species Diplodus sargus. Next base: position 2,796,435 of record CAEMYA010000140.1, on the reverse strand, counting down.
CACCATGGTGCGATGAAGAAAGACCAGAAGCAAAGCAGAGGCTGCGTTTAAAGCTCCAAATGTTGCAAAACAAAGAGACACGCTGCCGTTTTCTCTGTAATATCAGTTTGATTACAAAAAACAGAAATGCAAGTAGGTGCTTCCTGAAACCCTTGCGAGGGGGGGTGGGGAGGTGCGTGAAACACACTGATAACAAATAGCGTTATTTTTTATAGCCGTGATCTGGTTGTTAAAGACAGACGCTTTATCAGACAGTGAGCAAATGATTCAATTGTCTCCTGGTGATTCCGCGCCTTAGCAACAGCCGCCGGGTCGGTGTGGCGACGGCCCAGTTCTGATTTATCTAGCGGGCTACACTCAGGTGCTGTTTTGTTAACAGGATTGCAGCCATTTATAACTGTGTTTCATTACTGTACTAAGAGCCGATAAGATGATCACTCACGCACACATACACAAACATTCGCGCGAGGCAGAGGCGCTAATTCAATCCGCTGACAGGGAAACACGGCAAACAACATCCATTATGGCCTCAGAGCTAATTGGTAATGGGAAGGGGGGGTGATGGCGAGGGAGGGAGGGAGGGAGGGAGGGCTGGGTAGAGGAGGAAGCCTGAGTTTGGTGGGGGATTTCTACAATGAGGATATTTCCTCTATTTTTCACCACCTATTGTTTGCAATTACTCATCACATCTCTGCCACTTTCGCCTAACACCTCACAACCGGACAGAGGCCCTTTTTTCGGAGTTCGCCTCCTCTTCCCTCTCCTTTGGAACGAAGTCATTGAAGTCCCAATTAGAATACCTGGAGGGAGGAAGCCTGGGTGGTTCAGTGCATGATGTCTACAACGGGAACAGTTCCTCCTGTTTTTCACCATCTATTGTTTGCAGTCACTCACCGCATCTATCCCTCTCACTTTCGTCTCACACGGCCCTTCTTTTTATGGAAAACAAAAAGAAAAAAAGGCGTTGTCGGCAGGTGTAGTCAAAATGAGATTACCTGCCTGTAAGCCAAACACATCCATCCGACCGGCGGGAAACTGTAAAGCCCAAAACAAAGATGGCATCTTGCCCCCAGGTGGCATCAAACTACTGGTGACATTTAATCATTCCCTCCTCCCCTCCCCGATCACCTGACTCACCGCAACAATTAGAGATAAATCTCCCCCCACCGTACGCAGCAGAAACAGCGGGGGGGGGGGGACAGACAAGGTAGTGATGAATTACCGTCATTCATGCAAAGACAAGATCTTTTAAGGATTCCTGGCTTTGGCTCTGTTTATTTACTTCTTCCATCACACCACATCAGCAACAGAGTGATGGTGGATGAGTGGCTGAAAAGGCGAGGCAGACCGTCAGACAGATGGAGTTGCGGGGAGGAAATAAATAATGCCAGTGGAGGTGTTTGAGAAGAGGAAGAAGAAAAAAAAGGGAGAGGGGAAATTACAATAAAGAGAGAGAAGGGGGGAAAGGAAAGGAAAGCACAGCGGGGCAGGATTTGAATGCCCGGGGTAAGAGAGACAGATAAACAGATAGAGGCGAGTGGAGACAGAAGAGGCACGGAGCGATGGATGAGCAGATTTAGAGGGCAGGAGATAAGAGGAGAGATAAAAGCATGGAGGAACAGAAGGAGAGGAGGGAGGGAGGAGGAAACTGCTGCAGCGTACAATGTTTACATGCACCGATACGTTGTTGAACACGTCTGCTTACTTATGTCATTAGCTGGAGCTACTGAGCACGCACACACACACACACACACACACACAGCAGAAGATGGCAGGTACAGAGACACACACACGGAAACAGGAGAGGGAGGAAATAAAGACATAAAAGCAGTTAGATACACCCTTTTTTCATGTTAGATCCTACTCACGCTCAAAGGTTTGTGTTACTTAAACCGAACGACTCTCATAAAACAGATAAATAAATGCAAAAACAAACACACACTTTCAGGTTTGAGCATTTTGTCTCACAAAACCCGAAATGTGTATGAAACCCAAAAAGGTTTTGAAAATGTAATTGTATTTTTTTTTTACGTGAAGATGTTAAAACATACTTTTGGGAAAGTTGAACCGCTTGCATTCTGAGGCTTTGATCATTTTTAAACACAGCGGTGTGGCTCCGGGGTTGGTATGTCAGTCCGTCTGGTGAGCGGTCAGTTCACCGCTTTGGTCCAGACCGAAAACCCTGTCTACACGTGTATATAAATATCTTTTGAAAACAGATATTCTCCGGCTCGGTTTAAACAACAAAAAAAATCTGTTTACACGACCTTTGTTTTATAAAATATTTCTGCAGAAATTAGAGAGTAAAAACAATTCCAGACAAGCATGCCAGGCCAGCAGGTGGCAATAATCTCTACATCAATGACAAGACACCAGAGAAGAACATTCTGAGCATGCATAGTAAGCTAATGCTGCGATTGACAGCAAGTCGGGGGGCGGGATTTCCGAGTATGTATTCCCGATGCCCTCCCATTGCATCTGCTCCGGAAAAGTCTGTGAACTTCACAAGCAACTGCGACCGCTGATTTAACAGATAAGGGCACTTAAAAAGAGACGGGGGGAGTGGGCTCAGATTGCGTGGTTGCAAAGACAAAAACACCACATGAAGTAAAAAGTGATGAAAGGATAAAAGGTATTTGTTCAGTGTGCAAGTTGCCGTACTGCTGCGGTGTTATCTGTGTTTACGTCAGAGAAGCCAGACGTCATGGATATTGAGTTTCTGATAGGGGTACTTCAACCATTACATTGCACTTTTCCGAGTCAGGGGTCCTTTTTTTTCTTTTCTTTTAAATTCCGAGAGCAATCGGGGTTTGGAACAATCGGCCATCAGAAGGCGCACTATATAAAACCTTCATTTTTGTGAGAATGAAAGGGCCAAAAAATATCCATATTCATGCAGACAAGGCCTGAAATATCTCAGTTACTACTGGATGGATCACGAGCCAAAACAATGACATCGAAAGACATCGTTTGATGCCGTCGTGAAGTTGCATGGGCTCATGGAAGTTGTCGGCAACCGCCACTGCCGATTAAAATCTATCCGACATGGCTCAGGCAGACTCATTTGTGAATGAGGTAATGTATTAAAGTTGCATCTTTGTTACGTTCAGTCACATTCACCTCCTTACTTGCTCTCTCACGTCATCTGATGTTTTACTGGAAGTCATAGCACGAGTTGACAAATTGAAAGGCGCCCTAAAATTACAGATTTCTCTGGGTTTTGAACAATTAGGTCCACAAGTTGTAAGTTCACATCTCAATATAGAACAGAGGTCTGGTCATTTTTAGACATTTTAATGCAGAAATGTTACAAAAAAAACTCTTTTTCCAGTGATAATGACCGTTACAGCTTGTTTGCAGTCAAGTTCATTTCCATATTGTATTAAAATCAACTAACTTCAGTTGCAGCAAGATTATTATACATTTAAAAAGCTGCGGTACAAATAATATGAAATGTATATGCTTTGTACCGGGGCTATGAGATGCAAAGCTGTAGGCTGCTTTTAAACCTCTCTCTCATTCAGGCTGGCGCATGTTACTATAAACAGCGTGGGGAGCAGAGCTGCCTCTCTCCGTGTCCAGTGTGTCATATACAGCAGATGTGGAGTTGGTATCCAGATCCATGTAGGCGTCACTGTTGCGGCTGGGAGGCGCAGATACTGAACCAGCACGTCCTCTGCTCTTCTTCTTCTTTGCGTCAAGCAATATTACTGCCACCACTATAACAATAACCAATCCAACACAAACACTGACGAACATGATGGAGTACATAAACATTCTTTTGCCTTTGGGTGTCTGGAAACAGTTAAAGATGCGGTCTGTGAAGTTCTGCGCATCACAACCATGCGTCAGAGTCGGCACGCGGTCCATTTTTGATCCGCCGTCAGGGAGATTGTCTGACACCCATCTGGGTTTTTTCTGGACTGTGAGGGTGACAGCAGACGAGGGGAGATCTTTGTAGCCAATCATGACACAGACATAACTGCCCGTGTCCTTATTACTGACTGAGCCCAAAGACAAGAAGGGCGAGTTCGCCCTGTTGCCATTTAATTGCAAGCTGTTCTTGTACCAGATGTAGCCTGGGTTGTAGTTCACATTGACGGTGCAGGTGGGGACACAAGTCAGCCTTATCTTCTGACCCTCTGTCACTGTATAATTTGCGACAGGCTCACTCTGGCCCCTAACAAGCGTCTCCACCCGGATGGCAACAGGAGAGTCAAAAATGTTGAGTCTCACACCAGGGACGCCTTTACATGCCACATGTAGACCCATGAAATTTCTGTATCTGTACATAAAGTAGTAAACAGTTGCGTCGCTCTTTTTCAAGTCTGCCAGTTTCAGAGTGCAGTTATTTGTTCCACGTTCAACGTAGGTCATTCGGTTCAAATAAGCCGGAAACTGTGTCAAGGGTTCAGGTTTCATGTTAGGAAGAGATTTCCTGGACCATCCTGACCTCCAGGTGGACAAAAATGTCTCAGGATAGGAGCAGGAGAGCTCTACCGATGAGCCTGTAAAGCCACAGATCTCTCTGTGTCTGTACATCACACACCCAGCTGGAGGGGGGCCAGCTGAAATGAAGCACAAAGCTGGTTGATTAACACTCAGCTTTCCAACAATAACTGCAATGATGTGATGTGTCATGTACCTGTCACAGGAAGCAGCACCAGAAAATAGGCCCAAAATATGCTTCCTGCAGCTTTCGCCCCCATTGGTGCTTTCCGTCTGATTTCATTGCAAGTAAACAAACAAAAAGGACATTGGGGGAAATTTACACACTCATCTGTAGAAAACAGCTTATGTTTGAGCACTTGCTGGTAAATCTTGTGCAAAGAAAAATCAATGAATAGAGATCTTTCTCCTCTGATTAACATCTCCTCCCCAAAACTGTGAAATGATAAATGTTGATAAAAGCTAAAAAATTAAAAAGTACAAATAACACAAAAATGCACAAAAAGTTTACATAAGCACTTCTTCTTAACATACATACATATATATATATATATGTATATATATATATACCTACAGATATAAGCATATTCAGAACAGTAAGTCACATTTCCATATCAAGGACCCCTAAACTAACAAACTCCACAACTGATAATACATAAGATAAAAAGATTACACTTACATGTTAGATGGCGCTGCAGTCCGGTCAGTGATCGTGAAAACAACAGAGCAGGTTATTGATACATTCAAAAAAGTTAATGACGATTCGGATGTGGAAGTCTACCATTCGCACTCCCCACACTGGGCCTCCTTTACCGTAACTCAGTACACGTCAGCAGGGATTTTCAGGTTAACAGATGTCCATATTTGTCTTGATTGCATCCGTCTTCCACCTCTGTTGCCCTCCAGACTGTGTTTACAAACAGGGTACAGTCCGCTCAAACGTGACTGGCCAGAAAACAGAGCAGACCAGGATGTTCTTGTCCTCTGCCCACTCAATCTGTGTTCACACACGCATTGATCTGTTAATAGAGACAATATTTAATAGCTGAGAAGTGTGTGTGCAGCCCACATCTGAGAGTTCTGAGGAAGCGCTCCAACAACCAGCTTCCCGTTAACCGACGCCGGGGTTAGGAGTGACAAGATCTGTCAATAGCTCACGCTGGCACAGACTCAGCCACGGTCTCTTTCTGCTTTCCTTCTTGCCATTCATTCAGCAGCTTCAGCTCCGGCTGTTTTTTTTTCCTGGTAAGAGAAACAATGTGACGTGAACTGGGACGTCGTCTTCCAACGTGGCCAGCAAGCAATACCGTGAAAATACTGACAGGAAAAAACAAAAGCAAGGAGAATGGATGAGGTTGACACAGCTGTAGAAGGTGTTGTACCGAATGTTGACAGATTGAAATATCAGCTCAGCGTTCTCCTAGCAATCGCAGCTTTCCTCTCATGGTGGTGGCCCAAAAGTGAACCAAAAATGGCACTGGAGGTGGCTCAGGTGAGTGCCCACACGCTCGACTGATTTCTGGATCTCGGAGACTGAATGTGACCAGGCTGTGGTTCCCATTTGGCAAAATTGTGGGGTTACAGATATTGGCCTATTTGGGTTTGGCAAAAAAAATTAACTCCCGCTCTTCTCCTTTCATACTGACTCTAATCAGCAGCGATGGAAAGATATTCTTTTTTAAATATGTAGTGGTGAATAAAGCGTATAAAAAAGTTACACTGTCGCTGGCTCCCACGTCAGCACCAGATCCTCGCTGTCTGCCTGATCAGTGCTACACATACAGCTCTTACCTGAGATGAGAGGAAAGCAAGATATCTCACTCTAGCCTTAGCTGCGTCCATCATCGACTCTGGACAGCGCTCGCCGTGAAAATAGATTTACACGCATGTGGTTGATATTCTCAGGATGCCTCCTTACCCACAACATACTGCACATTGCCTGCATGCCCAGGCAGAAGACTCTTTCACAAGCCAGACAGGGAACATCTTAGCCGCTTGCCAGACCAGTGAGATTTGAGTAAGTGCTGAAACAGCCATGAGCGGTGTCGGTGCAACTTGTCACATATCTCACATGCACGATGCGTCATTTTTGCCGCGAGGATCTCTCAATTATAAACCATGAAAACTGAAGACGTAGCCCGATGATGTCATGAAGTAGCGTGGGATCATGGGATTTGCTGTGTTCACTGTTTAACGAACAACCACTACCGCGGAGGAAAATCAGATGGAGCAGAAATGTTCACAGACGAGGAAATAAGGGTTAGTCACGTTCGCCGACAGCCTTCCTTGTTCTCTGACTCTTTCCTGGTAGTAAGAGTGACAGGTAAATGAACCTTGGATCAAATTAGGACTCTCTGGGTTTGAAAATCATTGGAAACATGTTGGATAAAGTACACAAATCAAGAACATAGCAAAGATGTGGAAATATTACATTTAAATAACCCTGGTTGGAGAATTACACTCAAACAATAGATGTTGAACAATAACAATATGCTGAATTGATATGTAATAAACATAAAAGACAAAAGTACATGACACTGTTGCAGTCATCCCGACACTTCCTGTGTTACCTCCGAACTAAAAACCCCAACACTTCCTGTTAATGAATACTTGTATTTTACTGTGTTTTAACAGATAGTGCAGTGCGTTTTACCCCAAGGACGTACTGTACATTGAAATTAACTAATTAGAAATTATTTCCTATATTTTGATTTAATTTGCAAGAAGTTATGTGAATAATGTAATGATAAAGAAAAAAAACTTAAAGCCTGTTAAAGTGAGCGAAAAGACTTGGAACTCAATTTAGATAGATAATGAGATAAACTAAAAAATTAATTACACTTCTAGAAGCAAAGTGGAGTGAAATGCTTTTGATTGAAAGATCCAATCAGAGACAAGAATTCTTTACTTTTAATTGTCCAATGTGATTTTTGGTTTAAAAGGGGAAAAAGAAAAAAAAAATCCAGAGTGTTGGAGCTAAGAGGCTGCACTCATTACTCACTACACATTTGATTGTGCAGTGCTGTTAGACAAGCCCTGGACGGTGTGTGTTTTTATCTGTGGACATGTTTGCATGATAAAAAAACAACAACATCCGGTTCTTTCAGGGACGACAAAGATGGATTTCTGCAGTGAAGAGACAGCGTTAAAGCTAATAGCAGGCTCGTGAAAGCCCTCTTCATTTTCTCCAGCAGCGTGCATGCAGACATCGTCATTTTGGAATAGGGGGGAATGATGCACTAAAATGGCCTCGTGTTCCTCGGCTGTTATGAAGCCGTACAAAGGAAGCTTCGGACCCAATAGACTCTCATGACACCAAGAAGACGGCTCATTAGATCACTCTCCTGTCTGTCGCTCGGGGCTCCGGGTTTTTAGGTCCTTCCACCGACTGCATCTTTGTGTGCCGGCCTTGGTAATCGTGGGTTTGTGAATGGCAGCGCTGAATACCATCTTTGTGCGGCGTTGGTCGACACGGTGGCACAGACGGGTTGAAGGGTTGATTAAAATCTGTGGTCAAATCTGACACTGTATTTCTATAAATTTGAGCAGATTTGCTGTTGGAGTAAATGTCTGTCTCCCCTATGAGCTCTGACTTGAAACCACTTTAACTCCTGGCCCTTTCATCCAGTAAATCAATGCATGATAATATTTTGTAGCTTTTGTGGGTGTTACACATGCAGTTTTTCATTAAACTCACATACTTACAAGTGCTCTTTTATGACCAAAATGTCATGTTTTTAGTCTTTGTTATATTTATGACAGCCCATTATTTAGACCAAACAGGGTCACAGGTTTATTTTCTCAACCCACAGCAATTCATCCAGCCCTTTACTGGAAGCAAAAACATGAAATCTATTCAATCACAGGAACACAACGGCACAATACCGGCTGAGATTTTCCGTTTTATAGTGCTCAAGGACACTAATAAAGAAAAAATGTGTATACTCGTACTGTCCCGTTCAGTTCAGACAATGCAGCTCTGAAGACTGATGGATCTTAATAGGCACTTGATAGCGAGAGCAAAGGTCAGGTCAGCAGTGTGCCGGATTAGACAATTATTTGAACATCTTCTATAAATGTTAGTAGCAAGAACGATCGTTTATCCTCATTGATTTACTCAAAGATTAGTTTGAGATATACACATTTTAAACCAAGGTAACTCAGTGTTTTTGGGTGCCTTTTCACACCTGAAAGTCACAACCAAGTTCACCTTTCGAGAGGAATTGTCGATTTTTGGACAGTTTGGCACAGTTTTCTGATTAAAGAATTTTAATATTCACAGTGTTAACGAGGTAATGATACAAATCAGACAGAAAAGTTTTAAAGTTTGGCAGCAATGATAACGATTGGCTGAAGAAGACTGTGGCATAACCTGGCCAGTAAAACTGAAAGAGCACTCACCAGTAGTCAGCTGATTATGAAGGAAGCGCGAGCAGAGAGAGAGAGAGAGAACTGTGGATGATGAGCAACATACAGATAGTCTTCCTGACTGAACATGATACATTTGATTACCTTGACGTTGCATCATGCAAATTCACCTTGGTATCAGTCAATTACTTACTAGTTGTGTTGCCCTCCGCCTGTATATACTCATGTTCAACTCGTGCAAAACATTTCTTTTCAACTTTCTTTTCGCAGATTTTCTCAAAATTGGATTCAAAACTCTACTAAATTTGATGCAAACCTTGTTGTTGCTATGTTGTTTGTTCACTGTTCTTCCAAGCTGAGCGCATTCCGGTTCATAATGCCATGATGTTCAGCGCTGAAAACCACGACAGCACCAAACCAGGCCTACACCAGCACTGTTTATAAGGTTACTAGCACAGTAGCCAGTGTTAAGCAACAGAGTTAACACATCATGGTAGATTCTTCTTCCTGTTGAACCAGGAAGTGATCACAGCTGAGAGCAGTGAGAAAAATCTCCGCTACCGAACTTACTCCTTTCAGCCGAGTGCTCACGCACCCCTACCAGCTACCGATGGTGATGGCGCGGTCCTGCCCCATGACACATTTCAATAAATCATCCTGTTGCTTTCACACAGCACTTGCCAGTAAAGAATATTCCTCTGCAAACAATCAAAATCAAGAATAAACCACTAAATTAATTTATTCTTGGGGCAACGGCAGTGTCGAGCCTGTGAAAACCGAACCGAACACCAAATATTATTCAGGGTAGGAGCAATCCATCTGGTTTGAGTTTATATCTCTATGTGCGTGTAATTTGTGCCGCACTTGATCCGAACACAGTGTAAACACATTTTAATACACCGAGGGGAGAGAGCGACGTGGTAGCACTCACTTCAGTCTTCTTCTCTCTCCACGTCTGTCCTCCCGCTCCTTTCCCCCCTCTCTCTCCGAAACTTTCGGGACGTTGACGGATGTGGCACACTCAGCAATATTTCAAGGTATGATGGAGGTGCAAAAAAAAAA
>CAEMYA010000140.1:2737775-2772066 GCA_903131615.1 Diplodus sargus | reverse complement strand
ATATATATATATATATATATATATACTCCCTCCCCTAAAAAAATCCCAAATCATAAATGGTGGTCTTATAGAAAATCCCCTTTCATTCCCTCTCAGATAAACCTCCTGGCTTTGTTGGATGATGGTGTTAACAATACGCTTTTGCCTGCTTGGGCTTACCGAAACAGCTGCTTGTAACCTATATGCTGTACAGTAATGCTCTGTTGATGCTGTATTATGTATTTACTCCTCAGTCTTGTGAAAGGGCTGTTGAGGTTATTTGATCAGTATGCAGCCATGACACCACACTACTACACTGATGGATTACACCTGCTACACGTTGGCTTCAAAGTAGTTTTCCCTCAAAAACAAAGCTGAATTTCTTTGACCAGTGTAAAAACTGGAAAAACAGTAATTGTGAAGATCACGTTTCATCTGGGCAGCAGTGCACTAGACGTACTTGCCAAGTGTTCAGTTGTGGATGGTCGAAATGGTCTGATTTGAAACTGGATTTGGGGTGGATTAGCATACACCAACAGTGCTTGTCAGCATACTTGGCCATGACACCCATCGGCAGGCTGCAGATTCTTGTCTGCAGGGTCGAGTTACCTCAGCCCCTGGTGCTGTAACTGAATCTCTCCCTGCTCATTGTTCCTGGTTAGCAGTGGGAGCTTCAGGCGGAAACCAAACGACCAGGAGCGCTGTGAGCTGATTGGTTGAAGGGACAGAAAGATATGGTGCAGGATACAACATGCAAAATGTATATATAGTAGCTTCATCTACGAATGTATGCACAGATAGAAATACTTGCCACATGCTCACATTTTTATGTTACCGTCTCTCATCTCCCCCCTCCGTCCTACACTTGTTCTGCACAAACAAAAGCTTTATCTTTTACTGACACACTCGCCCACACACAACCATACCGTCCTGCTGCGGCAAGTGGTGAGGTGGTGTTTTGAATTATTGATGAAGTTGGCCCCTGTTCCTGGAAGGCGAAGGGGGGAGTCTGCTTTCAGAAACCCAAGCTGCTTCTCACCTGGGGCCAAAGCTTCTGCCCCTCCGAGTCCCACTCTATCCTGCTAATCTAACCCGCTAACCCCGGCCTCAGTCTGCGCTGATGTGCTGCTGAAAATCAGATGACATTTCTTTTATTTTTTGCCTTAATAGCAGTTCAGTATTGAATGACTTCAATCAACTTCTTGTCAAATGTCAAAATATTGAAGCTTGTATTCACAAAATGGAATGGCTACCAACACTGAACACCACTATTAAACCACTATTAAACGAATCGCTGCCTGTCAAATTCTTATGCAAAACAAATGGGGGCAGCATTTTACAAAAGTAACCGCTAACTGCTGCCAGCTTTAGTTGCCGTTGGTGAGCTTGCTAACTCAGCAGTGCAGCTAGCAGTGTGGACTGGGAGAGTGCTGGTGTGTGCACTGCTAACACAGAAGCTTTCAGTAGATAACTCTGCAACACAATAAACAGACGTCATAACATCCCAAATATTATTCCTTCACATTGAATTTCAGTTCATTTTCATTGTTATCAACCAAGATTCCTAACTATTGAACCTTTAAATGGCCATGCAAGACATTACTTGATTTTCCCTGGTTTCCCAATTTCCCAGCAATTTCTTGTGTATGGGCTTGCAATGGGACTAAAATAAAGTCAGGTAGAATGGATGATAGTTTGCAACAGACCTAGAAAAAAAATCTATATCTGGTGAAAGTTGTGAAAGGTTAAATCGTAAAATTTGACTAAAAGTGGGACAAAAGCACAAAATGGAAAATCCTGACATGCTAGGACCTTAAAATCCTTCAAGCACTTGGCTAACTATGCCTTTTTGCCTCTGGTTTTCAACATGATGTTTAAAGAACAGGAAAATGGAAAGCAGAGCAGGGAGGATTCAGCTCTCAGAGGACTTTAGGACAATAGGAGTAGGTGTGGAGACTTCATCCTCCCTAATGTCACCTGTCTTTACACATAAATTAGTACCTTCGTTTCTGCTCCATTTAGTGCAGAGGAGTCATGTTGGCCATCTATTTTAAAGCGAGTGGCAATGCAGTAAATGGGTTAGCAATAAAAGAGGGTCAGCTGTTATGAGGTAGAGCATGAATTTAGATGTAAAAGTGTTAAAGAGAGGCTGCAGTGGGATACAGTATTTTCTGTCTGCAGTATGTGTGCGTGTGTGTGTGTGTGTGTGCGTGTGCGTGTGTGTGTGTGTGTGTGTGTGTGTGTGTGTGTGTCTCTGTGTCATGTAGATCTGTCATCATGTCTCTCATCGCCTCCCTGTGTTCCTCGGGCCTAAGTGGTCCACTCTGCCCTGAAAGTGAAAAAGAGATGATAGTCCAGAGACACAAACTTTCCATTAACACACATGAACACAACACAAATACACACGAACACGTGATGCATGCGTGCACGGACACATACAGAACAGATAAGTGAGGCGGGGGGGGAATGAATGGACTGAACTAAAAAAACAACAGAAAATGTAGCTGTGAAGGATGAAGGATTGGAAGAAATAGGAAAATAAGGAACAGGGGGATAGTGGCATCAGCTTACCATTAATAATAGATGTCAGAGCCATCTATCGCTGATGGATTACGTTAGGCTTGCTCCACTTGCAGGCTGCAGGTAGGACAGAAAGTGGAGCTGGATCTGGGGTCTGATCCAAAATGTGCCACCGCTGATGTTACCTATGTGTGTTTTTGTAGGACTGTGTCTGCGTACTGTGCATAGTTGATCAGCGATCGTGGCTATGATGACATCTTATTTTGTATGCTTGACCAACTGGTGTGTCAAAGATGGCCATCAACACAGCCATTGATACCCTCAGATTGCTGGCTTGGATTTCAGCATATCTAATCTCTTTCTCCCCCTGTTCTCTGTTTCATTCTCTTCCTCCATCCTTCTCTCCTTCCTCTGCCTCCCATCTATCAGATAGCGTCGCTGAGGTCCCAGCTGAGCCCTGTCGGAGGATCATTTCTGGGTTGAATTAGTGTGAAATGGACACATGGAATAGGTAGACAAAGCATGACATTGAGTCGGGATGAGCGAGAAGGAGAGTGATGGGCCCCCAGGCATGGGTGCAGAGTGGAGGGGCAGAAATGTATTCTTCAAATGCACTTAAGATCAATGATAATTTAACCAGTTGTAAGACCTCATGATACCTAGTTTATCGGGTGTGAATAAGATGTGATTAAAGCGTCCCAGTGGCTCAGTAACCATGACATCTTTGTCGCATGTGATCCCCTTTTCTTCCTCTTGCAGACTGTATCTACGGTCAGATATCAAATTAAAGAAAAAGCCACAAAAGAAACATAGAATAGCAGGGAATTACTCAGCTAGGGCTGAACAACTGGGAAAATATTTTTTTTCAAAGTTAGAATTGTTTATTAATATTATAATCATTATTATTTTTATTATCAGAAAGCTGGGCTGTAACTAGACCCTTCAAGTTGGTACTTATATTCGCATCTGTGTTGGATTATGCAGCTGTAATCTATATGCATGTTAAGTAGCCTTAAATTACTTGATGCAGCCTATAATGGTAAACCCAGGATTATTTCTTGTGATGCACTAAGAACACTTATAAAATGTGGGAGAAGCCTGGGTCAGTCCCATTTAGAACATGCAGACAATGTCTTGTTCATCTTTTATCCCTGTTAGCGGCCTGCCTCTATGGTTTGCATTGTTGGTCTGTTAGTTGGTCCGTGGTGGATATATTGCCATCAGATTCTGACATTAATGGTAAAGCACTGTCCACAGAACAAATACCTAATGACTAATGTTTTGTGCCAATTAGCAATGGTTAGCTTGCTACTATGAAAGATTTGTTGAACATGATAAACATACGTGCTAAAAATCTAAATGTTAGAGTTGTTCTTATGAGCATTAGGGGTGGAAATCAGGAATCACTTTGTTCATTCATTTTGCACAGGAGGCAGGGAGGGATGGGGGAAGGGAGGGAACGTGGAGAGGGATGACCAGATGAGAGGAGGGTGAGGCACACGGATCGGTGTTGTTGAAGGATTAGGAAAATGTATTGAGATATTCTGCAATGCAACTCATTTGGGATTTACGTAGCTCTTTGCAATCTGTCGGTGGTGTAAACAATTGCTGTGTTTCCTGCCAACTTGTATCATAATGCTAACAGCTGAAATAGCAATCACAAAATGACTTCTGAAATAAATCAAAGCAAAAGTGCAAATCAAAGCAGGGAAGTGTGGATGTCACTGCGTTTGCATTCCCGTGTGTTTTAGCACGTGTTCCTCCGCTTCGCGTGTTTGTTATGCTAAAATAATTGGTTCCTATAAAATGTTTGCCACTCAAAGGTGTGATATTTGTTGGGTTGACAGTGTTGTCTCTGCATAGCTGATGAGACATTATCACGCAATACCTGCATTCCACACATGTAGTGTGCGTTAGCTCGGCTCTTTAGGATTTTCCTGCATGGGCACATTTAGTGTATTCATTTTATTTACAGAGTATTCTGTCCATGAATGCATCCAGAACCACAATCAGTGACAATGTATTCAGCCTCTGGAAACTATATGCCTGGCACGTCAGATCAGTGGAAGATGGAACCACTTAAAAATAACTATATAATAAACATCCCGGGATCAGACGTGATTACTAACTCTGTCATGCTGGGCCAAACTAAACATAACAATACAAACTGATTAGCGAGCTGCCATGTTGTCTTTCCCCCCAAATTATTTAGTCTGTTTTGTGACTTGCCACTGAGAGGAAAACAAAATAGGTCTGCAGCGGAGCTAAGAACTTCACCCCTCATGTGTTACATATAACACTGCAAGAAATGACTAAAATGGAGTATGAGCTTAGAGACAAACTGTGAGCAGCAGTGTTTATCATGACTTCTGAAGATTTAATGACATGATGTGCTTACTATGCCCCTCCCAGGAGTAAGCCTCGCAGCCAATCAGGATGACGAGACGGACATGGAGACGTTTCAGATGGAGATTGACAAGGAAACCAAGAAGTGTACGTTCCGCACCAGCCAAGGGAACTACTGGGCTCTGGTGGCCCACGGAGGCATCCAGAGTACTGCCACTGAAGTGTGAGTGAATGCTGTCATATCAAATCAATGCAACAGTAACTGTGTCTGTCAGTTCTGCATTTTATAGCACTGATATGTTTATACAAAAACATCAGTTCTGCAGCTGAGTGACTTTTTTTTTCCACCTCATCGTCAAATCATTAATGTTTCCCTTTAATCACACAGATGGTTGAATTGTGTAACCACGCAGATGTCACCTAAGTGGTGACACTATGTAACCATCATTAATGAATGGCAAATCTTTAGTTAATTAAACTTTAGTTAATAGTTATTTCACTGTTAAACAAACAGTGAAATGCTTTATAAATCATTTACCAAGCAGTTGTTAATTAAGAGGTCGCAACTGATGTTTATAAACCTGTTATTTAATCATTGGTTTATTAAAAGCACTTGACTGTTAACATTTAGATAACTAAAGTTTGATTAACTATGAATTTAGCATTTATCAGTGTTGGTTAGTGTTACCATGGATACTTACTCAAAGGATAATGCAACTCTGTCACAGCACACAAGACAATGCATCACTGAAAATGCAAGTCAGTCATGGAATTTAATCAATTGGATAGAGAAGTGACTGATGCCTACAACTGAAAGAATGAAGAGTATATTGTATTGGCAAATCTGATTTAATAGAAACCTACTTCTCTCTGTGTTGGCCTGCTTGAACTTTTTTAAGTCTTGCATTTGCACTAAAAATCTAATCACATTATTTCCAAGTAATGTAATGGCAAGTAAACTCTCGCTTTCTCTCTGTTCATGCCCTCTTGCAGGTCAGCAAACACCATGTTTTCAGTGGAGTGGCTCGGCCACAAGGTGGCACTAAAAGCTAACAATGGAAAATACATCTGCACCAAGAAGAACGGCCAGCTGCTCGCCGTCAGTGATTCCACAGGTAATACACCATTTTCAGGTTGTGCTCTCCTCCACCATTCTCTGCACCGATGTACCTCCTCCCTCAAACCCAGCCTCTGACTCCTCTTGTGCTTCCTCTGATGTGTCTCCATCATTCTGCTGTCACCCTTTGTCAGGCGAGGACGAGCAGCTCACTTTAAAACTCATCAACCGACCCATGCTGATCCTGAGAGGAGAGAACGGATTCATCTGCCACCACAGGAACTCCAACACACTGGACGCCAGCCGATCAGTCTATGACATTTTCACCCTGCAGTTCAGTAATGGGGCCTACCATATTAAAGGTCAGGTTGTACCCTCTCGAAACAAGATTGATGTAACCCCTGCTTCCTTTTTTGATCCCAGCTCAAACAAAGCTGTGTTTCAGCAATGAAAAATGGTCTATTAAATTAATCATAATTGCACATAAACACATTTCTGGGGTGTCTGACTATTTGCCTTTTAATCCTGCAGGGGTGGACGGCCGGTTCTGGTACGTGAACAGTGCTGGGCTGGTGTGCTCTGATGGCGAGGTCCCAGAAGATTTCTCCCTTGAGCTCCTTGAGCCCGGACGCCTCGCAATCCGTGGCAAGAACGGCAAATACCTGCGTGGAGACCAGGGAGGCACGCTGAAAGGAGACGGACACAGCCTGAGCAGCTCAGCCCTGTGGGAGTATTGATTCAATCCAGTATTACACGAAACCTGACAATGACTCTTCACGTTGTTGAATTAACTCTGGTGAAAGACAGTTACTCATCAGCTTGTACTCATTGCGTTCCCACTTTTTTCCCTCCTTCCTGTTACAAAGAGGTGGTCACAGTGAGCTCACAGGGATAACTGACTCATACGGGGGAGAAGGTGGAAGAAGAGCAACTGATTCAGCCAAGAAACGTCTTAACGAAGTGAACTTTTGAGTCGGTGCTTGATCTCGAAACAGCAGAATTAGTGTGAATGAACTTTAGAGTGTTTGTGTTATTCTTTTAGATTTGTTTTCTCCAATGATCACCTGCTGTAAAATGTAAGCACAGGTGCAATATGTAAGTGCTTCATGCTCCCAGTCTGGACTGCTAACTGAACTGCTAACTGAGCTAACTAGCTAATGGCAGCTGCAGTTAACAGTTACTCTCATGAAATGCTGCTCTCTATTAATTCTGAGTTTGAATTCTTACGTAATGCACCTTTAACTATTGTTTGATGCTAAACTACAGATTAAAGATATTGTTTTTTCAATAAAAGCCTGTAGATGTATGCAGTAAAACCAAACATCAGTGTGACATGTCAACCAGACTTTACATTATTTACAACAGGACAACAGAAGTGGTCAAACAGGTGTGTAATGACACTCATCCAGCTGAAGAAGTAGCCTGCAACCAATCAGGGTGCAATTTGAGACAGACATTAGAGGTGAGGTAACCTGTAAGTGGAGTTCAGGCCATTAGCGTAGTACTGCTGTCTAAGGATAATTATTAACAGACAAGAATGATGGGTCTGTAGTAGTCAGCTGTAGAAACAGTAGAAGACTGGAACCAAGTCTCATGTGCACAGCAGCAGCACTAGTAGGATCATTATGCCTTGATCAGTTGTCCCTCTATTATGTTTTTCTACATTTCTTCTTCCTCTCATGAACATAAAAATACAAAATACACTTCTTTGTCTGGTTATGTTTTGTTTCAGGGCAACACTTACTATACTAATATTATTGAACTATAATATTGCCTACATCGCAACCTCAGATGTACAGGGAGTAACCACAGGCAATGTGGCACAGTCAACCAGCCTTCCTGTGGGCAGGGCTGGACACCAGACTGTGACTGAATACAGCCTCTGAGACCAAAGGATGTCAGTTTGAGGACAGGGGATGGAGGCGATTTACAGCAGCCCTTACCAGGACTATGACTCCAGAAACAAGAAGGCACGACAGCCGAGGAGAGGAGAGACATGAAGCGGCAAAGCAGCATTGGGTGAAAACATCATCAAGAGCTAGAATATTTTCACTCCTTACTTTGCGGATTTGGGATTTATTTAAACAAAATGAGGCTAAATGTGCTACTTTGGTATAACAGAGGAACTTTCTTGATATTTTGTGAGTTTACTTTGTTTACTTTTTAGATAGTTACATCTCCCAGCTGAAACTATTGGTGCTTTCAGACTCACCTCTTGCAGTACAAGCAAGGACAAGACGGGGGCTAGCTGGTTGGCATGCTAACTTCACAGACGTTTAGACGTTTTTAACACAATAACACTGTTTCGTTACACTTGTTGATAATGTTAAATGTAAACTTACATGTGCCGTAAGTGTTGTCATCATTTCAGCTAACTTCCTGTCCCTTTTGTAGTTAGCAATCCCCTCCCTCCTCTTTACGTCACCACATGAATGTGCAGCAGGAATTGCCAGACAAGGATACCAGGAAATATATTTTCTCTTTTACGGCATGAGCAGGGGTGGATAGACAAGGGTTACTGACCAAACCGTGGAATATAGAGCTATTTAACCCATATTCTGATAAAAATATATCACTTACAGCAGCTTTAAATCCTGACCATATGTAACAAATTAGTTCATTAGTTAGTTCATTGTTAGTTCATCATTATTACTGTATAAACTAATGTCAATAGCATCTTTATAAATTCGGGGCCAGGCCAGCATCTGTGAAGAAAGCAGAGACATGTTTCCTGTCAGGACCTGCAGCAGCTGTCATGTGGATGCCAGCGGGTGTCACTGCTGCTGTTTCTGTGACATAAGTATTGATGTTGCTGTGATGATAGCAGAAGATACCACCAGTTTCCCACCATTCATGGTCACTGTTTTACTGTTCTCCTTTTTGGCCCGTTTCTAGTGGATGAGCTGATAGACTGTCAAGAGAGATGACATCACGAACAACATAATGATTACTCACACAAATCTCTGTAGCAATTTACATAAAGACTCTCTGAAAGCTGAAAATGGCCTCATACGTGTTTCTTTTCTAAAGTTCCAGATCAGCGTCTCTAATATGTACATTAAGGAACATGGCTGAATCAGAGGAAGTCTTACAACATCACTATGGTTTGGCTGTTTTAAAGTCACATCACTGCCACCTAATGGAGATGATGTGACATTTTACCTTAATTTTTCAGATGGAGTGCCCCAGATGCTGAACATCAGAAGACATTTTAAGGCCTACATGCATTGTAGTGCCTGTGTGACTTTCACAAAAATGACAAGAGCTCTACAGCATTGCCTTTTGAGAAACAAACGGCACAGGTTTTAATACAGTAAAACAGTCAACGATAGTGTTTTTGATATTGGACCCAGTTTATCTCATTGTGACAAAAAACAGGACTATTTGTTTCTGTTGTAAGAGGACTTTAGTAGAGCTGCGCGAATAATATATAGATTTCCTTTCTCAATGAATCTGCTAGTAACTTGGTCTAAAAAATGTCAGAAAATGGTAAAAGAAAATACTATTATGGTTTTGGCTCTAGACACAAGAGCCCCTCAATGCTCAGTGAGCTAACATCGAAAGGTCTGGTACTGCTCTGTAATGTTTGAAACCTTAGAGATTTAAACTAAATTCAAAAAATAAAAACTACATTTGCATGAGGTTTTCTGCCAGGAAGATTAGATATGTTGTACATCTCCACTGGACGCCAATGGGTGTGACAAAGCAGCGTTTGTATTTGATGACCTACATGACCATGTATTATTCAAACACATATGTCCAATAATGATACATTGTTATAGGTCCAGCAACATCGTTTTATTCAATATACTGTATGTATTGGTGGTCCTTGCTCTGCATCTCTATCAGCTACGGGGTCCTTGACCTGAAGAATTGTACAAGACACCCTGCCTTAATCCCTCCCTGTGTTGAGAAACAAGGTGCAGGATTATTCGTTTTCATCAAATTACTTCCTTACTTTTGTAATTGTTGGTTCTTCATAATCAAACGCCAACAATCCACCAGTCGTCTGTCAATGTGTGCACGTTTCTGATGTTTCTGATGCAACAACTATTGTACAGGACATGTGGTTCTGTGTCACTGTTACTCCTACGTGTCTGACACATGTGAAGGGCAGGACCTTTACCCAGCTGTAGGGCAGTTTTTCCATTTCAACTGAAATTGCATTTATTTTTACTGCACCTGAGCTCTTCGGTCACCTTGAGCTGGATGTAACGGTTCACAAAAGAGAAGTTAAGCTGAAGCACACAACTAATAAAAAAAACAACGTTATGGGCGATATTTATTACAATCAGAGCTGTGAAATATGTGCAGCTAAATCATAATGGAAAATAATGAGTCACATGAGAATAACCGTGAATGTTAACAATCGTTTAGTGTTACAAAAGTACATTTACAATAGATCATGGACATTTTCTCGCCAATCAGCTGCAAAGGTAGGTTACACAACACCGAACAAGGTCGAGCGCAGCTGTGTAGGCTCAGCTCGATAAATAAAATAAGCGTTTAAATTATGAGGAGAGGATTTTCCCTGAGCTCTCGGTAAACAGCGAGAAGAGATCGGGTCATCTGCCCTGTGGACGCGCCCACACCAAAGGCCCCAGAGACTCGACTCTGCTGGATCTGCTGTAACAGGTGCTGACATAAGAGACGGAGGAAGGTTCAGGAAGAAATCACTCCAAGATACTTTTGGATTAAACACAGTCACGGACAGGAACTAAAAGCTTTTGGGTCTTATAAAAGTGTTAGGAAATGTACTGCATTTAAGAAAAAAAAGAGCTTTTCTCAATTTCATGTCATGAATGGAATAAAATGGATACGTATTTAATTACTTAGAAGAGACAGGTGGTAAATAAATAAAAGAGAAGAAGAACAAATGTTTGGCTGTTACCTCGGCCCGCTGCAGTGCCTGTCTCAAACCTAAACTGCGGATGCTCTTTGTGGAAGCTGCCCTCTCAGGAACCCTCTGTAACAGAGTCTGTGTGAACCAACAGAGCAGACAATTAATGTGACAGAATTTCACATTAAACTTGGCATCTAAAAGTAGGGACACATATGACTATAGCTACAGCTGATCATCGTTCATGGGTAAAGGGGTGATTTAGGTCTCTCTCATACAATCCAAATTGGCAGTGTCTATCACTGTGTCAGAAATCACTCATTACCCACTATAGAGTGAGTTCGCCATTTTGGAGTGCCCTCCAAATGTATAATGGAATCAAACCATACATAGCTGACTCATCTACATCCCTAATCTTGTAGTGTGCACTTTTGAGAAACAAACCTTGAGCACCTTGCTTTGCAACAGAAGGGAGAGGAAAAACAAAACATCAACCTTGATATCTTTTCTGTGTTTTTCTTCGCTTTCGATATTTCCCTGTATCAACAAGAGGTCCAATTCTGTAAGGCTGAACAAAATACAATTACCTGCACTGAAACAAACAGTGTCTGTCTTCTCTTGTTTGAAGCTGATCAAAGCTAGACATCAAGTTAGCTGGATCAAAGCTGCCTTGTAATGGGGTTGTATTAGCATACCATGGTATAAGAAAGAATGGTTATCATACGTCTGTTTAAGCTGCGATATATATGCATAATTTTTTCTGACTATGTTTAGAAAAATTGGATAGTTCTCAATTTGACTGTTTTCCTACTTTAAGACTAGTCGACTAATCTGAGTTTAAACCTCTGTTTGAACACCGTGGGAGCTGGTCTATAAGAACATCCTCAGTTCATGTATAAGAAGAAAATGTCTGTCTGTAAGTTTCTCTGAAAATATGGTTGGTGGTGTGCGTTTGTGTGTGTGTGTTTGTACCTGCACCCTGCGCAGCACAGCATGATGCAGTCCACACACTGCTGCTATAGATGAGCTCTCAACCCGAACCTCCACTGTGGTCAGGGACTCCTCCTTCCCCGCACTCTCTTCCCCTACATTCACCTGCAGGAGCAACAGAGCATTCACCTGTTTCATTCATATCAAACATACAGGCTTAACTTATCAATATAATATTAGATCATTCTTTACCTCTTTTGCTGTCAGTTTGACCGTGTGTCCGTTTGGACCTCGAGCATGGATCACTGAGCGGCTCATCTTGTCCCCTTGGTGTCCTGTCCTCACTCCTCCAGAACCTTCAGACAACAGCCATTCCAGCAGAGAGACATGCACATTTTGAGGAGCCAACTTTGGCCCCTGAGGGTCCTCACCTGAGCTTTTCACCACCAGCATGTCTCTCACTAACTCTGACAAAACCCGGACGCTTGCTGAATACTGCTCTCGCTCAGGTTTCGAAGCATTTTCCCCTCCTCCCTCCCCTCTTCCACTGGACTTAATCCGGAATGAGTTCAAAAAAGCTTGGATGGTATCCGTTGTGGTGTTGTTGCACTGAGACGCGGCCTTTTTCTGGGCGTCGATGGGACTGCTGACCTGCAGCGCGTGCAACCAATCCACTGTCAGTGTGTTCAAGGGCAAGCTGATGCAGCTACGCTGCGAACCATTAAAGTTCGCTGCCTCCTCGCCCAGGAGACTTGAGAGAGAGAAGATGAGCGAGCAGCTAACTGTCATGGGGAAGGATGCATCGCCTGCGGCTGCCAGGGGCAGTGAAACTTCTAATGATTCCCCTGCAGGGAGGCTGTGGAACGGGAATGAAAAATTTGTGGACGGGCTTTCTCCTCCTGCGCTGGGAGGATACGACAGAGGAAACACAGTCACGCTCAGTGTCCAGCCATGTTCCAAAACATAAGGACTTGAATTATCCAGGACACATGTCAGGTTCAGGGAGTCTTCTTGAAGCAGCCTGCTCCACTTGGTCGTGGCATGACATCTGATCAGATTCTCCTCACTGTTTGTACCGGCTACCAACAGGAAGCTGATGTTCAGAACCTGATTCAGGTGCCTCAGAATCAGGTTTTTGGATTTGATTGCCGTTTTCAGCACCGATGCTCTAAAGAAAGCAAAGCAAATCACATTCAAATCAACAGAAATAATATATTGACTGGAATTAATGTCTACTGTGTTCAATTTCAACAATGAAAAAGGAAGCATGTTGGGTTTACCTCTCACAAATATCCCCAATAGCAGACAGGAGGTCCCTGACGCTGCGGCCCGCCTGTGTGGAGGGCATCTTGGACAATCCTGCATCCTCTTTCTCCACAGGTAAAGTAATCCTCTGTATCTGCCCCCTGACAGACAGCCCCAGCAGCTCAACCTCACCTGGTGTGCAAGGACACAAGGTAGAGGTAGAAAAGAGACTGAGGCTCAATTGCAAAACAGACATGTTGTATAACATCACTGCTTAACATTGTTGCCACTGAGCTTGAAGAGCTTCTCGATACCAAATGAAGAGCCACAAAGTCGCTTAAAAAATATGTTATCACACCAGTGTGATGATTCATAATCAAGTGCAGTTGTCTGACACATACGTTTAATTAGACAGCTGCTCCTCACAGAGTAGAAAAGATACGTTTTCTGCCCACTAACAGGAGGAAGGATCAGCTGCTGCTGACTTGATACACATCTCTTGATGCAGACTGAACAGCATAAAGAGATATTCTACTGGCTTCAGACGAGAGGTCAGCTGGTTGATGGGTTTGTCCAATAAATCTGCACTCATACAATGTTTTACAATCTATCATTAACAGCAGGACTTGGCTCCAATAGAGGCCGATGTCATGCATATGTACTCCGTTATAATATCAGCCTTCTCAACTGGAATTTAACAAAAAAAGCTCCCTCTTACATTTTATATGCTTATTTTGATGTTCAGTTCCAGATTTAGATATTAATTTAGGCATTTATTAGTTTGAGTTAGATATTAGAGTCAACTCGGGATAGGACGTTAAAAGATTTTAATGGGCAATCATGATAAAAAACACCCACAATAAGTTGATTGTAGTGAATTTTCATTATTGGAATAATTGTGAATCGAGATATTCATGAATATCCTCCCATAAACGACTTGAAATAGCTGTCTAGCCTGCTGACTTACAGTCCCATATTGGTTTGCTGAATAATTTTGAATTGCCTCAGTCTGTCACCATGGCTAAAGGCTTGGCTTGCTCTTTGCATCCCCCACAAAAACAAGTTTAATAAGATGTGTGTAAGGGAGAACAGGGAGATGATGTTACCATCATGTGTTTATCCTTTTTATGGAACTTATGATTTATGATTACTTATTGAAGATTCTTAAGTTTGGTTGTTTTTCTCTGAAAAAAAGATGTGTCTGTTTCTTAACAGAATGTAGGGTCAACGTGATTCCTGTATGTTTTAGTGCAAATTAGTTTTTTATTTAAAAAGGTTTGAGAATGTTTTGTTGATTATCGGGATTGTATCGTGAAGTGCCATTATGTTGGAAGTTCAACAGTAACCCTGTTTCTTAAAAAGATCGTTGGCTTCCAACACTGTCAGTGTTTTTTGTGCTTCAAACAGCCATTGGTTTATTACTTTAAAGAAAGTCTGCGATCGCAAATCAATCAGTATGAACACTTTGTCACTGTTATTTTCACATATATTTGTTGTCAAAGTCACACTAGCCTCTTTGAAGATGATAATGCGAATTTGGTGATTGTTTTGCGTTAAAATGTTGCCGTTTTGCAGCTGACTCAGACACACATAAACAAACTTTATCAGGAAGGAGTTTTTCAAAGCAGTCACTTTTCAAAACTGTTATCAAACCTGAATAAATCATAGCATGTCTCTTCTGTAACTCCCATACTTTTCAGTTTTGTGTAGGTTCATTTACTTCAGCGGTTAAATTAACTTAAAGCAATGGCTTCCAGAAGGAAATTGTTCAGTGGTTGTTATTAGTAGAGTCAACACATCTGTGCTGGGCCTGATTCTGCTTACCTGCAGAGTTGTGCGTAGGCTCAGCCAACGCGACGACTCTACACACATTTAAACTGGCGGGGCTTTGGCGGGCAGCGTCCTTCTTACTCGATGTCTCTTCATTCCTTTCTTGGCCTTCTTGACCCAACGATCTCTCTGACAGATCCAGTCTCAGCAGGTCTGACCCAGTACTGTAGTACAGACAGTTCTTATCCAAACAGCCACACACCACTGGCCCTGGTACACACCTCTCAGTAAAGCCAGCTGTGTTGCCCCGTCCCTCTGGTCCTCCCTTGTCTGTTTTGATCAGCACCACTCGCCCTAGTTCGCCCACAGCCACTAAACACTGTGCATGACCAAGACCCGTCTCCATGACAGCAGATGCTCCAACAAATACCACCGGCTGCTCCAGGTTATGCAGGACCCGGAGCCGGGATCCTGGGAGACGCACAGGGAGGAAACAAAGACACCCATCCGGCAGGCCACAAAGGATGACCGGTGACTTGGCGAGGGCAGCGTCGACCCCAAACACAAGTTTGAAGAGGACGGGCTCGAGGCGGATGTGTCTGTCAGGTAAAGTCACCTCTGATGAAGAAGTGGAGGAGGAAGGCAGCGGTGTAGCATCACCAGAACAGACACAAATCAGCACAGGCCTCCTTCTCACTCCCGTCGTCCCCTCGTCGCCATCCCGAACAACACTTGAGACCAGCGGCAGACTGAATGAAGTGAGGCTCTCACAGCCGCTGGAGGCTGACTGTTTTGGACAACTGTACAGAGTCAAAATCCAGGACGTGTCTCTCTGGGAAAGAGTCAGGAGTACAGAGCCGACAAGGAGCAGCGACAACACTCCTTCTTCTGGAACAAGCAGAAACTCAGAGGAGATTTTCAGCGCAGATGGACTGGAGGTGGCATCAACAAGGGAGCTTTGAGCTCTGCAGAGGTGAAAGGTCACATAAGTCAGAGGCACTGATGAGACTGCATCTAACACGTTGTATATAATACATGGGCATGTATTCCTGGATCTAGCTCCTTTGAATGCAGTCAAATTGGACGTAATGGTTCATACCTGGATAACAGAAATTGTGAACTGACACAATAAACTCCACTCGTACAGGCTGCATAGAGGACCTGCTTGTCATGACTCTCAACTAGGTCACTCACGGGACCAGGAAACTGTAGGACAGCCTGCAACAAAACATCATAACACAATCAAACAAAGAGAACAAGGAGATCATTACAACCTGACCTTCTCACAGTGAAGCTTGTCAGTCTATTTGGGATGCCAGATCAGTGTACAAGTACAGTATATTAGCTACTTACTGTGAGTTTTCTCTCTTTAGCACTGAAGACGTAGACCTCGTCGCCGCCAGCGCAGATGAACACATCTGTCCCAACACCGAGCTGGACCTTCGGTGTGCATGATGTTCCTGAGAAGCCAAACTCTGCCCAAGTCTCAACCGCGCACCGTCCTTCCATAGCCACGACACCGACGAAGAAGAGACTCACAAGTCTGCATATGTCACGTAAGACACACTGTCAGGGGACAATCACAAAATGTTAATGTCAAAACTAGACGTGGTATTCGTGAACCGGTTGTTGACAGAGGATGGGGCGCTCTCTAACTTCCGCGCGTCAACTTTTGGACCAATACCGGCCAAGAACTACATTACCCATGAGGAACAACCGGAAGTCTGATGCCGAGTGTGGGTTCGACGTTTAAAAATATTTCTTGCCTCGGCGGAGAGGGCAGATGACTAGAGAAGTGTGTTATCGCTTCTTCTAAAATAGCTTATTTAAAAAAAATACCCTTGTTTGGAGTTTTAAAGCCAGTTGTAGTCCGCAGAGCTGAGAACACTGGGTGGCGAACGTGCGCACTTTCCATGTTGTCAATGTACGAAAAAGAAGAAGAAGAACACAGTGAAAGCACGTGGTCTTCCTCCGCCAATCAAAGCAGTCGAAACGAGTTTTCGCCGTAATTTGAAAACACCGTTTAGCTCGGAGGCTTTTGGTGGTGCTGACACACTGATTCAAACCAAAGTTATTGATAGTTTATTCGTTTCTGTTAACCACTGAATACAATGGACGCTTGTAACGAAGAAGATATCAAAATGTACTTTTATGAAAACAGACTGAAAACGTTCGAGGGGTGGCCGTTCGACGAGGACTGCTCGTGTACGCCGGAGAACGTGAGCGAACGTTTAAAACGGTTGACTTTTGCTACTGCTAGCATAACATCTGTTAGCTTAAATAAGGAAAACCGCTGTTATTAAAATGAAATACGCTTTAACATCCCCGAGGGTTTAACTCTAGGTTTACAGTTAAGTTAATAGATAAGTTAAATCACTCTTGCCAGTAGCTAAGTTAGGTATTAAAATCGTTTTATCTAAATGTTTACTCTGACAATAGGTACATAGGTAGGCTAGGACTAACAAGGTGTTTAATGTAACATTTAACGTTATAATGTTGCTGTTTATATGACAAAGGGCCCTCTTATTTGAGAACAAAGCAACTTCTGTAACCTTTAGATATTGTTTCTATTATCAGCTATGATTCTGAAGGAAAGCATGATTAAGCACATGATAGGCTTAGATAACATTTGTGTTTGGTAAGTTAACTAGTATAATTATTTTTGTTTATAGACACATTTTTCAATTTTGTTTTGAAGCAGAATTTTGGAATTGGCCACTACAATTTACAATGACTTAAACCAACAACTGACACTGTAGGACTGCACCTAACCATTATGTAAATGTAGTTTAATGTATTTCTTCATTTTTGATCGTGTATTGTACAACTGTCTATTGTTATCTGTTATGTTTCTGTTACTTACCTAGTGACTCGGAAATAAATTAGCATTCTTGCTAAATCTGGCATGTTTATATTCTTTATTTTTATACTGATGTTGATTGACTTGCTCTGTCCCTATCAATAAACAAATTAAATAAACAAAATGTAAAAAGTAATCGTTTAATCTGACACTTACTCTCCTCATTCGTCATATGGTCTCTTCAGTACAAATCTCAGAGATTTTCCATTTAAAATTATGCAAAACAGCAATTCTTGACATTTGAAAAAGCTAGAAATAAATAATGCTTTTGGTTTTATTTGGAAACAGTTGTTGGCTGTTAGCTAGGTAATAAAAGCTTTACGGAACAATAAAGATGTTTATTGTATGTCTATCAACTAGTCAATGAATTATCCAGTAATTTAAACATTAAGTACAGCTTTTTTTATGGTGTCTGTTTGTTCATGTGTTTCTCCAGATGGCCAAAGCTGGCTTCATTCACACCCCTTCGGAGAACAGTCCAGACATCGCCATGTGTTTCTTCTGCCTCAAAGAGCTGGAGGGCTGGGAGCCGGAGGATGACCCGGAGTAAGATAACCACATAACTCGGCTCATGGGTTAGGATTGCAAATAGAGGGACAGGAGATTTGTGCAGTATCATTGCTTTATTTTAATTAGGCAAATTCTTGAGAGACCACGTTGCTGTAGCGACAAATGCAATCTGTTCTAATACTGTAGAAAGACAAGTGGCTCCCAAAAAGCAAAGAATTTACAACAGCAAAAAAGATGGTGATAAAGAAGGTTGTGAAGCAAAATACATTTTCTGTATTTCCAGTGGTTTAGTGTCAAGTCACGAGGCTTGAGAGATGGATTTAACCAAGAATGCTCAAGCTTGCGATAGCAGAGGCAAGGATACTTTGACGTTTTCTTTCTGTTAATAGGTCAACTCCAAAAACATGGAATTCCTTCTCGTAATGCAACTCAGTAGCATCTTTTTTCCAACCCTCTCAGCCTGACAAGCAGCCAGGTCTTTCAAAACCCACTTTCAGTTTGTAACACTAAAAAACTGTCTGTTAAAAATCGTAGTCACGAGACATCATCATGGATGTTTGTAGCTTTACGTCCATAAAAGACGTAGAACTGTTTTTTTCAAGCATAGTGGTACTTCACATGAAAGATAAACTGATCTCAGTCGTACTGTTTCATTTCCAGTGAAATTTTCCACTTATGTTGTTATAATTCACAAGACTTCCCCCCCTTGGTGTATTACATAATGTTGCAGTGTTTGCAGCTGATGCATCAGCACTTCAGGCATTAACTACCTGAACTCTCTGTAACTATGTAAATATTTGTTTTGTATCCATGGTCATTAAAAAGACACTGCTTGAGCTACTGTTTTATTGTCATTGTTGTTGAACTTTACAAGTATCATTAATCGGTAACATGGTTTATATCAGGTGTCTTCTACACAGAAAGCAGACTTGTTTTGGAAACTAACCTCTTCACAGGAATTCATCTGTTGCAGTTGTTTTTGCAGTACAGTTGTAGTACAATGTCCTCTCAGTCTAATGGTTTACACTGTGTGTTCCGATTATGGTCCTTGAAATTAAATGTTTGTGTCCCTCTTAACCACTCTCTCGTTTTGTTGCCAGAAAGGAGCACAAATCTCATTCACCATCCTGCAACTTCATCGCCCTGAAGAAGACAGTAACGGAGCTGACTGTGGAGGAATTCTTTAAACTACAGAAGGAGAGGCACAAGTTCATCATTGTACGTTCTTCAGTGGACTCGATAACTTTCAAATTACTGACTTGCATAATGCGTAGCGCAATCAGTTTAGTGTCAAATAAAACTATGTAACAGCAAAAATATTTTTCCAATCTGTTCTCTTAGGATATTGTCTCCATCTGTTAAGACTACCACTAACAAAACGTTGGTTCCTGTACTAACATTGGACCTTCGCATCAATTCTGATTCCGATTTCATTTCCTCCCCTTGCAGAACAAATCCTGTAACGAGGCCCTAACCAAATTGGAAGAGGCTGCCAAATTGAGAAGAGGAGATATCATCAAGACGGCCATGGGCGAAGAGTGACAGGAGAATGGATGCTGATGAATGAGATGGGCGGAGTGTGAGAGATTAATTGTAGATGGGAAGCGGCTGTCTGGTTTCCCCCTGATCTCATTTCTATGTTCCCTTTGTATGTCTTCTTTGTAACGCTGTACATCTGTCATCTTTTAATGTCTTCTGTTTTTATATCTTCTGTTTCTATTCATTAAACGCGTTTTTTCTGGTTACCTTTATTTTTTTATTTATTGATGAGGGATTCTGATGGTGAATTTTTTTACTTGTAACATATTGTATAAGTCTGAAAATATGTGAAATAGGGTGATAACTGAAACTTAATGGTAGATCACGGGCCAAAAGCAAGTCTTGTATGTATTACATTGCAGGATCATTTGAAGCAGTATCATACAGAAGCCCAATGAGGCAGGTAAAACAAAACAAAACAAAATCTGACTATGCATTTTCTAAGTCTAATATATATCTTTTCCTCTTCTGTGTACACAAGGTAAGACAAAGGGAAAATGTTTTGCCAGGTTAACCTTTCAAAGATCCTTAATTTTTTTATTTTTCCACTTGTCTCTCCCATGCTCCCTTAATTGTCATCATGACTTCTGTGCTCAGTTTGTGAAAACATGAATGATTAGTGATCCTAAATTGATCTATTTAGAGCACATTTCTACCTAAACAAATATGAAACCACATAAAGTCATTCATATTACAATATACTCTTCATTTCATTTTCGTTGTATATTTTTGAAATGATAATACATATAGTCGCCCATTTCGAGATATTCAAAGACATGCCAGAAACATCTGGCAGGCCAACTCTGGCAGCCACTGAAAGCTCTGGCTTTGTTGTTTCCTTTCTAGTGTCATCTTTCGAACCATTTGGTGACGGATAAATATTTGAATATACACAATTCATGGATTCCTATGTGCAGTTGCTCCTGATCCTCATTCTCTTTTCATTTATTTAGTTTAAGCGCAGCTGACTCCCCATATGCCCATATTGTCTCCCTCCATGTCGGTGCGTAAAACGCGTGCGCCTCCCGAACACAATCAAGTCCCTCCCTGACAGAAGCTGCCGCTCTCCAGTCTGGTACCATCCTCTCGCAGCTCTGTCACTTGGTCCAGTCAGTGGAAGCTGAGCTGATCTCCATATCAGTTTTTGCAGATTCTTATAACTGCCCCCACAGGAAACCTCCACTACCACAATATCTTCTGGCTTCTCTCCTTTTTTTCCCCCTCTGCATCCTGCACCAAGCGCGTCAACGCTTTTAAAAGGTTGGATCAACACTAGAGGAGTAAAACAGCCAACGCCATCGCCGTTACGCGCGAGTTCAGCCCTCACCTGTGCGGGATGAAGGTAACCTTCGGCTGTCTGGTGATCACAGCTGGCATCTGCGGCATGCTGAGCTTCGCCTTTTTGGCGACTTCCCTCGGAACCGACTACTGGTACATCATAAATATGATGAACACGAGCGACTATGAAGACATAGTCCCTCCACACTCGGGACTGTGGAGCACCAATAAAGGTAGGCAACTTTTCCACAAGTTTCAACAATTACTGAGATTCCAAGGCAATTAGTTTAATTGTAATGTTCTCCCTCTTGTTTTGTATGGTAACCTCCAGGTGGGAAGGTGCAGCCAGACTCTATGGACTCTATCACAGCCGACAACTCCAGATACTCTGAGACTGAGCTGTGTGAGTCTCTCCTCGTTTATGAAACCCTGTGCTCACCATTACACATACCTGCTAATGAAGATTCACTGTCAAGGCAGCCATAACCCATCTGTTTGTGTTTGTGTGTGTGTTTATATGCAGACATGCACAGCGCAATAGTGGTGGTGCTCCCCTTCAGCCTGGTCCTGCTGCTGTTTGGTGGCATCTGTGGGTTGGTCAGCTCCCTGGCCCGGAGCCCTGTCCTCCTCACCGGCACAGCCTGCTACTTCTTCATCTGCAGTGAGTACACGTTTAAGCTCTAATTCCACTCCTCAGGTGTGCTGTCACTCTGGAGTCGAGCTGTTTGGCCTCAGCGTGCGCTTGAAGTTGACGTCAGTAAATTTATCAGGGATCTTTTTTTTTCTCTCCATCCAAGACAGATCCACTAAAAGGCAAACCACAATCCACAGTGGCACTCGTGCACACAGATCAATCAGTGTGGCCGGTGTGTCTTTTCACTACTGGCGGGGCTTCAGAGAGCACAGGGAATTTCCATCTCCACAGTCTGGACAGTGTAGCCTCACATCTTCTGTGCCTGCATTGTCTGTGCAGGAGACATCACGTTTAAGATTCAGTGTTGTCTGAAGCACCGGAAATTACACATGATTGCCACGAAGCTGGAGAGATGGCGCTAATAGAAACGAGAGAATGTATCACGGTGAGGGTAATAGAGAGGTACGCGCCAGCACTGCTCTGCTTTGGATCATTTGCCTCGGTGTTAAATAAAGCAGGGGCCATTAGGTGGTGGTACGAAGGAGAGAACAGTCAATTGCCTCGACACTTGCTTTTAAAGATCATTTTGCTCAAATGCCGATGTGTGCGGTGAGGACCAGGACACCGCAGAAGTGCACACACAATCTCAGCCTTTTTTTTTTTACACTGTGAACAGCATTTTCCCAACAAACGTTTAGTTGACAGTTGAATCCCACTGCTTTAACAATGTAAATACACTGGGAGCTGTTATTCTCAGGGTCTGATTTGTTCCAGCAAAGCATGCAACTGAAAGAATATGGCAATCCCATTACAGTTCATTAAAGGTCATAATGATGAACACTACAAGTTATCCGGAAAAAAGAGCTTGCAGAAAGGTGCAGAATAAAAAAGAAACATGATGTATTTTCCTTATAAACATTCTTATGAGTATGAATCAATCATTTTAGAACGTTTGTCCGGTCCACACCGATTGTTTTGTTTATCTCTGTGAAAGAATTCTGACGGTTGGCTCCAGCTTCTAACAAGGTTTGTGAGCCAACAGTATAACGACATTGGTCTCACGCAGTATCTGTGTCTTGTCAGTGATCAGCGGCCTTGGTAGTAGCAAGTTCACGTTCACTATCCACAACAACAGCTGTGTTGTAATGTGAATGCAACTGAGTTAAAGGAGCAATATGGACGAATTCATACTCAAAACAATATCACAAGCACATGCTAACTGTCGCTGCCGTCAGCTTATTAGGTCAGGTAGCCGTGAATCTGGCGGTCCAGACTGGGTGCTCAGAGCACAGCGTTGATGTGTGCAGCTACCGGCAACACAGCAGCTTTGGTGCGGGGCAGGCCGGGGCTAGCTGGTTAGCATGCTAACTTGAGTAGACATCTCTGCCACACAATACACAGATGTGATCAAGTCAAAACTGTTATTTCTTCACATTCTGGTGATCATTTTAGTGT
The DNA here is from genome assembly GCA_903131615.1 of Diplodus sargus. Lineage (NCBI taxonomy): Eukaryota > Metazoa > Chordata > Actinopteri > Spariformes > Sparidae > Diplodus > Diplodus sargus. The sequence goes on along the minus strand of CAEMYA010000140.1, from coordinate 2,749,103 downwards.
GTTTCCAATTGTTTTCAACTAAAATCCTACGTGTCGCACGTGTAAGTGGCTACATTTTATCATCAGCATCTTTACTAGATAATGACTTACAAATGATGCAAGTTAATTTTCATTCAGTGTTTTGGTTGTTCTAATGGAAAACACGGAAGCAGATGATCTAAAATAAGATAAAAGAGCACGTACAGATGATAATGCTTTTTCTTTTCTTTGGTTAAGATGAGACAGTTCTCACAATTAGTATGTCCAGTCTTTCAAAATTTACTGCACTGTTGCTATTACAGAAAAAAGTGAAAAACACTTGAAAGAGTCGTAGAGTTTCTGTGGACTATGTGCAGCAGGAGTGCGGCAGTAAAGCGGGGCCATGTGGGTCACCTGAGCAGACGGCGGCACTTTATGTGCAGAGCTGGAATGGACCTCAGTTATAGTTATTGACCTCATGTGGCCAAAGCGACTGACGCTTAGTACCGCGCAGAACTGATTGGCTGTTTGAATTGGCCATATTGGTTTGGTATGCATGACAGGGCAGGTGTGTTTATGTGTGTTTATGTGTGTTTTGGTGTGTGTTCATAGACGCTCTCGCCTTTGTTACATCAGACCCGCTTCGTCGTGGACTGTGGGACCGTCTATATGAGAGCTCTTATTGGTCCGTGGGGAGGCACAACAGTGAAGTCAAATTGTCTTGGAAACGACTGCTTCCCAAATTTCCGTTCATAACGTCTTTAATTTCATACCGTTAGTGCGAGACACTTGAGGATAACTCTTGTAAAGGCCTCCTGAAAACTGTTCCCACTGGGATAACTGCTCGGTGGGTCGTGTGGGCGACAAAGACATTTAGAATGTGAGATATGAAATATATGCACAATGTATGATAATATAATATATTAATGATATAATAATAGGTACAACTAAACAGATAAGGTATATGATGTCTGTTTTTGAGAAGTTGTGTGTAAAAGTAATGGTAGTTAATGATGCGGTTGAAATAATTATCACAATATTTTCTATTGAAGCATGTCGCAATAAGGCCAAATGACACATTAAATGATGCAAAAATAATGTTTAATTATTATTATTAGTTTGGTAGAACTACTTTTTGAATAATGTATATTATAATCACAATGGCGTGATGTGTTCATATTAGCGTTGTAACTAAATATTGATCTGGGAATAAATTGTATTACTTCAATACACTGGTGCCAAAATGCAGTAAATGGATTTCCCTGCTAATTTGACTCGACTTAGTCATTACTTCGTGACTCCTTGGCGGACAGTGCAGTTACGCAAATCTTGATCTTCATACTTTAAGAAATAACAAAATCTGCAGAATGTTACATAACAGATTTGACGTTTTCTCAAAGACATTTTTGTGTTGTGTTGCAGTTATATATACTGACGTTAGCATGCTAACCAGCTAGTCATGCCTCGTAATACCACTTTGTACAACAAAAGGTGATTGTCCGGGGGTATAGCTCGAGGTGGGTGCAGACCACTCACTCCACTCAAGCTTTATGCTTCTCCTGACCACGCCTGAACCTGCCAGGTCCTTATCATTTACCAAGGTCAGAAACCAGACGGGAACCACTGCTAATCACCTATGTACTATTTTCTTTTGTCGGTCTGTGAGTCTCGTAATACTACTATGTAGCACAAGGTGCGATGGTTCGATAGTATAGCACTAGAGGTGGGTGCCGACAACTTTCCCAGCTCCCTCTCACTCCTCCACCCAAACAAAGGCACACCTAAAAGGCATATATCTTTTAAAATGTATGCTATATTTTTACATTTCACATTGCCTTCAAATCAAATCAAATCAATTGAATTTATATAGCCTAGAATCACAATCATATTGCCTCAGTGGGCTTTACAATCTGTACAGTGAAGGACATCCTCTGTCCTTAAACCCTCAATTCGAGTTGGGAAAAAGTTACAATGTTGAGGATAAAAAAAAAAGCTTTTAACAAGGGAGAAAAAGAAGATTGAGGAAATCTCAGGAAGAGCCACAGAGGAGGGATCTCTCTCCCAGGACGGACAGACATGCAATAGATCTCTCATGTACTTCAGACAGCCCTGTGCTTTAATACTACATTCCCTCAGCCGTACAAGGTCCGTATTCCTATTCCAATTTTTTTTCAAAATAGAGCGTAAAAAGTTAATCTTATATATTTTAAGGTGTCGGTGCTGTTTAGCAGTGTAATGCTCTGCTTCTCTGTAGGTGCTTCTTGCTGACAGTCATCAACTGCAGGGATAAGTACCTCATACAACACATCAAAAGACCCAAACTATCACTTTAACCTGGTTATCTGAACTAAAATAGAATAAGTAGATTAATAATTGGAAAGTCAAATTAAACTTGCCAGTCACACACTGGAGTCTTCTTTCTTTCGGCTGTGTGTTTCAAATCTAATCTCTTTAAATGCCACACGGGTGACAAGAGTAAACTGGATTGAAAGCCGTGCATTTGAAATAAATAAATTTAAAAAAAGGGAACCACAGCTGGTAGTTACAGACATCTTTTTTGTGCGAAAATAGAAAAATGGTGTTCATGTCTCAGCCAAACCTTACATGCCGCTATATTCCTGCTACCACACACCTGACACCTTTATAATGAGTTCACTATCAAACAAATCATCTAAATTTGGGTTATTGGGAGAGTTAGATTACCGTTAACCACGTTAAAGCTGTTTACGGTAATCAGGTTATTTATGTGCAGTTAGAGACAGTGCTGTGGTGTCTGGCAGTACTCTTCCCTCTGGATGTCTTTGGCATCGGTCCGACGACGCCTTATGACCTCCATAAAGAAGACCTTGTGATGGATAAACACTTTCTTAAAAAGACTCTTTATAGTCTCCCTTTAATAGGCAGCACATGGTAATGTGTGGAGTGGCTTGAATTAGATTGCAGCTGCTTGTGAACTTGTTGACAGTCCGATTCTGGCAAAGAAAGGCATTTTTTTCTTTTTGGTCTCTTTGTTGATAACCCAAATTTTTGTCGTTTGACCCTCTGCTGATCTTGAAATTATATTTCAGTTTGATTTAGTTACATTCTAGCGCATGTGTTGTGTTAACAAAAGCCCAACTTGAATGTATAAACCGATGCGACTACATTATTTCCTCACCAACCTTTACCAAAACCCTAATGCCGCGTTCAGACCAAAAGCAGTGAAAACATTCGTGATGTGTACTTGTGTAAGATTGATCGTGGATTTTCTCATATTTTTTTATCACATCCACTCGTATGGTGCAAAACCTAAAACAAAGAGATTTCTCTGTAATCTGACTGCAATAAATGAATCAAAAGGACGGAGAAAAAACAAAATCATAACGCTGCCTTGTAAAAAGCCTGAGTTCATGCTTAGTCAGGACTGTCCGTCAGACCACAAGTAAAGACCTTTTAAAAATGCTTCTCTCCTGAATGTAATTCAGATCAATCATAGCTGTGCTGTGCTGACATATTTCCAAAACTTACCAGCTAGCCTGACCTTCTCGCTCACTTCCCTCATTCCTTTATTTGTCCTGTCTCGGTATGAGGAGATGTGTTCATTTACAGCTGTGGGTGTTGGCAAATTTTTTTCGCTTGGGTTTAAATTGTTTGCGATGATCAATCGCCGCGATTTCACTCGCATTTGTCTGGAGCGATTAGACACAATATTGCATCTAACTGAGTTTTATCATGGACTTTGTATGGAATCTAGTTGTGCAAAGAATAAGAGTATTTTCCTGGGCTTCCCGCAGGACCATTCCATTTCTTTCCACCTACTTAATTATCGATGTAATTTAAGGCTTCCTCGGAAATGACAACATTCACAAAGTGCTTCCAAGTTCAAAGTAAATCCACACTTATAACTTAAAATAAGTAGTACATGGTGGTGTCATTAATATTGTGCAACTTAGCTCTAACATCACTGTTATTATCGCTGTTTCCATTAAAGTGCCTGAAAATGTTTAGGAGTTTATTTATTTAAAACAGGGACAATGCACAAAAGAACATTAATCCCTTAAAACAAGAAAAAAATGTATTGAGCCAGGTTAGAGCTATTTTGCTAGTTTCCGCCTGTAGTCCCTGGGCAGGTAAGAACAGATGAAAGAACAACAATATTAAAATCGTTGAGATATGACAGAATAAAAAAATTATGTGATGGCCATAGTATTTAAAATCTACAGTAAACAGGAGGAGTAAAAGCAGACAGTTGAATTGTTACGTGAAGTATGAACTGTTGTTAGTTGCAGCTTATGAGGTAGTAGTGGTAAGGTCTATAAATTGTAATGAACAAGAGCAAGAGTGAAGACTCTAGCTAAATGCCAACGTTAGCAGGCTAATGTCAGCATGCTAACGTCAGCATGCTAACTTTCATATGTTGTTCTGTGGTGTTTACCTTGAACACAAATTACATGGGGATGTCCTTAATTTTGGATGCATTGAGTGCTGCAGGGATGACGTATTTTTTAAGGCTTACCCAGAAGTTAGCATAGTCCTGGTTACCTCCGCAAAAACGTGATTTTTTTAATAGGATTTTGGATTATTGCTGAAAAAAAACTCTTTTGCAAACACACATTTATAACATGAATGAAATCGGCAAAAGTAAAAAGCTAGGTTTAGGCTATTAATGAAGTACACTGCAGTCGCACGACATCAACATCACTAACACTTATCACCTTAGTACACTGTACACTACACCATACGCACTTTACAATAAATTGATCAATTAACAAGAGTCAGCATAGTTTGCAACATAAGTCTGCCTGTAAAGACGGATTACGGAGTCGATGAGTCTGCTTGTTCGCAAGATCACCTTAAATGTCCCTCTATTGTCCCATTTAGCCACTTGTTAGCAACCCCCTTTTTGAGACCCGTAAACGCTTCACGTATAAAACGTTAAAATCTCTTAAGCTTGTGTTAACCACGGACCTCATTTCGGGCATTTAACTGAAAATCCACTGCAGAGAACATTGACGGAAGTGACTGAACAGGAGAGTATATTTAACTGAAGGAAGAGTTAGTGTGTGATGGACAGATGGTTCGTCCAACCCCCTGCCAATAATTGTTGAGATGTTTTTGTCTGGACAAATATGGTGGACTGACCAACAGACTGAGACACTGAAATCTATCACCATCCCATGATTCTGCAGTACAAGTCCAAGCTGACTTCTTGCCTATTTGGTTGATTTGTGATAGTTTTGCTACAGAGGGTTGTTTGGGGTGGATGGCAGGTAACGTCACATCAGAAACTAAGGTTCACATGTAGTCCAGGGTTAGGTTTAGGCAGGGTTAGAGAAAGATATTTTCAGTTGGTCAAACAGCCACAAAATCGAATCTGTATAATTCACAGATTAGGAAGGGGAGATCATGTTTTTCGGTAATATGTTAATAAAAAAATCAGTTTATGATACTGATAAAATTTCATCCCTGCAATTCACTGGACACAAATTTTTCAATTTTTAACCCACGGTGAGAGAAAAAAATCTGATTTCACCGCTATTTCATGAACTGCTGCGATACTGGAGTGTTGTTTCGTCTCTGGCAGCAGTTGCAGTACTTTCCGGTCTCTGTGCTCGTGTTTCTCTGCTTGTCAGCTCTTTGCAGTGAACTGCATGAGAATCGGATGCAGTTTCCTCATCATTCGGCGAGCTTGCAGTACCTCAGGGTCTAATTGTAATAAAAGGATTATTAGTCCCACAGTGGGTCGCTTCTGAGCTCCACTTGCATCCCCTTAAAACCAGTAGCAAGCCGTCAAAATCATAATGGTTTCCAATAGCAACACTGTTGTGGGGACTGTGTGGGGTTGTGTGTGCCTCATTCTAGTCTCTGAAGACTGGGATGTTTTGTAAGCAGGCAACACATGCGTCAGCACGTTTCCTGTCTCTCACAATATGAGATTTTGGGTGGCTAATGGCTTGATGTTATTGTTGGGTTTTATTGGTGAGCTCTCAGCACGAAGCTCTGACTGGTACGAATTTCCGCTTTATAATAGCTTGTGCTTCGCCTTGAGAAGTCTGGAGTGTTCGCGGCTTAAAACCAAAACTATAAATAACATGTTTCTCAGTGAATAGAGGGACTTGATCTCAGCTCCACTAAGGTGAAGATTTGTACCGCGTGAAGATCTGGCAAAATAATGAGTAAATAAAGTTACATTACTGCAGTGTTTTCATTTGATTCTGTATCGGGTTCTTCTAAAGGGACAGTTGATCCTTTTTTTGTTTCTGGGCTGGACTGGCCCATTAATGTCTACTTGTTTGTGTGATTTATCTTCCTCTAGGTCTGCTGACCCTGTGTGGCGTCAGCCTCTACATCATCTACTCATACCAGGCCCTGGCTGAGACAGAGAGGCTGGTGGGGCCGGAGGGCATGGCCTACATTCACACCTCTTTCGGCTGGTCTCTGGGTCTGGCCTGGCTCTCCTACGGCCTGGAGGTCCTCACCGGCATACTGATGCTCCTGGCTGCTCGAATGGCCAAGCTGCAGCTCAACAGTCCCACCATGACCACGCACAAACCCCCACAGTGGATCCACCACCATCAGGACGGGAATTGAACCGAACTGAGCTGAACTGAGCTGACCTGTAAGTGATGCAGCCGTTTGGTTCTGCCAAGGTAACGATATCTGGATGGTACAAAAGGCTTTAGCAAAAGAAGTTGAACTAAAGATGTTTTGGACTGAGTGTTTCTAAGTTTAATGTCCTTAAAAATGCTTCAGATTGGAGATGGTGATTTACAGTAAGTGAAGAAGCGGACTACTCTGAGTTAAAATTGACTAAGCGCGCCCTCTTGTGGTGAGAATTGAGGTTGCTTCTCATGATCAGGTGCACTCAGTACTTACGCCACACTGCCAAACTTAACTGACAGGCTTACAAATTAAGATCATTTCATGTTACTTTAAATCTATAGATTCATTCATAGATAAATATCGAAACAATTAATATCGATGTTGTCAGATTTTTTAATCATGCTGATTATTGCGATGTAAGCTGTGTTTGTTGGTTGTTTTTCAGTGTCCACAGTGTTCAAATTGTTCCATTGATAAATGGATTTGTTCCACGTCACTGCAGCCTATAACAATCTCACACTATTGCAGCAACTTGTTGTTTTTTGAGCTCAGTTGGAGAATTGAGTGGTAGGATCACCTCTTAAATCTCCAAGTCCTAACTGTCCAGTATCATACGGTGTTTCTTCTTGGGAACCGGTTACTTTATATCTTTAACTGTAAAGTTAGTTTGTCATGTTGATATGGACTTACCAATCAAACTTGAATGACTGATTCCATTTCACAAGCTTTAGTCTCCTAATTATGGTTGCATGATATTGTAAAAAAAAATAAAAATTCATACAGTGATGACTTTGGCGGATTATTATCTGCGATATGATTCAAAATGAGTGTTAACAATCACTTTTTTCATTTCAGTGAAAATAAAACTATTACAATTATAATGGTGTGACATGTCTTTTATCTAGATATGGAGAGCAAGATTTGTCGGCTCTGCAGCTCCACAGTACTTTATTATAATATATTACGGATATTGCGCTGGGCTGTATCGCAATTTCAAGAATTTTTAAATTAATTGTGCAAATCTTCCTCATAATGTGTGAATCTGACATGCTCGCTTCCATTAAGAGTGATTAGGCATTCTCTCTCACATGCGTCTGTCATATAAAAACACTATTTCTGGCACAGATTGCTTTTATATTAATCTGAACTGATGTCTCAAAATAATCGTATTTGTTATTTATTTTTTTTCATCTTCCTTAAAAGATGCTATATTTAAGTATTTTAATGAGGGTTCATTGGCAAATCTATTTCTTTCTATGAATATGTCATTGTTGCTAATTTAAATGTTTCTCTCTTAAAGAGAGAGAGAGACGCTACTCGTCCCTTTGTGGCACCAGAACCAAAAGCTTCTCTTTCCTCCTATTTACTTTGTTGTCATGACGGCAACGTTAACCAAAATAAGGACAAGAGTAGATACACATGGATAAAAATATTTCCGGGGCTTAAAATAGCAGCACTTGTGTCAGAGAGGTTTGTTCAATGGTCAGAGGCAGTCTGTAGACTTGACTTTTGGCAGCAGTCGTGGGCACAGGTGGGCCTGACCTGTAACACGCCGCTGTCATCCACAGCTGACTTGATCGTCTCGCAAAAACACAAACACACGTCGTCACGTACTTTTCTGAAACGTTCCTATGGCAACCTAAACATCCTGTGCATCCATAAAGACAAAGGACGAAAAGTGGGTGTGAGATTGTGCCTCCAAACAAGCTCTGAATCACTGCCGATAAACATTAAAGACAAAGGAGTTTGTGTTTTAGAGCCTTCTTTCTTTTTTAGCCCTCGCCTTGAGATGTTTGCCGTTATTAAATGACTTGTAGAAACGTTTGACGAGACAGAGAAGTCTAAGAATTTCTTCAACCCAGAGAAAAAAAAACATGCCATCTGTCAGTTTAAAGGAACAAGATCACTAAAAAAATTTAATTTGGTCATTTTGTATTCACCCCATGGCGATGGAAAGTCTGGTGACGTTTCTTAGTCCACAAGACATTTCAAGACAACAACCAAAAAAAACATAGAAAAACAAAAGGAAAGATAAAATGGCTCCATGCAGCTTGTCCCAAAAAATAATTTAAATTAAAAAAATGTCATTTACACCCTTTTTCAAGCCAAAAGCTAAAGCTAAAACGTTAGAAACGTTAGAAACGTTAGAAACGTTAAAACGCGCACCCTGTCTGGAGTGGACACGCATAAGCTCGACCGCGCCTCCCATCTACTTCAACTGTTTGGAAGAATGCTCCAACTCTGTTTTGCTGTGAAGCTCCAGGAAAGATTTTTGCAGACTACAAAACTGACTTTCCATCTGCGTGCAGCAGGGGCAGACCCAGAACTCGCTGGTTGGATTATATACATCTCATCTGGAAAGCGTTGCTGGGGAGAAAGATGTCTGGAACACCTTCTAATCCTGCTGCTATCAAGACCCAACCCTGGATAAGCGGAAGAAAATGGATGGATGGATGGATGGATGGATGGATGGATGGATGGTTTTCCAACATACTGCCACTTTAAGTGAAGAATTAACTGCCCTTTATTTGTGTGACGAACGAACTTGAGCTTTTTAAATAATTAAAAAACCACGGCCCTGTAAAAGAAATTGATAAAACAAGTCGATGAGACAATCAGCGTTCCAGTGAGTCACTTTTTAATGTGATGGGATCCTCCATGCTCATTCAAAATCACCACAGTGCTTCTAGGAAATGACACAACCTGCGTTACAAATATATAAAACAAACTAGTCACGGATCCATTCATCTCTTGATACAGTGTTGAACCAACAGGAAATGCTCAAAAAGGGCGGATAATACATTCACTACATCACTAGAGATATAAAAGCGTTGCATCGTCCTGAAACACACCCGCAGATACAACTTTACAGTCCCCGGAAGGATTCAGAGAAGAGTTTGACTCATTTCCCCCCCGATTTACATTCTAGTTTTGACATTTTTTTATGCTAAATCGTTTCATGTATCTAGAGTTTTAGAAAGTGCTCCCATGAAACACAGAGATGTTATGGTTGTTTTTAAGGTTAACAGCTCATTAAGGCAAAGTGATCCACCATATATATTAATGGCCGGGAAATTTGGGGATACATTAGGCCTTTTAAATACAAAACACCTTTACAAAAAAAAACAGAATTGAACCATTCAACAAATAAATAAAATGTGCCAAGAAAGTGAAATTTTGTTGTATATATATTACAGATTTTTTTTTTCCATGTAGAAGCTCAACCCTGTCGGAGGCGACCGGCCGATATTTGGTGCTTTGCCCAGATTCGGGCCTGACATCAGTCGATCTTGGCGTCTTGGTGGATGGGCTGAGAAGAGCAAGGTTATCCGACGGATATACCGCCAGGCTCCCTTGAAATCCTGATGTTTTTATCCATTTCCATCATTTCTTTTTTTTTCCTGTCTCCTGTCCTTCACATTCATCGTTCTGGACAGGCGACGATGAGGGGTGTTTCAGAGCGATCTGCGCATTCGTCTCCTGAACAACCAGACGGACAGGGTGGAGCGCAGTGATTCCCCGGGGCATCGTAACGATTCATCCAACACAAACCGGTGCTTCTCGATTTTTTTGTTTTTTTTTGTTCTCCTCCTGTGATACTTCCAGCGCTGCCCTGGATGAGTCAAGTCTACTAAAACATGCCTCCGAGTACGGCGCCTCTCCAAAGACGCAAAAGGGGGAGCAGGGTGCGTCAGCCGGGCAAACATACCTTCCCAGCGAACAGCAGTCCCACTATGGTGAAGAATATGGAGAGAACAAAGAGCACGTAGGAGGAGCCCACCACAGTGTTGTTGGGGAGCTTATACGGCTGTCCCCCGACCTCGTTGATGTAGAAGCCGATTGGGAAGATGAGGGCGGCCATACAGAAGAGGACCACTGGGACAAGGAGGCAAAGAAAAGAAGAGCGTCAGCATCCCATCCAAACCCGTTCTTACCATCCACAGATACCTCAGATATGACTGTAAAGTAGCTGAACAAATTTGACTAAACACATTTTGTGATGAATTTTCACCAAGCATCAAGTCGACTGCAGAAAAGGGAAACAGCTCAAAGTGATTTATAAAATGGCACAGATAGCCTAGCTGCCGATAAATGGTTCAAACAGTAAGCCCAACCAAACGGATAAACTGTTTGAATACTCAGCTAAAGCGATGGATAAAACACTCAAGAAGTTCACTTACAGTAATGGAGAATCTGTTTAAATTGATAGCCCCACGAGCTAAAAGCAATGGGCAAACAGTTCATACAGTTATGTCAGCTAAATGATGGTTGAAATAGCTAGACAGTTTGTTGCAAGGTAATAAATGTGACTGCAAAGCATTGAATAAATGGTTAAAACAAATCCGAGTAAAAGCTGAAATCGTCAGCTAAAAGTTATGGATACCTGTCAGTGTCAGTAAAAGGATGCTTGAGTGATTCTGCCCTGACTGCAGGGGTCCGTCTGAGAATCTGTAGGCTAAAGACTGTCCCCGGCATTGAGGGTCTACTCTGCTTCGTATCTTTCTGTACCCTGAGCAGAGTGACGCACAGCCCCTGCTCCGGTCATCCCTAATAGACAAACTCTGTCTCTGTTTCGATAAAAATAGAAACCGGCACATCAATTAGAGCTCCTCTGCAGTCACTTTGTCAAGATGTTCATAATTGCCAGACTAAAAGCTTTCTCATGAAAGGAACCGCAGAATTCAAGGTAAGCTCCATTTATTCCTCATGAGATTGTCATGTCGTATCCCTTCGCGGTCATTTTATAACTATAATGGGCCGGCTGAGGTTCATTTCTGACTCTGATGT